>CM040242.1:167346143-167946143 GCA_022545495.1 Chrysanthemum lavandulifolium
GGAGGTTAACTTGCTACAACTTTTGCGCTCATCGGGAAGAACTGGCGGGGGTTCATGGCGACCTTCTCACGCATCCGTGGAGAAGGCAATCCATCTCAAATGAATGGGGAGGAAATCTTCCTCATGGTATGTACCCTCCTTTCAGGCTCAATCTTACCCCCCGGTCTATTCCCCACCTAATGGGCAAGCTAGCAACCCAGTTTTACTCAACCATACGGAAGCACGCCTTACGGAAACCTATAGTATACCTTCAGATCCCGCCTAAGTCACCCACCTTATATACCTCATCGCACCCTCAATATGTTAAGCAAAACCACGTTGGAATGCCTCCAAATCATAACCCGTATAATGTCGCCCCTACTTACATGCCACCTTATAAGCGCTTTATTCGAGCCCATGGGTTCCACAACACCCTTCGTAAGATGGATAAAGACTACCCTTTGCACGATGGGTTGAAAATGCCCGCGATATTGGTACTTATGATGGGAAGGGGACCGGATAACTTTTACACCTGCTCGAAGGGGCTATCGAATGTAAGTGGGTCATGCTCGTTTCTTGCCACATGTTTACATATACCCCACGAGACTCGTCAGATATGGTGGAACGGCAAAACCATGTAGCATTGTGAATTTGGATGATCTCAGGCCAAGTTCGATCACATTTGACCAACATAAAAGTTCAAGAACGCACCTAACAAAGGCACAACATCAAGCGTATGAAACCTTCGACCAGCCTTCGGCGCCATCAATATGAAGTTAAACCCCAAGAAATGTTCCTTCGGTGTGGAGGAAGGACAATTTTGGGACATCTAATCACCAAGCAAGGTATTAAGGCCAATCCTTCAAGGTTAAGGCCATCACGGTTTGACCCTAAAGTGCGAGTCCGAACGAAACTAGCGATTTCTCACAGATTCTTATCAAGGGTGCAGATAGATCTTTGCCATTTTCAAGACACTCAAAGGATGCACGGATAAAAAGACGTTTCAATGGAGTACGGATGCTGTTTGCCTTCCAAAAGCTCAAGGAGTTCATGGCTATTCTACCTATACTTCATCACCCAATCAAAGGCAAAGTGTTGTTTATGTACATCGCAACCTCCTTGAAAGCATCGGTGTTGTGTTATTGGCAAAAGGAGAAGAAGCAAATCTATCTACTTCATTAGCGAGGGTTCTACAGGAGTCGAGCTAAATTATCCAGCTGGAGAAGCTAATCTTGGCTTTGGTCCATGTTTGCAGGCGCCTTGAAGGTACTTCCAAGCTCATCCCATAACCGTATTTCATCGATAAGCCTATTAAGCGAGATACTGAAGCCGAGAAATTTGGAAGGATAGCTAAGTGGGCTATCGAGTTAGGAGAGCACGAAATTGAATACAAAGGTAGAAACTCGGTCAAAGGGCAAATATTGGCGAGACTTCTTAGCGAAACACCCTCCGAACCAAAGTAGGACACAAAATTTGCTAAAAGAAGCTCATTAAGACGGTCGAAGGGTGGAAACTTTACACCGACAGAGCCTCCACTCCGACGGTTCAGCGCAGTCTAATGCTTGTTGATCCCCAAGGAAAGGAGTATAATTATGCACTCTGCTTTGAATTGATGCTACTAACAATGAAGGTAGTACGAAGCCTTGCTTGCAGCCTTCGATCGCTAAGGACATGGAGGTAGAAGACTTGGCCATTTTTGTTGACTCACAACTGGTGGCTAATCGATAAAAGGCTCCTACGCAAAGAAGACAACCTGTGATCAAGCAAAACT
The DNA here is from genome assembly GCA_022545495.1 of Chrysanthemum lavandulifolium. Lineage (NCBI taxonomy): Eukaryota > Viridiplantae > Streptophyta > Magnoliopsida > Asterales > Asteraceae > Chrysanthemum > Chrysanthemum lavandulifolium. Next base: position 167,347,894 of record CM040242.1, read on the forward strand.
TGGATAAGACCAAGGAGATGCTCGAAGGGTTTACATCCTACAACATAGAGCATGTTCAAGAAACCAAAACAAGAAAGTGGATGCACTTAGCAACCGGCATCGATGGCATTTGCTCATTTAACTAAGGAGGTCTTGGTCAAGTCTTGGCAGACAGTCCATCATCCAAAAGGAGGTGTCTACGAATATCGAGAAGACTCAAATTGGATGACTCAATAAGAGAATATTTGATAAGTGGTATCTTTGGGAGGATCGAAACTAGCTCGAAAGGTCCGCATCAAAGCACCACAGTACAGAATCATGGGGAACTACCTATACCGAAGGTCATTTTTGTCTCTATGGCTTCGTTGTGTGGGACCGAGGCAAGCCGCCAACAACATTCAAGAAGTGCACGAAGGATCCTGCGGCCTTCACGCAGGACCTCGCTATGTTGTTTCTAAGATCATGAGAATTGGATATTATTGGCCTTCGATGCACAGGGACGCAGTAGAAATCATCCAGAAGTGTGAAGCTTGTCAAGTTCACTCAAGGGTGCCGAGGCTGCCAAAATAAGATATGACCTCTGTGACGTCCGCATGGCCTTTCAGCCAATGGGGAATAGATATCATAGGCCCTCTACCAATTGTTCCAGGAGGAGTAAAGTTCTTGGTCGTAGCCATCGACTACTTCTAGAAATGGGTGGAAGCGAAGCCTTTGCATCCATCACAGGAAGGCACATGGAAAAGTTTGTATGGGAACACATTATCTCACGGCTCGGAGTACCCCACATCATCATCTCGGATAATAGGAAGCAATTATTGAAGGGTATTCAGTATTTTGCGAGGCCTGAACATAAAAATCTTTCACTCGTCTACCATCCTCAAGGTAATGGACAAGTGGAAGTTACTAACAGGGGTATCATTCAAGGCATAGAACGTAGGCTGGGATACAGTCACCACGGTTGGGTAGATGAACTACCTCAAGTACGGATGGATCTGGACACACACCTTGTGTCAATGATATTTTGTATAATATTAATAAGTACGCGGAATTTACTTAGTAATACTTTGAAGACGGATTGTATGATGTATTGTAAGTGAACACAGATTAAACACAAAACTTAAGCTCCAATATTATTAATGAATAATACGAGTGATCTTGCTTATCACTAGGGTTACACCTTGAAGCCTTTGTGAATAATACGTATGTATGTAAGTATCTAAGACAATGACCTCGGACCTCCTTTTATAGTACAAGGAGTCCTTTACAAGATAAGTATAAAGCTAACAATATAAAATATACACAAGATCTTTTCTATACTTATCTAGACACGTTTTCCTAACCATTATCTAATAGCAGTGGTAATACGTTTCCACTGCTAGTGCAATCCAAGCAGTGTCTTCCACAACTATTAGTGGTAACAGATTATTCCCAACAATCCTCCCCTAAACTTATGATTTCTATGCAAATCAATAAGTTTCTTGAATCTGCATCATCTTCAAGGATTTGGGGAATTCAACCAAACACTTCACTTCTTACTTTACTTCTTCTTTAACTTCTGAATAGCTCTTGAACATTGATCTTGAAGCCTACGTAACAATGCTATGACCTTCTCATTGTCTTCATGAACTCTTATTGTTTTACATAACATTACTGTGAGAGTTCCAGCTCTGAGTGGATATTCTTTCTCAAGAAGCATGAATGCATCTAATCCATTTCTTTGAGAAACATGGTGAACTTCACATGAATCATAGTAAAACCATTTAGTACTGGGACATGAACATGAGAATTTCGAAATCATCATTAACATCTGGTTCATAGAGCCTTCTAAGATTAACCCATAACTGCATCTCCTTCATATCTTTGAGATCTTGAGCATCAAACCTTTCTTGAACTAACTTCCATAATTTGTCAAGATCACCTCTGTCAAAAGTGTGGAAAACTAGAAGGGGGGTTGAATAGTTTTTCCAATTAAAACTTTATTTTAATCTATTTAGATCGACTTATGTCAATCTATTTAGATGTGTGTGTTGGATGTTGATAAACAAGCATATAAAGGCAAGTAATGAAAAGATAAGAGTAAGAAGCACAAAACCACAACGCGAGTATTTATAGTGGTTCGGCTACAAGGACACCTTCCTTGCCCTACTCCACTCCTCGAGTCACCTACTCAAGAGTTCGTAAACACTACACCAATCTCCTTATGGCGGAGAAGCCTTTACAACGTCGCTACCCTTTTTCGGTGCTAGGCTAACCACCGGGTTCTTTCACTCAAGGTGAACCACACCTACACAACGTCGCTTACCATTTATAAGGTACTAGGCTAAGTACCTAGTTCTTTCACTCCAAGGTGAGCTACACCTTTACAACGTCGCCTACCCTTTATTAGGTACTAGGCTAAGCACCTAGTTCCATTGCAATGGAGGAACTACTACCACACTACACCAACGACTAATACCAAAGGAGATCTACTCCATTACAACTTCATCAAGGATATCAATATCCTTGGATCTAATACTAGTCTATCTTGTACATCGAAACACACCATATCGAATGTACATCTAAGGCACCTTTCACTAATGCCTTTGACTAGATCTACAAGACACCCTTCACTAATGTCTTGTGTCTTGACTTCTAAGCACCATTCACTAATGCTTCTAGTCTTGACTTCTAAGCACCTACCACAAGTGCTTATGATATGGACGATAGATACCCTTCACTAATATCTTCGTCTTGACACTTGAGACATCTTTCACTAATGTCTTCAACACTACACTTCTTAGAAGAAAGAAAGGAATCATCAACAAGAAGACTTGATGAGCCTTGATGATGAGGAAGCATGGCAACTCATGGACTTGAGCTTGCTCGACTTCAAAGGTGGTGATCTTGCCTTTAAGAGGAACCTAAAAGATCACACAAAAACAAAACTACAAACATAGATCTCTTGGATCGAGGTTAGTGAGTTTTAAACTCGGGGAGAAAGTGTGTTAGAAAGGGTGAGAAATAATGAAGAAATGGCTCACTATTTATAGAAGAAAAAAATCATCGTTCCCGGATCCCACGGATCCTTCCACAAGGATCCATCTAGCGTTAAGCTAGGGATCCGTGGGATGCTCCCTTTACCCATGGGTATTTTGGTTATGGGTCATGGGTCATGGGTTGAACCATGGATCTTTAGCTAGATACAATGTATCTTTTGAGTTCAATGCACTTGGTCACTGGGTATGGGTTGATCCATGGGTTATGGATATTATCCATGTATGATATAAGCATGATGTCATGCAATGGGTTATGGGTCAAGCTCCATGGGTCATGGGCTTTGGGTTGTACCCAACTACATTCAATGTATTTGCCCAATGGGTTATGATACTTAAGTTTCTACCCATTTATATTACCCAATATACTACATACTAGTTATGTGTATATTTTACCCAAATATGTAAACACTAGTTGTTGTACATATGTAATATTAAATCATAAAATCACTTATACTTGTTTTAGTGTTTTATGTGAAAATGTGAATATGTTAGAAACTATTAGTTCAAACCATTTACGTATTTTATTTGTTTCATTAAAATGATTTTACGTTTGTTATCGACAAAACATTAGAAGATCGTAAAATATAAATAAGCGTTTTTACGGCTTATTTGTATTAACAAAAACTTTGATGAGATCTTCAAATTGAATGAATGAGGAAGTTGCACCACCTAGCCTTGTGATCTTCCATGTTGGAGCAAAATTGCTAGCGATGTAAACCTCCCAATCAATGATAGGATGTCGACTTGCAATGGTTACGGATAAAAATCTTCTTCTATCACAATCATTTCGGTCATACATTCTTGATGAACTTCTCGATTGGAACTTCTTGTTCTTGACAAACTTGGTCTTCTTACCGATCGAGATTCACTATCTTTAGCCTTTCTCTTCAAGTTAGGATACCTTCTCTCTTCTTCTTGTAATCCATTGGAATAAAATCTTTATCTTGCCTCGAACTCGTAGTAAATACTTTCAACTTTATCATCAGGCATTCCTTTGAATTGATGTCTTTTCCAACCACCAACCTTACAAAGAATAATTTTCATCATTGAAATTACTTGTGCTTTAGTTGGTTGTCTTGGTTTCTTCGACCTTTCTTGGTGAAATAATAGCCTCTTGAAGTGCTTGATTATTCTTCATCATATAAAATCTTTTAAGCATGCGGTTCTTTGTTACGTAGTTAAAGATTTATCGACTACAAGGTCAATTGCCTTCTTCTTGATTCTTGGATCATGTGCAATCAAGAAATCAATTTCTTCTTCGAGGGTACATAGTTGAATCTGGAGTTTCTCTTTTAATCTCGTAAGTGGAGCGATTGGAAATTGGATTTTCCAATCTATCCGACCTTTTAGCCTCCATAAAGCTTGCAACTTCCAATTCTTCAAGCTTTTTCTTTTCAAAGAACTTCATCTTCATATATCTTTTAGCAACTTCTTTATCATGAGCAATCGAACTTGTTCTTTCTTTGAAATCTTTCTTCGTGTTGCTCTTCACTTTCCATAACCCGCTTTACCTTTGTCTTTCTTACATTTATCAATTTCTTCACTTGCGGTGGCAACATCATGTGCAACATGGGAATATTTGGCTCTGCAATGGAAATTGGATCGATGGTAAAATCGATTCGATCGAAAATATCTTGCTCTAGTTGCTCTTCTTGAGTATTAGCTTCCTCTGCACCTTTACTAGAAACACCTTCATCTTCAAAATCAATTTTCCTCCCCGAGTTTCAAAGACTGTTTTCTTCCCTGTTTGGGAGAATTACCCAAATCTGCCTTTGAAGTCTTCGAATCACCACCATGAGGTGAAGATGGAGATGAAAGCACAATATTTGATTCTTCTTTGCTTGAACCCCTGCAACTCTTCTTTCAAGGTCTGAATCTCCTCTTGCAAGTGTTTAATGTCCTTGGCATGCTGCTTCTTTACATGTGCCAGGTCCTTTTGTAGAGATTCAACTTGATTGGCTAATTTTGTACACAAAACCATCAAATCCAATTGTTGCCCACTGCCCTCATCACTTCCAACTGTGTGACCTGTTGGGAGAGGTGAATCATAGGGCATTGGTTGATTCCTCCTAGGTGGACTAGAGTGAAGCTGGAACCAAGATCGCCTTGTGCCTAAACCAAAAGGATCGGTACATCTTTGTGTTGTAATGGGAGGAATTGGTCTTTTTGCCTCCTCTCATAGGTGTGAAACGGGTGGAGTATAATCAATGTTTGGAAAAGTGATTGGTGGGATTTGAACTTGTGAAATCTTGGCAAGCATTTGAGGAAAGAGAGGTGTAAAATCCATATTGCCATCTTTATTCATGTTTTGAAAAACTTTAGGCTTAAGGCAACAGATTTTATAAGTACTTGTATGGGGTTGCAGTTGAAACTCATTTAGCACTGCTTGCACAAACCTTGGAATTAAAATTTTGTTGAACTCTTTACATTGCCGGTCATATTTGTAAAATATATTTTGACCGATTAAAATCTTATCGTTGGCTAGACAAACCAAAGGGTAAGCCATGGTTGAACTAAATTGCTCATAAGATGTTTTCTTTGGACTAAGACAATGTAAAAGAGTATGTATCAAAAATCTCCATTGGGGACAAAACCACTCTTTTTGAAAGTAGCCTTTTTATCGGTGGTATCATACCCCATGGATGATAAAGTTTCATGTATTTCGGCATAGGTAATGTGATGATACCATTGAGATCATCCAATTGGAGTACTCTCCTCAAGGATGCCTCAATAACATCAATAGTTACCCCATCCACAAGTGGCTCTAAGAGCATCTCTTGTTTCATGTGTATCTCTATTCTCAAGTGTTATGGGTGAGCGTAAGTCCAAAGCTGATTTGATTTGAGAGATATAGATTGTGGGATTTAAAAGCAAAGCATACCTTATATGGGTAGTATTAAGAAAGTCCACAATCTGATGAAAAACAAGGCCACTCTTCTCGTTTGACTTTTGTAGGTAGGCCACTTGGTTGTGCTCATCTGCAAATTTTAATGGTGCCATAGAAACTTTTGATGAAAAACGATATTAGGTCCGTAATAATTGAAGGAATAACTAGCCAATTGAGACAAAAGATATATAGAGGTAGGGTTTAAGAGTATTGCGCAAGAAAGATTATCTAAGAAAAGTATTTATCTTTAGAGGATAAATATCAAATAGGAAATTAGATAATTCTCTAGAAGTTACCCTATATATATGGAAAGCAATTTTTCTACAACGGCTAGTAAAAATTTGTTCTTGACACAACAGATTGTAATGGCTAGATCAACGGTGGTAAAAATACAATGTCGATTGGAAGCGTGAACTAGCATTGGTAATTTTCACAAAAGTTTCAAAGAGCGTTGGTAAAGAAAAACATATAAAACTAGATCGCTCTTATCATAGTTTTTAGCAAACTACCGACTATCAATGGATTTGATATGTCTTTACCGTGAGCCGTTTGCTATGGACTAGCCAACTCTTAATCATAAAGAATATGGTGAGTTGATAACCATATAGTTTTGGTAAACTATCAACCATAAAGCGGATTTGTCAAGTCTTTACCAATGGCGTTTGCTCTGGACTAGTTGATTCTTATGTGGATTAGACATGGTGAATCAATAACCATTGGTTGTGTGTCTCAGTTACACACCTTTTAAGATCAACTCCCATCTTTGCTGCATAAATGTGAAGCAACAAAACAACCAAAAATATACAAACTTATACAACAATGTTAGTACCCAAAAACTTCCTTTCAGCACCAAAGACCATCAGACATAAAAGTTTTATGGATTAAGCATTCCAATACCTGTTACCAAGTACTGAAATCTACCCACATCCAGTCCTTTTGTTAATAAATCAGCATAGTTGTCATTAGTATGAATTTTGACAACTTGGATTAGCTTTTTCTCATAACAGGCTCTTATAAAATGATGTCTGATTTCAATATGTTTAGTCTTTGAATGTTGAACTGGATTTTTAATTATGAAAATGGCACTGCTATTGTCAATATGAATGATGGTATTCATGAAGTTGTACCCATAGTCCAAAAGTTGATTCTGAAGCCATAGAACTTGAGCACAACAACTTGCAGCAGCCACATACTCTGCCTCAGTTGATTAATTAGCCACCATTGTTTGTTTCTTGCACTGCCATGACACCAACCTGTTTCCAAGAAATTGGCATCCACCTGTTGTAGATTTTCTATCCAAACTAGCTCTAGCATAGTCACTATCTGAGAAAGCAACCAAGTCTAGAGATGATTCTCTAGGGTACCATAATCCCATTTGGAAATGCTTTAAGATATTTGAAAATCTTCTTCACAGATCAAGTGAGAAAGCACAGGAGTGACTTGAAACCTTGCACAAGCACACACCGCAAACATGATGTCTCGGGTCTAGATGATGTAAGATACATCAAAGAACCAATCATAGACACATACATATGCACATCAACCGCTTCACCACTATTTTCCTTCAAGAGTAGATGTGTAGTCTTGTCTGCAGGAGTGCTAGATGACTTTGCATCGTTGAACTTGAACTTCCTTAGTATCTCGACCACATATTTATCTTGATTGATGAAAATACCATCGGCCTTTGTTGTACTTGAAGTCCCAAAAGAATGTGAGTTCACCCATAGAACTCATCCGAATTCATCCTTCATTAGCTTCTCAAACTCTTTGCACATCTCTGCCTTTGTAGAACCAAAAATGATATCATCAACATATACTTGAACTAACAAGATATCATTCTTGTCTTTCTTGATAAACAAAGTCTGGTCCACTCTGCCTCTATGAAACCCATTATTAAGAAGATAAGTAGCTAAGGTCTCATACAATTTTCTTGGTGCCTAATGCAAACCATACAAAGCCTTAACTACCCTGTATACTTTGTTAGGATATTCAGGGTCTTCAAAGCCTGGAGGTTGTGAAACATAAACCTCCTCATCAATCTGCCCATATAGAAAAGCACTTTTTACATCCATTTGATAGACTTTAAAGCCCATAAAGGATGCATAGGCTAAAAATAACCTAATTGCTTCAATTCTTGCAACTGGGGCAAATACTTCTTCATAATCAATGTCCTCCTCTTGAGTGTATCCTTGAGCCACAAGCCTAGCCTTATTCCTGATAACAATTCCTCTTTCATCCTTCTTGTTTTTGAACACCCATTTAGTACCTATTACCTTCTTGCCAGAAGGTAAATCACAAAGCACCCAAACCTTTTGAAGCTTAAATTGGAGCAACTCTTCTTGCATTGCTTCCACCTAACTTTCATCTTCAAGTGCCTTGTAGACAGTCTTTGGCTCCATTTGTGACAAAAAACACATGAAAAGACATTCATTCTTGCCCTCATGATTCTTGGATTCATAGATTTCACTAATAAATCCATGAACATCAGGCAGTTTTGATTGTCTTCTAGTCTTCACTGATGAATTTACATCCCCAATCACATTTTCAAGAGGATGTGATTTATGAATAGAAGTGTGGGGAGTCTGAGGAACTGCAATTTCATTTATCATATTTGAGATTTCAACATCATTGGCTTGAGCTTCTTCTATAACTGGAGTTGTAACTTCCCCTTCTGGTGTTGCAGTGGAAAATTCTGGCCTAGCAGTGGAATCTGCATTTCCACTGCTTTTGGGATCTTCAGTGTTCAAGTTGCTATCCTCATCTTTACCAGAATCATTAGAAGGATAAGCATCTCCAGTCCTTGAAGTATCATTATTGTCTGCAAAGTCCCAAAGTGGCAGACTGAATTCATCTTGATCTTCGCCTTGATCTTTGCTAGGTTCATCATCATCAAGAAACTCTTCTGAACCTGCCAAATCAAAAGAAGATGTACCTGTAGAGATAGGCACATAATTCATAGTATTGGTTAAAGTATCAAGATCAAACGACCTTTCTAGACCGGTTCCTTTGACATTCACTTTGTTCTCCGAAACTCAACATGCATATTTTCTTCAATCTTTGGGTTCTTAAGTTGAATACTCAAAGCTTTATCGACCATGGAGTACCCAACAAAATACCCTTCATCGCTTTTTCTTCAAATTTCCCCGGATAATCTATGGTATTGAGAATAGATACATGACATCCAAATGGTCTCATGAAGTCAAGGATAGGTGGTCTACCCCTAAATAACTCATAAGGTGTCTTGTTCTTTGTTTTACCACTATAACCCTGTTTTGCACATAACATGCGATGTTAATCGCTTTCTTATTAAAAAGTGATTGGCAATTTTGAATCGCCAACATGGTTCTAGCACCTCTATAAGTGTCTGTTCCTCCTCTCAAGAACACCATTTTGTTGAGGAGTTCTAGCAACACTAAATTCTCTTTTAATACCTTTATCTTTGCAAAATCATCCATAACTCTATTCTTAAACTCGTCCCATTGTCACACCCGATGATTTTCACTTTGAAATCATATTGGTTTTGTACTTGTGTGATAAAGGTCTTAAGGATGCCAGTTGTTTCATCCTTTGTATTGAGAAAAAAACCCATGTAAACCTCTTGAAATCATCGTTACAACAAGACAATACTTTTAAGATTTAAGTTGCTCACGGATGTAGGACCAAACAAGTCCATATGCAACATTTGAAGTGGGTGAGCAATAGAGTTAACCGACTTTGATCTGCAAGAAGCTCTGTGTGTTGTTTGCCCTTAAGACAAGCCACACATGTTTGATCATTTTCAAATCTTTTTCGAGGTAAGCCTCTCACCAAACCATCTTTGACAATCTTATTAATGGTTTTGAAGTTAACATGACCAAGTCTTCTATGCCATAGCATGGATTCATCCACGTGGCTTTTGCAATTAAGCAAGCATAATCATCTTTAGCAACAATGTTGTTCATATCAAAGCTATATAGATTGCCTTTTCTAGGAATCTTAAGAAGAATCGACTTTCATCGGGCATCTTAAAATCCTTAGAGAGAACAAAGCACATATCTTTAGTAAAAGAACATTGTTTTTCTTGTCACACATTTGTGACACACTAAAGAGATTATACTTAAGCTCTTTACATTGTATCTGTGTTCAAAATCCAAGTTACCGCTTTAATAACTCCTTTACCAAAGAACTTTTCCATTTACACCACCTCCAAAGTCGACATACTGTCCATCATAATGTTCAAAATTAGAAAGATAGGACTTGTTGCCAGTCATGTGCCTTGAACATCCACTATATGTATATCCTTGATCTGATCTTTTTGTCTTTGGATGTTCCTGCACATTTAGGAAATGGGTTAGTTTCCTTTGGAGACCCAAGCCGTGATTGACTTGGATCTGCCTCGTGTATCAATATATTTATATCTATCAAAGGTCATTGATACACCATTGGGATTGGTTGATGAGGTTATTCCTTTAGGTTTCCATTCCCAACGTGCTGAGGCCTTCACAACATTGCCCATTTGTCCCTCGGTCTTATTTATATGCCTTACGATGGTAACTTTTGATTGAGCAAATGGTAATCACGGCTTTGTTTTTGGTACCCACTGTAGGTTTGATTGAACCCTTTTATTTGAAAAAAAACCTTTTACATGTTTGTGCAGTTCTTGCAAAAGTTGTTTTGGGTTTTGCACTTGAAACAGGTGATTTAGGATGAGCAAGATGTTAATCTGTTTTTGCAATGGCAAAAGTCTTAAGACCACCTCTTAATAGGACTGCTCTTGGGACCATTTTGCTGTGTTGATTAGGGTGTAAATTGTTTTGGAACTTGTTAGATTCCACCCTTTTGTTCCCATGAACTTCCATTCTCCCAAAATGATAGTCACATTTAGCATGTACATGATAAAAGCTACCACATATATAACATGCTTTGTTGTACATCACAAAATCACTACCAAGTTGTTGAGATTTAACATGATTCCAACTCTTCTGGTTACCCCTAGGAGCTGATGGCTTGTTTCTATACATCTCAGCATACCTTACAGGTGATCTCGGTTTATTAACTGGTTTCCTAGGTTCCTCTATAACAATATTAACAACTTTTGGGATAGAAGCCTCTACATGCTTTTTAACATTCTCATCAACAACAGATGAGTCACTAGCACTTTCAAAAACATCAGTTTCTTGCTTAACCTGTTCCTCCGTTTTCACAAATGTGTTCTTAAGAGGACCATATTCACGTTCAAGATCCTGAAACTCTTCTAAGCCTGTATGAGCTAAATCTATGCCTGGAGGGATGGAAAACCTCTTAATGGTGGGGGAGTTGTGTTGTAACCCATACCAGACTTAGCTTTACTAATGATTTGAGCATTCCAAATTTTATCAATTGACTTTGACTGATAATACAAAGTGTCAACATATAAATTAACATTCTCAGTTTTCTTTTTAAGCTTTTCAAACTCTTCTTTCAAAGCTTCATTCATAGCTTTTGTATGATCTATTTCTCTCCTAAGAATAATCATATCATCATTATATTTTGACTCATTTTCTCTATAATGCTCAAGTTGGTTTTCTAATACAGCTATGCCTCTCCTAAGGTTTGACACAATATAATTAGCAGTATACAACTCTTGTCTTTCATTAGAATATAGATCATTAAGCCTTTCAACTTCCCTAGCAGCTCTACATGTTTTAGAACAACTTTCAAAATTTTGTACCTCGTAGTCGAGAAAGCCATGAGAGCATGTTCTGTTGCATTGAAAGCACCATCTGAAGCTTGTTCCTCTTGTTCATCAGCCATGAAACTCCAATCATAGCTAACACCATCAATAGCCAACATTGCCTTTGGTTCCTCCATAGTTGGTTCCTTCTTTTGCTTGTACCAAGTAGACTTGTTGTCTTGCTTCCTTGGTCTTCTGCACTCTCTAGCAAAATGTCCCAACTTATGACAGTTGAAACACTCTACTTTCTTTTTGTCAAACCCTGCAGTTTCACCACCATTGATGTGAATTGGTTTGCCAGTTTTTTTGTAGAATTTCCTAGCCCTCATGCTAAGAAGAGCTATCTGCCACTTTATGTCCATCTCCTCCAAGTCATCTTCATCAATTTGCTCTATGTCTTCATGAGTTAATATAGAGCCATTAACTTGAGTGGAGATAAAAGCATAAAAGGTAAGATCTCCAATACAAAGAACCTTCTTCTTTGAACTGCGGTGGTAACACTAATATTACCGTGGAAGGCTGTAGAACCATCGGGGCAAAATCATCATCACCATCAAGATCGTAATCATCACTATCAATAGAGGTTGACAACAATGCCAAGCTACTAGAGCTTGTACCAAGTTTCCCTGCCTTCTTCAACCTTTGTTCAATAAGTTTGAAGTTGTTGTAAAATCTTTGAGCTTCATAGTTTCAATATCTGCTTTATTTTCCCAGACTGTAACATTAGTATGAAACTCATAAGGCAAACTCCTTAGAAACTTCAGATTGAGGTCTTCCTTATCTACCTCAATTCCAAACACAGTCAATTGTGTCACAATCTTCTGAAGTTTGGTGAAGATGCTGTCAAGAGAGTCATTGCTTGAAGCAGAGAAGTTTTCATAGCTTTGCTTCAACAATGTCTTTCGTGTCTTCTTTGTAGCATCATTGCCACCAAACACTAAGCAAATCTCTTCAAAGAGTTCTTTTGCTGTCTGGAATTTGCTGAAGGCAATGATCTGGTCTCTTGGAAGAGTCATTAGCAACAAACTTCTGGCCTTCAAGTCATTCTTCTTCTTTGCTCTTTCATCATTAGTTTCTGGTGCTGTAAATGTAACAACTTTAGTGTCACCAACTTTCTCAGTCTTCTTCTTAACTTGGAAGGAATTACCATTTAAAATGATTTCCCATAGAGCATAATCTTGAATGAGAAAGTATTGCTCAATCAGAATCTTCCACATCTCAAACTCATTAAGTTTGAGCTTTGGAAGCTTAGCAGCAGAGTTGGACTGGTTGTTTTCCATCTCCATTGATTTGAGTGAGTAGGTTACGCTTATTCCTTGGATCTTCTAAAACAAAATATTAGAACCTGGCTCTGATACCACTTGATGGATCTGGACACACACCATGTGTCAATGATATTTTGTATAATATTAATAAGCACGCGGAATTTACTTAGTAATACTTAGAAGACGGATTGTATGATGTATTGTAAGTGAACACAGATTAAACACAAAACTTAAGCTCCAATATTATTAATGAATAATTAATAATACGAGTGATCTTGCTTATCACTAGGGTTACACCTTGAAGCCTTTGTGAATAATACGTATGTATGTAAATATCTAAGACAATGACCTAGGACCTCCTTTTATAGTGCAAGGAGTCCTTTACAAGATAAGTATAAAGCTAACAATATAGAATATACACAAGATCTTTTCTATACTTATCTAGACATGTTTTCCTAACCATTATCTAATAGCAGTGGTAATAATGTACCAAGAATGGTATCGTTTCCACGCTAGTGCAATCAAGCGATGTCTTCCACAACTATCGGTGGTAATAGATTATTCCCAACAAGTACTTTGGGCTCACAGAACCACACAAAGTCAAGCCATGGGGAAACACCTTTAGCTTGACATATGGCACGGAAGTCATCATCCCTTGGAAGTAAGTGTCGAAACAAAAGGGTCGTGAACTTGAGCAGCAGAAACAAAGAAAGACTCGTAGCAACCTAGACCTACTTGAAGAATGAAGGAAATAGCCTCAATCGGGAGGCTATCCATAAGCAAAAGATTGAAAGGTACTACAACGGTCGGGTTCGGCCTTCGACCTTCAATCCAGGGAATATATCCTCCGACTCAACAGAGCAAGTAAAGCTGAGTACCATGGTAAACTAGGGCCTACATGGGAAGGACCCTACTTCGTTAAGGAAGCGTATGGCAACGGAGCCTACAAGATGGAAACCCTGGATGGAGACGCTATTGATAGAACTTGGAATGGAACCACCCTTCGTAAGTTCTACGTATGAAACTTACAATGTCCAAGGACATTTTTTACTTTGTTTTCAATCAATGTATTTGCATTCTTCTCACTTGGGGAAAGAAGCATTAATGGTAGCCGTCTAGTATTCATTTCTTAAAATGATGTAATCCTCCCTACCCACTTAATGATATAACGCATTTACCTCAAATCTCTTGTTTCGTTCAATACAACAAAGATTTGTCCACCAAGTCGCTTTTATAAGTTTCAATGTCGAAGGGATGTACAAAGACTAACAACATGTATTGCCCATATGCATAACATCCATCTCAACTTCACATTAACTTTCCTATATGGCCTTAAGGTATTTTAAGCCTTTCGCTGCCCAAAGCATCAAGATGGAGTGGGTCACAACCCTCTGTCAGCAGTCAAATTATACGATTGCTATATTCTTGGTGAAGTAATTACACACAATAAGGCTATGCATCTATCATACGCCTTAGGTTGTAAACTATTTTTACGCACAAGTAAAATATAAAGAGAAGAATCATACATGGCAAAATACAAGCCCTAGTGGCTTCAATGTAGATATTAATTAATGACTAGTTTAACTAGTCTAAACAGGCCGAAGCCTTAACGATCCAAGCAAACAAAATATTGTCTTAGGCCGATGTTAGGTCACCATATATGTAACACAAGCATCAATATGTAGAAATAAGAAAGAGATGAAGGCGGATGAACAACTCACAAACACACACACACACGTATAATATGGGAAAGGTTATGCGTAGAGGTGAAAGAGTAAATGAATTGAACAACCAACCTTCTAAGGAAGGTTTACATGTGTTTATATAGGGGAAGGAACTAGGGCAACATCCAAGTTCCCTTCCTTTCCTATATGGGCTTGGGCCTAGGCTTATGGGCATTCTACATAAGCCTAAGGCTAATTACAAACATAAAGGCCATATTAAGCTAACTATTACATATGAATGACTAACACTTGAATTATGGTTTAGGAGTGATTCCAACAATCTCCCCCTCAAGTGCTAGTGATGAATGATAGAGTGATAAACGTTGTAGGTGCTAATGTAATAGTAGCTTTGACGTCTTCGACATTCTTCTTTCTTGTGAGAAGAAGTGTCTTGATTCGAACAATCTCCCGGTGTAGAGATTGTTTCCTTTGAAGTATTACGCTTTGACGCCTTCGCTTTCTTTGTTCTTTAGTACTTTGTTCTTTGTGGTGGAAGTGATAGTATGTTGTTGTTGTTCCGCATCGATCGCCTTCATTGCTCCAGTGTCTCCACGCCTTTCTCCAACATGCTCACACGCCTTTAACGTTGGATTACAGTTGATGAAGTTCTATAAGTCTTTAAACTTTGTAGATTCTTTGTTGAGGAATCATTCGACTTTGTGTTGCCTTTGATCGCGAGAGAACTTCCATAAGTGATGTTGTTGGTATGAGCATGTGGAGAATCACGATCATTCCGCCCGTAGCTTCCATAAGAAGTAAACATAAGAAAGGTTAGTAATAAGCGGATTCCGGCACTTACAAGTTTGAACTTCGAGAGTGTTAACAAAGATAGTGTGAAAACACAACTCTAATTCTCACAAAGGCCGTTCTCGAACCGAGTCCCACAAGTGAGATAACACGATGTACGTAAGTACACCTACGATTCGGATGAGTCACCGAGGTATACCGAAGCATCACCTCACGATCAGACCGTTTGAGACCACTAAGCGTAATCCACGGGAGTTACCAGCGACTGCTGTCGTGGTCATTTGATGTTGACCTGGCAGATTTTCCATTCAATCACCGAGGATCACGAGATGTGAACCCTCATAAATGTTCTCGACAGCATTGCTAAGATCCGTGTAGACTCGATAACTTACCAGCGATGTTCTTATTGTTGAACAACAAGTGATGAAATTTCAAGTGTACCTAAGAGATCTTTTGATGAATCTCGTGGCTCTAGACTCAATAGTGCGTTATGGTTTTCCGAGCGGAGACTAGGAGAGGTCTCCTTCTTCAATACCGGCAATCTCTAGAGAAGGCCGATAGTTTATGTAGGGTTCTCGTGAGAATGAAACAAGCTTCTTTTGAGAGAAACTTGAGTGGTTAAGAAGGTTTAGTGCATGCGCCTTTGGGTCCATGACGACTTTTAATATTCAATCTTGGCGTCATCAAGTGACAACCAAGAGCATATGAATTGAACCCGATTGTGCGCCTCTAAGTTGAATAATTTGGAGGCTATTTTTTTCACCCTTTTCTTTGCATTTCTTTTATATCTTCAACTCCTTCTTTCTCCAATTCTAATTTTCTCCTTTTTATAATCATACCTAAGGACTTTTAATACTAACTATTGGTAGTGTCCTTGGGTAGATCCTCCGACTCTAGCGGATCATAGGACGTTATTCTAACCTTAATCACCTTATAACTCCATTGCCATAAAACCATTTTTCATGAAAAATCTCTCAAAGTGTTTGTGAATGAAAACATGTTTGAACACTTCAAGAGTTTTAGATTTTCGAAATACTCCCCTCAACATGTGCTTAAGAGTTTTTACGAAATCGCACGGTGAGGAAAGAGCTCGCACTTTTGAATTGATCGACTCAAGATAGACAATTCCCAGGGACACAGTTACGTTGCATAGTTAAAGAGATACATTGTCGCCTTTTAGGTGACAACTAGATCTAATAACTACCTTGAAGGTGTGGACAAACCTCTAAAGGTTGTCAAACCCGTCAAAGTTCATGTCTATCAAGAGCTTCTCGAATAGGTATAATTTACTTGGATAAGTCTTTGGAAGACAAATCTTTTCAATGTAAGACTGTTCAGATCCCGTCAATTCATGGGTTGAAGTCTTTTCACGCGATGATTCAATAGCAATATCACAACATATTTCTTATCACATAATTTTCTCCCCAACAAATGGCATATAAATGGTATTTTTGAAGAAATGTTGAGAATAAATATGACCATTTTGAGTTTTATGGAAGATGACCACCGTGAACAATTTGTGAACAAAGTTTATAAGTCAAATACTCCCCTCAACAAGTGATATAAACGGTTGAGGTTTTGAAAATCATATGGGAAGTACTTGTTCTTTTGAGCGAAACCTTTAAAAGTGAAAGGTTTGATAGGTTTTACTCAAAAGTAAGAAGCTTCGCTCCTTTTATAAGGATTGTGGCAATCAAGCGCACCACAAGGTCCTTTCTTGGCAAGAACGGGTTGTAACGTTATGTGTGCACAAGCCATAAAACTATTTGGCGATTGATACCATCGTTAGGTCACCATATATGTAACACAAGCATCAATATGTAGAAATAAGAAATGATGAAGGCGGATGAACAACTCACAAAACACACACACGTATAATATGGGAAAGGTTATGCGTAGAGGTGAAAGAGTAAATGAATTGAACAACCAACCTTCTAAGGAAGGTTTACATGTGTTTATATAGGGAAGGAACTAGGCAACATCCAAGTTCCTTCCTTTCCTATATGGGCTTGGGCCTAGGCTTATGGGCCTTCTACATAAGCCTAAGGCTAATTACAAACATAAAGGCCATATTAAGCTAACTATTACATATGAATGACTAACACTTGAATTATGGTTTAGGAGTGATTCCAACAGCCGAAGCCTATACCACAAGCACCAAATGTTAATTGTTTCATCAGGCATATAGCCTGGAAAGGACACAGACAAATTGTTTTAAAACAGGGTACATACCACCCTGGGGATCAAATTACTACCACATGGTAGCCTTCATCAAACTTTAGAATGGGTCGATCGGTGAACACTGGGGATGGAACCTTGGGAGATGGAGTCTTCTTCGAAGGGGATAGAGGCTGGACTTTCCTTGGCTTCTTGGCTAGCAGGTCCTCAATAGAGGCCGCTGGGTCCTTCGACACTTCGGCAAGGAAAGGAAACTCTGAAGCGGTTAAGGCATTGCCTGCACCATCATACTCCTTCTCATGAGTTGCCCTGTAGTATGGAACTTTTTCCAGCTTCACCGGTTCCTCTATCGCGGCTATCTCCTCCAAAGTGGTGCACTTGCCATGAAATATGGCCGCATTCACCAGGTTCCCAATTGCAATCCCCACATCATCACTATGGTAAAGTTCCATGGCAATGTAGGGGATGACTTTGGTTACCAAGTCCACCCTATCCTTCTTTAGCATCTTCAACCGAAGGTTTAACCCATCTACCTTCTCCCTGAGCTTGATCTCCTGGTCCACCAACTTAGCTCTCTCTTCTTCAAGGCCTCCACACTTGGACGAAAGAACATATATCTGCTCTTTGTAGCCTATGATCTTTGAGCCTTCGAGAGTTAGCCTGCTACATTCAGCTTCGCTTGCTGCCAGTCGACCTTTGAGCTTTTCCACATCAGCTCTGAGATCTTGCACCAAGGGGTTCTTGTCAAAGTCCTCCAGTGCATCTTCACATTTTTTCTCCAGGTCTGCATATTTCTTATCCCTAGCCTTCTCCCTGGCAAGCATGACATCCATTTCTTCTTGAGCCTTGGTGACAGTACGGAGCAGCTCCCTTGTCCTGGTATTGAGATGGTTGTCCAGCATGCATTGTCTGACATAACTCTTATCATGAAGATCGCAGAGCCTTTCCATGGACATGTTGTCCATCACCCCCTTCCAGCTGGGTGGGGTCACATGCTCCACAAGTAGGTGACAAGCCAAGGGAGAGGAAAGCTCCTTCGTATCAGGAAGTCCTGCAGCATATGTAAACTTGTTAATATATTGTTACTTGTATCTCATTTTTTGTAACAGGAAAGAAACATTACCATGGATATCATCTCATTGGGCCCTCAAGGTCGGAAACACCTGACCTTACCACAGGCACTCTTTTTCCGGTAGTTCGAGAGGAGGGTAGGCGTGATAAGCTTCCTCGATGCGGATTTAGCGACTTTGCACTGGTACCTTTTACGCCCGGACTCTCTCACCAATGGGAGGGTCCCACGATGGCCAACTATCCTTCGGAGACCGGTTCATCAGAATCTGCAACATTCTCCACAAGCTGGTCTTCAACATCTATGGGTTCCTTTGAAGGAGGAGCAGAGAAAACAAGTTCGATGGGCTGAGCTTCCACATCGTTGTTGTTTACCGACACTAAAGGAGAGCCTACACCATAGCTCGTCTCCTGGGGATCCTTCGGAATAACGCTGACCTCCTTCGCACCACCAGCCACCACAAAGTTTCTGAATGACATTTCTGCACAAAGGAGCAAATAAGATAAATATCAGAAAGATAAGTTTTTATCTCTTATTTTAATCAAAAAAATACATACTTTCTCCATCACAAATAATCTCGGTACCAAAGGAGATCCTCCCATCTTTCAAAGAAGACCGACCATGAAAAGAATTGGCTCAAGAAATGTTTGGCAATCACCGGATGATGAGCCAAAACGATATAAAGGATTCCTCCTCACAAAGTATAGGGCAAGGGATCATTGAACCTTTTTCATCATATTGAAACTACGGGTTTAACAATGCAGGAAAGTTGGAGGATAATGGTGTTCGGATGTAAAGAACTTTCCTTTCCGGTTCTCGATGTTTGTAAATGGCCTATTTATGAGAATGGGCACATCCCTTTCACCCCTCTTAGCCAATGTCAACCAATCTCCTCCAGGGTATAAGTTTAGAAAACCTCTAAGCATAGTTAATGATGGTTCAAACCCATAAGCTTTACACATCATAATATATGTCGTATGCTTGGCTAGGCCAAACGAGTTAAACCTAGATATGTGTACCTCATAATCTTGGAGGAGTTCTAAAATTAAAGGGTGCAAGGGTATCCTAAGGTTGGAGGTGGTGAATGCATGGGTGTATAAGCCTACATAATTTTCTAGGGCATCAAAATCCCTTGATTTTTACCGGGTAACATGATTTTATGTTCTTTGGGAATTGGATAATTGGTGAGGAACGCTGAGCTCCTCCCTTGTCAAGGTGCAACCTTGTTGTTTGATTACAAATTTCTTATTTATAGACATTGATCCTCCTAAATCGACAATAAAGTATTTGAAAACGTAACAGATACGAAGGAGTACTTTATCTGTTTGCTCAAAAGCCTGATCGGAAAAGGATTTAGTAGGTGAAAAATTGGGCGTGAGATAAAATGGTGTTAGGGTTTTTGTTAGGAATTGGAAATTCCATGTTAAAGTGTCGGTCACCCCAATTATGGTCTAGCATATGTTAGCTCGTAGACGTGTCACTATTTATGTTATTTAGTAGTGTATTAGTTAGTTTGTAGCGTAGATTAGTTTAGTGTATCACCGTGGAGGAAGGACGGGTCTTTACCCAATGTATGCCTGATCCACAATCCGTTAGGAGGACGTATCTTGTGTAACTATAAATACCCCTTCCATCCTTGGAAGGGTTGGTGCTTCTCAATCTAACATTTTATTTGTTTCAAAGCAAGTCTCTAACTAGAACACCCATCTCTCTACTTTCTCTCTCTAAATGGCTAACATGTATTTCCATCATCCAAGACCACTCGAATCATCAAACACAATAATATTTCGATCCTACAAATGGTACCAGAGCCAAGGTTATTGTGTTGTGTTGATTTTTTGTGGTGTTGATACATGGTTTTTAAACTGGTTTGTGTATTTTTTTGTGGTTGGAATATTTTTAAACCGGTTTGATACATGTTATTGTCGGTCTTTCATAGTCAAACATCTTTGTGTCAAATGTTTTGCCCAACTCGTGTAATCTTGTTATCATAGTCAAATCTTGTATGTGGTCATTTCGAGGTCAATATCCGTGAGGTATGTGGTCATTTCGGGGTCAATCTTGGTCATCAATGTGTCAAATATGAATATCCATATGCTTTTACGGGTTGATATGAAGATGGTCGGAAAACTATGGTCGGAAAAATCACCGAGCAAAAGTCAAAAGTCAATGGAGACTTGATCTTGCTAGCGACTTGTCACTCAAGATGATTCATTGAATCATCATAGCGACTTGTATTTACAAGTCGCGGCGACTGTCATGAAGTTAGCAACCGGACTCATGTAGCGAGTTGTAGTTTTGACTTTTGAGTCAAAAGTCTTAGCAACTTGTTTGTTAACAAGTTAGCGACTTGTGATCCCAATATGTTAGCGACTTGGTGGTGGTTTGACTTATGTGTGAAGATATCATAGCGACTTGTTGCTACATAAGATCTAGCGACTTGACTCCAAATTACACTAGCGATTTGACGAAATAAAGGAAGAAGAAGAGTGACCACTTGACCACAAACCATATTCTATATCACAACAATGCTACACAAACCGAATCATCATTTTCTCTCGTTCCAAACATTTTCATAAACGAATCTCGGACCCGAATCAAAGCTAAATGGACTCAAGACCTCGGTTTCAATAATACATCATTGGTTCATGTACAAAGACTCATATCAAAAAAAAAAAAACATAAGATCTCACTTGTT
Source organism: Chrysanthemum lavandulifolium (assembly GCA_022545495.1). Lineage (NCBI taxonomy): Eukaryota > Viridiplantae > Streptophyta > Magnoliopsida > Asterales > Asteraceae > Chrysanthemum > Chrysanthemum lavandulifolium. The sequence continues at coordinate 167,369,168 of CM040242.1, forward strand.
GTTTCTCTTTCGTGTATTTCATTCACTTTCGATTCAAGGATACATCATACCATTTAGGCATATACACGAGAAATCATGTCATCATAGATCGAAAATGAAAAGAGTAATCAAGATCTCAGTCTACTTTCCTTGTGGTACAATCACATATCGACTTCAAGAGTCCAACACAAGTAAGAACTAACATCATAGATCTTGTTAACTTCAATCATCATACAAATATATCAAAGATGTGAACTAAAGATATTCGATCTCAGTTTTCATGATTCGTGGTTCTCCAATGAAACCTCAAGACTATTAAGAGCCTTAGACACGAATCAATATAATCATCATAGATCTACAAAAGGACTCAAAATGAATAAAAGCAAATATGCAAAAACTTAAAATGACCTTAGAAACGATTCAAGTTATATCTTTCAAAAGATTTTTTCTTTCTTGAACCACTATCATCAATGATCAATTTTCGAAGTCAAACTTCAATGATATTCGAATCATTCAAGGAATAAAATATAACAAGGTTGTTGTTTTTATCTCTTTGATTTGTTCAAGACTCAACAAAATAGATGCTCAAAACAATTAAAACCTACCTTAACTTAAAATCAAATGTGCCTTGATCTCGTTGCCAACTCTAGCATTAGACCATCCCTGTGGCTAAGTCATATCCAGTCCATCATGCCATCCCTGTGGCATGGACTATATGAACAACAAACGCGTTCAAATTAATTAAGAGGGTGTCGAATTTTTTAAGGAGTCCGCTCCTCTTTTGGTGATTAGGGTTGGTGAGTGTATCAAAATATTTGAGTATTACTTGGGTTTGATATGATGAGTCTTTGGGTTTGAGTAGCGAGATGATGATGGGGCGACGTTTTGAGATGATTAGGGTTTGAAGTTTTTCCGATTATTGGTGTGTGGGAGGCGATTATTAGAGAGTATTTAGGGTTGCTATGAGAATTTTTAGGGTTAAGAATGAGTGTATTAGTGATTTATACCCTAAATATTAGAACATCGATGATTTAGATCGATTGATTGCTTATGGGCCGAATGAATGTATACTCAGTAATGGGCCGAGGGTTAATACTTGGGTAGTTTATTTGGACATGGGCCTAGGGTAAATTCAGACCGGACGGATTTCTATGGTAATTGTTTTATGTGTTATATTGGATCAAGTGGTAGTTTACTCTTGCGCCAACTTGGCTTGTGATTGGTGGTTAGTTCATTATTGGACCGGGTTTAATGATTTGTCATTGAGTCTAACTTGTTTATGAAACGGATATGAATCGGATTTGATTTTCACATGTGCTTGAACGGATTTGTTACTGTTGTGAAAAATGAGTTGTTCAAACAAGCCAACGATAATGATGGACCGATGGGATTCTCAAAATTGGATCGTAAATACATGATTTGAACGTTGGACTTAGATGGTTGGATTGATTTTCATGGATTTGGGCTTTGTGTTGCTATCTCATTCGTTGGCCAAAGTTGCAAGATATGGAGTTATCTGTTGGGCTTCTCAAATTTTGGATGTTATGAGACTTGAACAATATGAGTCTTGTCGATGTGATTTGGTGTGATATTGAGACTTGATGGGTTGTGTGGATTGATACTTTGGTATATACATTTTCATGGATAATATTTTGTCACGGCTTGAAATTGTTTATTTGAACAAAGTTGATTTGCGAGGTTGTTTGTGCTTGGTATTTCATATTTGGATTTGAAGTGAGTTTTTCGGGCGCGTTTACTTATTTCGTCTTCTTTCTTTCTACCCTTCCATGAAGATGACTTGTTTAGGCGTTTATTGAGGGTGATAAAGACTTGGCTATTTAATTACGGTTGTGATTCTTTCTCGTTTAACCCACCACGTAACTATCACTACGATTGCCTCACGCGATTGAGGATATGTCAAGAGGTTTTGTACATTGGGTACACCGTTTCTTCTTCACAAGGATTAGTACAAGTTTAAGTAACAACCGGGGAATTTTACTTCATGATCAAGTTTGGTATATCGGGTTTACTTCTCCGTGTGGTCACAACATTTGCCGGCAGAATGCGTGAATAATGTGTTTACGAAAGTGTTTATTGGATGGTTGTTGATAATGTTGATGTTGGATAATGAACCGCTGATGAACCTCGCATGTTCCCCTAAAGTAAATTCACGAAATCAAAATTGTCATTACACATTCAAGTCGACATTGTTTACGATTTTGTCTTGATTTTGTAAAATCCGCGAAAGAATCTATTTCTCGGTTTAAATCATAGACTTGTAAAATCCGTGACAATGGAAACATCACGGTAATTGTAAAGTGCATTTCGGATCTATCTTACGGTTTATTCTTGGTTTTGTAAAATCCATGAAAGAAACTATTTCTTGGTTTAGACCATAGAATTGTAAAATCCGTGATGATGGAACCATCCCGGAGATAGGAAAGTGTATTTTGGGATCTTTTACGATCTTTGGTGCTACGGTTTCTACTTGAAGAAGGGATAAAAGGTGTACTTCATGAATTGGATGTATGTTTGGATATTCGTCATGGCGGTTTGGTCATTACATGGTTTTCTGGGGTTATGTGCTTTTAACCATGGTCGGGATGAAAACCATTATCATAGTTCACTTAAAACCACAAAGGAGGCTAGACTTGAGCTATTAATCGAGAAGATGTGACAGCGTTAATTCAATATTATTTATTTGAGGTTGAAGTGAAATGTCACGGCGAGTGTACTTAGTATCTGAAGGTATCGGGGATGGTTGGATGAAGATTCTTCAAGATCCTTGTTCGAGCTTATTATCAAAAACGAAGACTTGAATATCTAGTTATTGTTGGGTGTCTTTTACCCTTTGTTTTTTCCACTTGAGGGAATTGGGCTCTTATCATCTCAAAATAACTATCACTTTAAGGAGTTACGTTGTAGTGCTCAGTGTCACATTCAATTGTGGATTTTTAAGAGGTGATGTACGTCTTATACTTGATGGTTGGTTGGTTGAAGAGTATAGAGTACTTAGAGATTCAATGGAGGATGAAGTCTCGGCACCGCTCTTTGTTACATATGTGCAAGTTTAAGTCACGAGTTTGGGTTTGTTTACTTCACGGTCAAATTCATCATATTGGGTTTTCTCCATCAGCTGTCACAACAAAGAGCCTACTGAATGATAATGGGTTGATTACATGTTTTGCCAAAAGAGATGATGAAAAGAGAGAGATTATGACGTATGAACACAACAGTTCATGCCTCGTACTCTAAAGAAAAGAAATGTGTGCGTTTGATGTTCATTATCTTCCAAAGAAGAGAAATCTTCTTATGACATATGAACACATCGGTTCATGCCTCGTACTCTAAAGAAAAGAAAAGTGTATGCTTCAAAGGCGCTTTATCTTCAAAGAAGAGAAATCTTCTTATGACGTTTGAATACTTGATTCAAACCTCGTTCTCTAAAGAAAATAAAAGTGTACGCGTTCAAGGCGCTTTATCTTGGAAGAAGAGAAATCTTCTTATTATGACCATTCTCATCAACATGCTTCATGCTTTTTCCATGCGCTTGGTCATCAAGTGAACCGGACTATTGTTGATTGTTATCTTATTCCACTTGCTCTTTTATAATGACGATGGCGATATCTTATGCTAATTTTATGGGGAGAAGTGTGAATAGACTACATTTGGATGATTTCACTTACTTAATCAAGAATGGCAACTCCGTATGCAATTCTTGAGGGGAGAAGAAGTGTGATAATTTCGCATGGTTGATTGATTTATGAGAATAAATGGTCAACGGCTCCAAACTCATGTAAGAACCGAGCCTCTTCTTATCGGGTCATCTTCACATGGAGTTTTTCTTCTAAGGGCCGTTGGTTGACATCTTCACACGGGCAACGATATGATTAATGACAAAGTGCTTCCATTCTGTTTGGTGATTTCTTTGATGAACATCTTTACATTCTTTTTTGATTAGGAGGAATTTTTGTTAAGGAGATTTGCTACATATAAGGTAATTGGAACGCATTTGGTGAGATGAAGATGTTGACTTTATATTCCCCAATTGGAAAATTTTGAAGAAGGTCGAGTCTACAGTCGGTTCTACATTTTCTGCTACATGTTAGAAGACTAAAGACGAGTTGCATTTAACAATCTAAAGACTTCTTCTTAATCTGGTCATTATCAAACATATTGTCGGTTTAGGGAGAGCACTAATTGGGGAGAGTGAAAAGTCGTGTCACACCCCAAATTACTGCTTTTGCAATGAATGGAATTTCGGGATTGATTGTCATAGCATCACAATCACAGTTATATTGAACGACCTAAAGTGTCGTTTGGAAAATACATCGCTTGATTTAATAAAATAATCGAGTTTACAAAGTAGGTCCCAAATGTAAATCAACTTGTGCGGAAATAAGTTTGTTACAATTCAAACGATGTTTTAAAGTACGTAAAACCCAGTGAGACGCGTCGTCACCACGACTCCATGATGTGTCCAAATGCATGCCATGAAGTGAATGCCTTAGATACCGAGATAAAACATGCTAAAAGTGTCAACACAAAGGTTGAGTGAGTTCATAGAGTTTGTTTTGAAATGTAAAGCCTTTAGAAATCGTTTATGCAAAGAAAGGCATTGTGAATCCACTCGGCCCAAGTCCCGCCCATACAAAACTTGCAACTGTGTGTTCACAACCCATTGCCAAGATATGTATAGTCAATGATAATCCCAAGACATTCAAAGACAATGATAATCCCAAGACATTCAAAGACAATGATAATCCCAAGACATCCCAAGACATTCAAAGACAATGATAATCCCAAGACATTCAATGATAATCCCAAGACATTCAAACAATGATAATCCCAAGACATTCAAAGATCAATGATAATCCCAAGACATTCAATGATAATCCCAATCACCCAATGATTTATGATATAAGATATGACTAAACATTAAGTTCGGTGAAGCATGTAGTTTGCAAATAGATATGAATGTCATAAAAGATGATGAGCATGTATCTCCCCAAAAGCATTTATGAAAACAAGTAAAGGTAGGGGCTATGGAACTCACGGTAATCCATAAAAGTTAATGTACTTGTGAAAGTAAATGAAAACAGTTTGAGCATGTATCTCCCCAAAAGTAATTCAAAGCGATAAAAAGGGGCTATGAAAACTCACATGGACAATAATGCGATGGCAAAAGTGGATACACCGAGGTATAGCGTGAATCTCGTAAATGACCTATTACGAATGATATGATATGTAATGAGTTGCAATGTAATGTTATGCATGCACTTCGTATGTTATTTATACCATTTACGGGTTTTGAAAATATTACTCGTCGTCGAAAAATACTCTTTTGACGCCTTGACCCTTCAAAATGACTTTACATGATTTTACGTCAAAATGTCATCCTACAATGGTTTTATAATGATTTTTGGTGAAATTACCATTTTTCGTCGCAAAACAATGTCGTCGGAAAAATCATGAAATCAACAAAAATGGCTTCGGAAAACTAGTCGTAAAACGGTGTACGTCGATCGTTAGAGAACGAACTCGACGGTTTTGGAAAGTTTGTATCGATATCTAAAAGTTTCAGTTCAGGAGTTTTCGTCCAAAAGGTCTCGATCATAAAGATATTAAAGGCTAAAGATGGTGGTTTTTGTTAATTGTGTGCAGAAAATGAGTTTCGGCCAATGTTTGAACATCCGCAATTAAATCACTATAACTCCGCTTGACAAACGGCTTTTTGTTTTGAAAAATATGGCCGATGAACTTGATTTTACTAGAAGACATTTCGTTATAAAAAGTTTCACATCATGGTTAAAATCTGCCGCAAACATAGCCCTTATAGCTAATGAAATACTTGTAACGTAGAAATAATATAGTTTTTCGAAAATAATATTTACGGCAACTTTATAAAACGTGCATATATTTGTCGTTTTAAATCCGTTTTCACGTAAAATATGTCCTTAGCTTCGTATCGAAGTAAACTAATATATTTTGAGAAGTCGAAATAATTTGTGAAGCTTAAGGCTCGTTTTGACCCGAAATATGTAAAAACAGCATGCTGAAATCCTGAAAATAATACGTTTCGTCGTCAAACTTTAAAAATTCACCACGGCTTCGTTATAACTCCGTTTTATCCGTTCAAAAGGCCACGGATTCGTTTTAAAGTATATTTTCTAAATATCAAGGCCAAAATGTCGTACCATCAGTGGGTTTTCCAGAAATTCGTTTTAAGGACAGAACACAAAATATAGTTTACGAAAATAGTTTTTCTCGGACAAAACCTATTCTAATCCCTTCAAATCAACTCCAAAGCTAATCTAATCCTACCATACACCTTCTTAGGGTGTCATGGGTTCCTAATCACCATCAAGACCAAAGAATAACTTGGGAATAATTATAGGATGACCATATTGTATATATAACTTTAAAATCATGAAATAAATGGTATAAACTACATAACATGCATATAAGCTCCAAAATGAAAAGAAACATATGAAAATGATAAGGAAACATAAAATGATAAGAATATGCTTACTAGTGAAAATGAAGAGGTGTAGGTAACAAGGATTAACTTAAATATCCTTGGTTTTATTTCAAAACCATGAAAAGGATATGATCTAGGTTGAAAAACACTTGATCTTGCAGAAAATTCTTGATCCCTTGGTTGTTTGTTGTGGCGGTTATGGAGTCCCAAGGAAGAGAGGATTTTGTGTTTAACACTTTTGAGAAATGAGTTGTATGTGAAAATAATTTGAGTGTAAGACTTTTGTATACTTGAAGAAATTATTTGAAACATAAACCATACCCATTTAAGACTCACCCTCCCTATGGCGGTTTTGGGGGGAGGTTGTCTCTCAATTATTATTTTTTTTTTTTTAAATCTTATTTACTTGTATATTTGTTGTATTATTTGTAGAATTTGTAAGAAAAGGTAAAGTGAATTAAGGTAAATGGTAGTTTTTGGTACAAGTAAGTTTTAATAAATCAAAATAGATTGTATTGAGGTGATAAAATTGTAAAAATACTTTCCTTGTGAAAATTGGGTGATAAAATAATTATCGTAAAATTTTTAAGAAAACGACGTAATAATTAAATTTTAACGATTAAAATACCAAATAAATTTGAAACACTAGGAAAACTAAAAATATAGTTTTTATGAACTAAATGTAAGTTTAAAAATACCTCGGGATCATTTTTGAAAGTAACGGGTTAAATAATCAAAATAAAAACTCACGCGATAAAAATTATTAAATATAAAAATTACGCGTTGAAGGGTGAAATGAAATGTCGTGAATGTACTAATGAGATGCACATGATGTCAATGAAATGTAGACTAATCATAGTCCATATGAAATGTACGTGATGTCATGATCATGAATTCGCCGCTAAACCTCCAAGGTTACGCGAATTTGAAACAAGTAAACCAAGTTTACTAAAATGTTGAAATAATGAGACATGAAATGTGTCGAGAAATGACCGAAAGTACGGGTTGTCACATTCGCCCATCAAAAGGAATTCAGTCCCCGAATTCAATCGTTGTTAGGTCTAACGGGTTTAGGGTTTGATGTAGCAAACTTTCCCATTCCGAGCAAAACCCTCAAAGACTTTTGGTAACCGATTTTACTTAATCTCACAACTCATCAAACAAGAACTGTCATGAGATTAGGCTAAATCGGTTTAGGTAACAACTTGTTTCTAGCTCGATCTTTGCAACTCATCAAACAAGAATCACGCGGATCAAACTGGAAACAAGTGGTTTGAAGAAAATCTTTTGAAAATTTGGCTCGATCACGGAATTGCTTACTCATATGAGACTACTACTCCCTTCATTGCATGATTCTTCCTGAATTAGACATAGGTGATCAGGCTATGTATAATTTAGGAGTAACTATGCAATGCTTGGACTAATCGACTCATATGTTGTTTGGTGTTGAGTCAACTGATGTTAAAATTGTGATGAACATCGAGGAGAGAAGACATGGAGAAGTGTCGTTAAAATGATAGTTAAAGTAAAAAGAATTAAAATCCTCGTAAATGATAACAAATCGGAAAGAAAATAAAGTACGATAGATGAGAATATTTTACAATGAGAGGTTTAGCAAAAGTAGTACATCTTAGGTTATAAAGATTCGGATACGATGGAAAACATAAACTTAGTACAACATGGTACATAAAGAAAAACAAGACTGTTAGTTTCCGAACTTCTTCAGTCTTTCGCGTCATTGAAATCCTTTTGAGCTTCTCCTCCTTCTAACATGTATGCTTTCCCATGAGCACTTTCAACTTGTTGACCTTGGTTGTGAGGACATTGATTCCTATAGTGTCCTTGCTCCCACATCCGAAGCATGTGACTACGGCTTTACCTTTACAATCCCTTGCTAGATGTCCGGTGTTTGGCATTTGTGGCACTTGGTGGCAAAGACCGAGTGATGAAAGTTACATCTAGTACATAGTGGGTGTGTTCCAAGATATCCTTTTCCTTTGCGTCCTTAGCAAGGTGTCCCACTTTTGACAGATAAAGCATATACCACATGGACCATCATGATGTAGCGTGCATTGATGACATCGTGGTAAGTTTCGATGTAAGTTCTTTCCTTTGTTTGTGCAAGAACATAAACCCCGCGGCTTCTTGTCTTCTATTCGTTGTTGGTGATGGTTAGTGTTACGGTTTTGGTTGTTGTTGTTATAACCTCCTTGGTCGCCTTCCCATTTTCTTTTGTTGGGGTTGATTTGGTTATCGTCGTTGTAGTTGTTGTTTTGGTTATTGTGGTAGTTGGTGCGGTTGTGATTGTTGTTGATGGTGTGATTGTTGTTATTGTTGTGGTGGTTATTGTTGATAATGTTTTCCTTTTCACAACTTGGGCCATGAGTATTTGAGTAATCTGGTAGATTCTTCAATGGTTTGTGGATCGAAGAAGTTTCATCTCCTTGGATATTTTGTGAAAGTCCTCCAATGAAATTTTTCAATAGTTTCTCCTTGTCCGAAACCATAGGCGGACAAAGAACATCAACTCTTGAAACCTTTTGATGTAAGCAAGTCTCGCATTTCAGTGAGCGATGCTTGGCCTCGATAATAGTAGCTATTGTCGTTCGTTCTTTTCAATCCTTAATGCCTCGCTACACTATCCCTTACCAACTTTTGAATAGCCGCTTGAGTCATTTCGGTGTAGCTTTCTTCGGTGCCATATCTTCTTCAAAACAATAGGAAATGTGAGACGTAGCAAAGTCCGATGTTAATAATAAACGCTCCAAAGAAATGTGATAAGAATGATAAGTTTGAGGTTATTTTTCAAAATGATCGACGGGTTCCAAAAAGATGGGTTATGATGTGTCGTAAGTGCTTCAAATGTATGATGGTTTAGTGACTTAATGTGTGAATAAAGTGTAACTCGACACGTTAGTGGTGAAACAAAGGAGTGAGAGTGATCGTCGCCGTGCTTAAAGGTTCATCTCGGCATTCGACGTTATCGGTGATGAGTCGATTGATGTGAAAATTGTGATAGGGAATGACAAGGAATTCTCCACGTTAGAGTATGAAGAAAGAATAATGGAATGGGCATTTAAGGGCATCCATGTGACAATCGATGTGAAATGAAAGTGAATAACTCGAAAAATGTACGTAAAAACCGCATGTAAAGTGAACATGCACTTGTGATGAAATGATGAGATGCTATGATAATGTAGTTATAGTCTAGGGTCAATGATGCAACCTAGTTCTCTATAATCAAGCTCGATGCCAACTGTCACACCCCAAATTACTGCTTTTGCGCGGAATGGAATTCTCGGGATTGTTGTCATAGCATCATAATCACAGTTATATTGAACGACCTAAAGTGTCGTTTGGAAAATACATCGCTTGATTTAATAAAATAATCGAGTTTACAAAGTAGGTCCCAAATGTAAATCAACTTGTGCGGAAATAAGTTTGTTACAATTCAAACGATGTTTTAAAGTACGTAAAACCCAGTGAGACGCGTCGTCACCACGACTCCATGATGTGTCCAAATGCATGCCATGAAGTGAATGCCTTAGATACCGAGATAAAACATGCTAAAAGTGTCAACACAAAGGTTGAGTGAGTTCATAGAGTTTGTTTTGAAATGTAAAGCCTTTAGAAATCGTTTATGCAAAGAAAGGCATTGTGAATCCACTCGGTTCAAGTCCCGCCCATACAAAACTTGCAACTGTGTGTTCACAACCCATTGCCAAGATATGTATAGTCAATGATAATCCCAAGACATTCAAAGACAATGATAATCCCAAGACATTCAAGACAATGATAATCAATGATAATCCCAAGACATTCAAAGACAATGATAATCCCAAGACATTCGGTCAATGATAATCCCAAGACATTCAAAGTCAATGATAATCCCAAGACATTCACCCAATGATAATCCCAAGACACAATGATAATCCCAAGACAATAATCCCAAGACATTCAATGATTTATGATATAGGATATGACTAAACATTAAGTTCGGTGAAGCATGTAGTTTGCAAATAGATATGAATGTCATAAAAGATGATGAGCATGTATCTCCCCAAAACAGCTTATGAAAACAAGTAAAGGTAGGGGCTATGGAACTCACGGTAATCCATAAAAGTTAATGTACTTGTGAAAGTAAATGAAAACAGTTTGAGCATGTATCTCCCAAAAGTAATTCAAAACGTATAAAAGCGGGGCTATGAAAACTCACATGGACAATAATGCGATGGCAAAAGTGGATACACCGAGGTATAGCGTGAATCTCGTAAATGACCTATTACGAATGATATGATATGTAATGAGTTGCAATGTAATGTTATGCATGCACTTCATTATGTTATTTATACCATTTACGGTTTTGAAAATATTACTCGTCGTCGAAAAATACTCTTTTGACGTCTTGACCCTTCAAAATGACTTTACATGTTTTACGTCAAAATGTCATCCTACAATGGTTTTATAATGATTTTGGTGAAATTACCATTTTCGTCGCAAAACAATGTCGTCGGAAAAATCATGAAATCAACAAAATGGCTCGGAAAACTAGTCGTAAAACGGTGTACGTCGATCGTTAGAGAACGAACTCGACGGTTTTGGAAAGTTTGTATCGATATCTAAAAGTTTCAGTTCAGGAGTTTTCGTCCAAAAGGTCTCGATCATAAAGATATTAAAGGCTAAAGATGGTGGTTTTGTTAATGTGTGCGCGAAAATGAGTTTCGCCAATGTTTGAACATCCGTAATTAAATCACTATAACTCCGCTTGACAAACGGCTTTTTGTTTTGAAAAATATGGCCGATGAACTTGATTTTACTAGAAGACATTTCGTTATAAAAGTTTCACATCATGGTTAAAAGCGCGCAAACATAGCCCTTATAGCTAATGAAATACTTGTAACGTAAAAATAATATAATTTTTCGTAAAATAATATTTACGGCAACTTTATAAAAACGTGCATATATTTGTCGTTTTAAATCCGCTTTCACGTAAAATATGTCCTTAGCTTCGTATCAAGTAAACTAATATATTTTTGAGAAGTCGAAATAATTTGTGAAGCTTAAGGCTCGTTTTGACCCGAAATATGTAAAACAGCATGCTGAAATTTTCTGAAAATAATACGTTTCGTCGTCAAACTTTAAAAATTCACCACGGCTTCGTTATAACTCCGCTTTTATCCGCTCAAAAGGCCACGGATTCGTTTTAAAGTATATTTTCTAAATATCAAGGCCAAAATGTCGTACCATCAGTGGGTTTTTCCAGAAATTCGTTTTAAGGACAGAACACAAAATATAGTTTACGAAAATAGTTTTCTCGGACAAAACCTATTCTAATCCCTTCAAATCAACTCCAAAGCTAATCTAATCCTACCATACACCTTCTTAGGGTGTCATGGGTTCCTAATCACCATCAAGACCAAAGAATAACTTGGGAATAATTATAGGATGACCATATTGTATATATAACTTAAAATCATGAAATAAATGGTATAAACTACATAACATGCATATAAGCTCCAAAATGAAAAGAAACATATGAAAATGATAAGGAAACATAAAATGATAAGAATATGCTTACTAGTGCAAATGAAGAGGTGTAGGTAACAAGGATTAACTTAAATATCCTTGGTTTTATTTCAAAACCATGAAAAGGATATGATCTAGGTTGAAATAACACTTGATCTTGAAAAAAATCTTGATCCCTTGGTTGCTTTGTTGTGGTGGCGGTTATGGAGTCCCAAGGAAGAGAGGATTTTGTGTTTAACACTTTTGAGAAATGAGTTGTATGTGAAAATAATTTGAGTGTAAGACTTTTGTATACTTGAAGAAATTATTTGCAAGACATATACCATACCACATTTAAGACTCACCTCCCTTGGCGGTTTTGGGGAGGGTTGTCTCTCAATTATTTTTTTTTTTTAAAATGTTTACTTGTATATATTTGTGTATTATTTGTAGAATTTGTAAAGAAAAGGTAAGTTGAATTGTAGGTAATTGGAAGTTTTGGTACAAGTAAGTTTTAATAAATCAAAATAGATTGTATTGAGGTGATAAAATTGTAAAAATACTTTCCTTGTGAAAATTGGGTGATAAAATAATTATCGTAAAATTTTAAGAAAACGACGTAATAATTAAACTTTAACGATTAAAATACCAAATAAATTTGAAACACTAGGAAAACTAAAAATATAGTTTTATGAACTAAATGTAAGTTTAAAAATACCTCGGATCATTTTTGAAAGTAACGGGTTAAATAATCAAAATAAAAACTCACGCGATAAAAATTATTAAATATAAAAATTACGCGTTGAAGGGTGAAATGAAATGTCGTGAATGTACTAATGAGATGCACATGATGTCAATGAAATGTAGACTAATCATAGTCCATATGAAATGTACGTGATGTCATGATCATGAATTCGCCGCTAAACCTCCAAGGTTACGCGATTTGAAACAAGTAAACCAAGTTTACTAAAATGTTGAAATAATGAGACATGAATCGTGTCGAGAAATGACCGAAAGTACGGGTTGTCACATTGGTCTCTTGACAACTTTTGGGGATGCATCGCTTGATTTCGATGGTAATGAAATTTGAGAAGAAATTTAAAGAGTGGGATGATACGTTGTCGTTCTTGTTGATGATATAACCCCGAACGAAGAATCTCGATTATCGTTCTTAAATGGAGCAAAGGATTTATGATAATGGTGTGCTTCTCATGCACTGGCTAAGGCAAGCTTGAAATAGAGCTTCAATCGCTCATCTAATGGATTTTCGGTTTGGGGAAGTGTCAAAGTCTCTCTTTCTCAAAGGCTCATGTTCTATCTTCTATTTTGGAGCCTTGGAAGCTTTGGTGGTGAATGTTTAAGAGATGATGACTTCTATCTTCTACAACGACGTCTCGCTCGATATCCTTATCTCGGTACTCGTATCATCATCTTCTTAAACTATATCATCTTCTATCATTGTAAATATTTATCAAAAGAAAATACAAAATATAAAACCCGCAAAACAAAATAGAAAAATATAAAATCAACAAAATCCATAAAAATCAGAAAATTTGAAAAATATCAAAAAAGTATGTTTTCTCAAGACATGTATTCTGGTATCGATAACATCGTGGTCTTAGAAATGTCATTCAACAATGGCACGGGACCATAGATGAAGTTCGGCAGAAGGTGTAAATATTTCTTTTCAAAACATGTCACAAATCAAATGGCTTGCGCTTATTACTTGATCGTGACCCCGCTTAAGCTATGGCTTGCTATTATTTCCGATAGCAACCCGCTCTTCAAAGAAGGAAAGTCTGCGCTAAACCAATTTTCAAATATTTCGCACTTATCCTAAATTAATTGAGGAAAGTATGTCAAGGAGATTCTTCCTACACAAATGTTTTTCCGTCTAAAATTCTTCGAAAAATATTTGTTGTTTTTCAAAAATGGTGGTAAAATGAGTTGCTTGTAAATCAATCGATTCGAGTTTTCATATAAATTGAAAACTCAATCAATGACTTCAGTAGCTTTTAAACTTTTCATAAAAATAAGTCATTTATTGAGGGAGAATGTTTTCAAATTTATATCATCTAACGGACTTTCTTAATTATCCCACGTGCTTAATTAAAATGATTGTTGCCTATGTCGAAGGACTAGGAATTTAGGATATGATTGTTAGGATTAGATGATTAGAGTTTGATGAACACATTATTCCCATACCTTTTATGATCCGATTGATATGTTGAATTGACTTTTAATTAGTCGATTGTTGTTTGGGTGATGTCGACCACCATATATCTCAGATGTGTGTTCACTAACGTATGCGGTATATTGGTATATAAGAATGTTCCCGATCCGGATCCCACAATTGAAGATGATTGGATGCCGCAAGGAAAGGGTAACGATATCTTGGGTTGACAAATGAAGAAACGGAGCTTAATTGGACTTCTATGGAGAGTTGGCATAAATGCAACGTAAGAGGTCTCACTGCATCAGCAGATGGTTTTCTTCATTATTAAATGAAGAAACGGAGCTTAATTGGACCTCTATGAAGAGTTGGCATGAAAAATGCAACGAATGAAGTCTCACTGCATCTGCATACGGTTTTTCTTCCAAGCCCTACAACAACAACATAAGCTACTCAACCACCTAACGTATCTTTGTGCATGAAATTTGATACCATTTTTTAAACAATTTTCAAATAATATTGTTTTGAAAAATGAAAAATATTGGTTTTGAAAATAAACTGGACTAAATTTTGAAAATCACCGGACTTCATTTTATCAAAACTATAAGTCACTCAATCATCGACTACGGTAATCGATTGAGGGGGAGAGTGATTTAAAATAAATTATTTTCAAACAATATTTCTTCATAAAAGTCCGGATTGTACAACAAAAAGTGGTGATCTAAAGATTTAATGTTATGTCATGGTATAATTTTATTCAAAGGTCAAAGGTCTTTCAAAATGAAATTTTTTCTGTTCTTGTTTGATTGTGAAAATGTTTTATTTTACCTAAAAGATCTCTTAAAAAATTATCATACCTGACACTAACAATCTTTTAATGTCTAAATCTGTTCCACTATCAGAATTAAATTAATCTGAACACAGTTTTCTCCCATGTTTTCTAAACCTATTTAAATCACTTGGGATCCAAAATCTCAAAGGATTTGATATTTTTGATCAGGGGAGAAAATGTGATTTAAATATGAAATCTGATAACAAGTGATCGTTTTGACTCAAAGTGCAGGCAACTCTCACATATGTGCTAAAACGCTTTCAAATCTCGAAGCACATATTAAGGGGGAGCATTTCAAAAGAAAATAAACTATCAAGGTACAAAGGTTTCAATGTTTTATCATAAGTACCTTGATTGAGTTTTAAAGGTTTTCTCTATGGCATTCGTGATCGTGGAAGTACTTTAAAGAACTCCTGCCTCTATGTGATAAAATGATTTCAAATATCCAAAGCACATATTGAGGGGGAGAATTTATCAAGAAAATCAAATGGCTTTTTCTATGGAAATTGTGATCAAGAAATTATTTCAAAAGAACTCTTGCCTCCATGTGCTAAACAATTTAAAAATCATATGCACATGTTGAGGGGGAGCATTTCTAAATGATCAAAACTATTAAGGTACAAAATGCTTTGATCTCGTATCACAAGTACCTTGATTGATTTTCCAAATGATTTTCAATTGGTTTCAAGGAAGAATGAACTGCACTAAAAGACCGACCATTTTACTTTATGCATGGAGTTATAAGGATGGTGAGGTTAGGTATTAGTTCCCACGATCCACCGTAACCGGAGGGATCTTCCTGTGGACAATCCACTAGATAGTGTAGAGTCCTTAGGAATGATGATAAAAGGAGAAAATGAGATATGGGAAGAGTGCGGACTAAGACCGAGCTAGTCTTGGAATAAACCCAACAAGGTTCTAGCTATGAAGTCTCGGTAAGCTTCAAGGGGTTGAAGAATGAAAAGAAATGAATGAGAAAAGGGTGAAAAGAAATAGCCTCTAATAATTCAACCTTAGAGCGTAAACCGGGTTCAATACATATGCTCGGTGGTTACTAAGGTAACACGGTATTGAAGACAAGACGTCATGGACCCAAAGGACGACCGCACTACAACTTTCCAAGCTACTCAAGTTCCTCTTAAAAGGACTTGTTTCATTCTCACGGGAACCTACATAATCTATCGACTTTCTTAGAGATTGTTGATATTGAAGAAGGAGACCTCTCCCTAGTCTCGACATAGGAACCAAATGTACACAATTGAGTCTAGAGCCAATAGATCATCCACAATATCTCATTAGGACACTATTCTTGAAGACTTGCTGTTTCACACAATGTGGAAAGTGAGAATATATTAAGAGTCCTACGCTTTATCCTTGTGGTATTGCCAGAACATCCGAGTGATATGAAAATATTCACAATGAAGATGGAAATCCTTCTAGAGCCAACATCAAACAAGCTCTTGGTGGGTGACATGTGAGATCGTGCAAAAGATCAAGCTTGTGACATCTGGATAGAAACGATGGGGCGATTCATTCTTGAATCAACCTTGGTCCAGGAAATGAATTGACGAATACTTTTGGAAAAACCGTTCGATGTACAAATCTTCTTTTCTCTAGCACATTGAATGTGTATTCATTTTCAAATTCAAAAGTATCTCGATTGAAAAATACTTTTGGAAAACCGCTCGATGTGCGAATCTCTTCTTTTCTCTAGCACATCGAATGTGTACTCTTCTCAAATACAAAAAGTATTTCTGATTGAAAATTGATCTTTCTCACAAACCTTCGTCGTATTGCAAAACTCTTTCTTCTAAGTAATACGAGATTGTTTTTCAAATCATTTTTCATCAATCAGTGAATCTCAATTTGCTAGTTCACTCACTCCGTGTTGTCTTCTTTGGAAGGGTTGGTGCTTCTCAATCTAACATTCCATTTGTTTAAAAGCAAGTCTCTAACTAGAACACCCATCTCTCTAGTTTCTCTCTCTAAATGGCTAACATGTATTTCCATCATCCAAGACCACCCGAATCTTCAAACACAATAATATTTCAATCCTACAGTTTTACTGTTTTTTAACTTTAAATACCCTCATCTACGTTCAATCTCGGCCCTACACGTGTCCTAAGTTATCCCCTTACCTCTGGATTTCAAACTATTTTTTAAATTTTGAAATGACGTTTTACTTTACCGAGGAAAAAGGGGTAGTTAGGATAAATGTAAGCATTAATTACGGTCAATAGTTGCTAGACTTTTCGTCTTCGTTCGTTTTTGTGACGAAGGGGAAGTTTCGTTTCTATTTCTGAGTCGTAAGCAATATTTCTTGTTCGTACATATCACTTTCGATTGGGGGCTTGATGACGCCTCCGATCAGTCGAAGGACCCCTTCTGCTCGATCGAATTGCATTACGAAGACCCAAGTCTTTCTTCATAAGTCATTGGTGGCGTAAAACCATTCATCATTGATATGGTTACCGGTTGAAACTCGCCACCAAGGCTATGCCCTTCGGTGTCTTCTCTTGAAGGCGCCAAGACAAAGGAGAACCTTGAATTGGTCTTCCCCACTTTCCTACTATTTCCTTAGCTTCCCCGCCAAGGTAGAGATAGTGGGGATGAAGCCCTAGCGGTTACCACAAATTAGGGGACGCCCCCATGATCTCCTAAACATGTGCTAACACTCTCCAAGCTATTTTATTCACCTATAAATAGGTTAGACGAGTCATTTCAATGGTATGTTCACTCAACACAGTATTTCACATACTCCATATTATTTACAACACATATCACATACTTACTCTCACGCCGGAGGTGGTTCGCAGGGCCCAACCCCTGCGGAATCACTTAATGAAGTGTCCACTATTTCTTATTGCAGATTGGATACAAGTTTGGCGCAAGCATATCACCCCTCATACCCTTCGATCACCATCGAAGGCCTGGTCGTACGAATTATTGTACAATCAGAGGTCATCTTTGCTATAATTGTGGTACCTGTCTAGAGTCGCTTGAGGCCTTGTTGAGATCTCGATTGTGTTATTAGATTATTTATGGAACGTGATTGGAATGTTTATTATATATCTGTCTTAGTCTCGCATAGCAAATAAACTCTTTCAGGTCCACTATTGAATTTATACTTAAACCTATGAACTCACCAGTGTTAGCTGACCTTTTTAGCATGTTTTCTCAGGTAATTAAGCTAATGTTTGGATTGCTTGTTCTATGGAGGCTTGGCAGAAGAGGCATGGTTGGAGGATCATATTAAACTCTGATAATAATATGTGGACCTATTTTATAATCTCTTTTAGGCCTTACTTTTGAATATTTTGGAATGAATGTAACCGGATAATTAACTATGGGATTAGTTGTGAACTATTTATGATTATCTTGTTTTCCTATACTTGTGTTGTGTACCAATCCAGTAGCGTCCCGAAAGCTTGTTTAAGTCTTCCGCTGTACCGAGATTTGGGGGTGTTACAGATTGGTATTAGAGCCAGGTTATAAAGAACTAGGTACTTATTAAAACCTAAACTATAACCACTTTTTAGAAAACTTGAACCTCGGCCGTCGCATGCCAGCCTGCCAATCCAAAGCCTCTTGAAATTAGTACGGAATGAACTGCAACTTGATTATTGAATTGCTATGAATTGCGATATGTTTATTGATCCTGGAATATTATGAGGTTGCTATATGATTATTATATCTTGGAATTATATGAAGTATGGATGATATGATAGAATAGAACTTATGCGGTTTTGTTTAATGCATGTTTTGAGTAATGCAGTACCTTCTATTTTAAAAGCTTGTCACTATGTGATGTTTTGATATGATGATGCGCTATTAGAATTAGTCATTTCATACACTTATACCTACCCTACGCCATTGTCACAGACCATGCCTTCACTAGCTTATGATGTGTCAGAGGAGATCCCATCACGCTTCTTCCCTAGCAGCACTCGATGACTCAAGCAGGATGATCCTTATATGATTGTCCGATATCCTACCCTTTCTTTATCATCATCAATCATTCTAGAGCCATAGACTTCACTTACTTCTTAGTTACCATCATCATCTGATCACCCTAGTTCTTCGTGACAGCTTACATTACATCAGGCTTTAGCACGAGCCCAGACTCCTAGACTTACTCATCGTACTACTGCTCGTATGTCACTACGACCTCCATCATCACCTGTGCACCTATCAGCTCACTCTCTCCTGTCATCACCACTTTTATCGTCATCCCACAGACGACCTAGATCCCCTACTTTACCACCACAAGATTCACCTTCACAGAGACGTCGACTCATGGACTCCTACTCAGTTGATGAGGATGAGGAGGAGTATGAGGATGAGGAGGATTATGTGGATGAGGATGTGGACCCTCTAGAGGAGGAGGAGGAGGACATCCCAGATGAGGGTACTCTACCGCTTCAGAGTCCCGCGCATTTAGTGCATTCTCCATGACCAGGGTCTCCTTTACCCTTGCTTGAGCCTGATTCACCAGAGCAGCCATTCAACTTTATCTCCCCTCCTCACTCACCCAAGCTAGGCAGCCCACTAGGTTTAGATCTCCCATATGAGATAGATTCAAAGCCCGCGGATTATGGAAAAATGGGTTTAATTTGGGAGCGGATTATTTGCCAGGGAGTTAGGCTTAGTCAGTTAGCAGACTGACTAATTGGAGTATCGAGGGATAGTCTAGAGGAGTTGAGGGGAGATATGGGGGTAGTTTTTAGGAGGACTATGACCTTGAGAGAGGGTATGTTAGAGCTCTATGAGCAGGTAGGGAACCTGCAGAGAGAGTGTACGACATCGCGAGAGGCAGACCAAGCGCTCTAGCGCAAGGTCGACGGGATGGAGAGAGAGGTTGTGGATCTGAGGAGAGATCGCGACACCCAGCGTCTTGAGATTTCATCACTGTGGAGAGTGATTGAGGATGTTCGGAGGACAGCGAGAGTCGCTCGTGATTGTGGCTAGATTGCCTTAGGTTTATAGTGTTGTACCATCTTGAAACTGAGGAGTCCCTAGTTTGAGATGTAGACTTATCTTAGTTATCCTATTAGTTTCATTAGTAGGATCTTTTACGACTACTCTCTATCTTTTCATTTTATTGTACTTAGAAAACTATGTGTTATGGCTAATAGAAGTGCATCCTTTGATTTCTTGTCTCGAGCTTTCGTTATTTCGATATGATGTGGCATTATACTTTTTATCTTGATTCTATACTCGTGCGGTATCCGATATCTTTGGAATCAAACCCCTTCTAATGAGATGTGATTTGTGGAACTTATGGAACTCTTGTGTTATCCTTCAGATCAATGGCACCAAGACGAAACCCGCCTAGGACCACCCGAGCAGCGCCCGCTGCTGTGGTCACTCCTATTCGTCGAGGTCGGCGCCTGACCCCGACTCCGCCTATTGAGAACCAGTATACCGACAACCCCACCGTTGAGAATCAGAATGTCAATGACCAAAGTGATAATGGTCATGTCCCACCGATCCCTCTGCCTATGAATCAAGCCCACATCGACCACTCATGATGCAACGCGTCGCCGAGTGATGTGCTATTTCATCCTTCTTTTAATATTTATAAAACTGAGATAAACTAGGATAAACACATGATAACGGGCAGAGAACCCGATCAGATGAAGTAAAGCCATAGGTAAATCCGAGTGTCGTCCCAAGAGAGTTGTGACCTTGAAAGAACTAAGATATTAAAAATTAACATAATTTGATAATGGTATGATAAAGTGGATAAAATTATTCTAAATACACAGAAATAAGAGTATAGGATAAAGAGGTAAAAAAGTGAAGCTTAACCAAGATTATAGATATGAATTAATTCTCAATATTGAGGTTCAATATAGTGGGTGAATATCGCCAGACTCTTTTGGTCAATTCGTCTTAGCCTATGATTCTTAGATCCCTCACCCATATAACAGGTCACCCGGGATCATGCAGTAATCTAATAGCAGTCATTAAGAGCCAAATCTACTAGATCTAGTCTATGGAAACCCAGACGTTAGGAACTTAGACTTCCCCTAGCTTCTTAAATATCTCCACTTGATAGATGATCATTTGGTCAGTTCGCACACGAAGAATGGTTGTACTATGGCCAATTCCTTTCATACTTCGCAACCTAGTGAGTTGAGGTCAGTTGGTCAATTCTCCCAACCCTCTAGATACTAACAAGCTTATAATATTAGTGTTCTATGATAAGACTAAGTACATGTCTATAAAGAAATATAGAAAAGATAAATAACATAAAAAAAACTTGAATTAATAACATGAATTCATAGTATGATTTTTAGAAAAACATAGAAAGAATCCAAATTCGAATACAAAGGAAATCATAGATGAGAACTTTGTTTCTCATGCTCCTAAGCCATAATTCGTCTTCTGTGTTTGATCTCCCCAAACTCTAGAAAGGTTTCGGAAAGGAGAGATGATTAGAAATGCAAAAATCTTTGACTATTTATAGGCGTAAAACCTAGCTACAACGTAACAATTATGAAACAGTTACGCCATAGTTCTTCATAAATTTGTTGCTTATCCGTGGTTACGGCGTAACCTGAGCTGATGGTTACGCCGTCGTCTTCATAAAATGCCATATCATGATCTATAGTCATATTAGGGCGTAACTCTATTACTTTGTTACGCCGTATTCTTCATAGAATTTATTATGGCGTAACTTCATCACTTAGTTACGCCGTGGTCTTTAGTAAATGTAAGAGTAATCCGTCCTTGATCTCAGAAATGTCCATATACTGCTTCTTTATAGTAAATAACTCCTGAAATGAAATAAAAAGGAATAAGGACAATCTTAATAGTATTTTAAGCATAATATGTCAATAAAATGGGAAATTAACACTTAGAATATCAGGATAATTTGATGTTATCAAATATCCTCCCACTTGAACTCTACTTGCCCTCAAGTAAACTTTTAGATTATAAGAGAAATAATACATCCCTTGAGTAAATCAAGAAATATACTGTTAAGAGTTCCCATGCTAGAATAATTATAAGAGCCGAACACCTCACGAAATGGGGACGAAAAACTCACACACTCATCCTAATCTAAGTGTTAAATTTCGGGGTGATCACTCAGTTTCACAGACATAGCAAGTATTCTATCATAGGCTTGGCAATTACACACGTCTCCACCACTAGAGCTAAGGTCAAGACAATCTTTAAAAGGCAATGTTGGGTTTATAGTGATTCAAAGGTTAAGGGGTAGTGTCATTACTAACGTGTCACGAAAAAGTGGACAAAATCAATGATACATGACCAAATCCATGGCCAAGACATCAAGGATTGCTCGCTTCATCACCTAGACACGCTTCATGACAAAAAGGGTAAGGTGAGGCATGGGATAATTTAATGGGTGAAAAGAAAAAGAAAACAAATAGTCTTAGCTTAAAACCAAGTTGTCACCGCTCCACCGTTCATTCAAGGCATAGAAACCAGATCATAATGTGTCAGGGGAATGCACCATTAGAGGACGTCATGATGAATACATTTCCTGTTCCTTGAACCGTTGGTACCTTGACCAACTCCAATCTTCAAATGTGATCGAGGTGGCCTCCTCGATGCTAATATCTTATAACCACATAACATAGTGCTATAACAATTTATACTTTTATCAACAAGAGCTAATCATATATATATATATATATATATATATATATATATATATATATATATATATATATATATATACATAGTATAATAATAACTTATCCCCACTTGAGATGAACATAAGGAGAATATGGGGGATCTTCAATGATCTTCAAATGGATGACTTCAATTTAGCATGATTTTTGAAACTTTTACTCAAACCTTGAACTAAGGCGAACAGTGACTTCCAGATCATAAAATAAGACTACGGGGTAGGATAAGGTGAAAAGGTGTAACAAATATAGGTTAAGAAAGGAAAGGATAGGCTCAAATGGGTGTAACTAGGGGTACCTTGCACTAATGATAAGTGCAACAAAAAGGGTTATCACAGAGGTCGAAAAGTCAATGCGACTAATCGATAAACGCACACAAGTGAACACGTATGGCTATTTGGGTTAATCCTGAAACATTTGCCTTTTGAATTGCCTTTTCCTAATGAATCAAGCTAACTTGATACACTACTCGTCTATGGTCTCAAAGTGATGTAAGAGCCAAGTTCTAAAGTCTACAATACTATCGGCACACTCAAGTTTTGGTAGATTTGGGTAAATAGGAGAAACGAAAAGGCTAAATCTCACCAATGACATTAAGGGTTATTGTGTGCTCGACTTTATGTAATTCTAGATTGGTTAAAAACATGACAAATTTTTTCAAAAGAGCTTAATTTTTAAAACCAACTAGAAAATTAGGTTAAGTAGGCTAAGTAAACGTACACTTTATTTCTATTCCTATCCTCCCACTTGAAGTGTACAAAGTCCCTTTTGTACGAAAATGAAAAGGAAAAGAAAAAAGAAATGAGAAAGAAATGAACTCCCCTCTCAAATGCTTGCCCATTAGGTCTCACAAAAGGTCAGAAGGCTGCTATGGCGTAACTTATCAAGGTGACTACTCCGTAACTTAAGTGCCCTCAAAATTTCACTCAGAAAAGAGTTACGGCGTAACTTAATAATCTGGTTACGCCGTAACTATCTCACAGAACACAACCTATACAAAACACTTGGGAAAATTGTACCATAGTGGTACTTTCGATCAATACCATAATAATAAACATCCTAAAAGTTAAATTATTACAAACATATAAGTTTTGTTTTAAAAAGTGTTTAGAAATTGTTCAAAGGACAAGGGAATCAATCCTCCCTGCTAAGGCCGTATTCCATGAACTGGTACTCGGATGGGTCAATGGGGTGCTTGTGGTGCTTCCTAGGGTTGGCTGCGGGTTCATGAAGGCTACCCCATGCTGGAATCCAATATATGGAATATCCGGCTGGTAGACATACGAAGCTCCATCGAGGGTGGCTCAAGTGCATCTCCTGGAGCATTTGGGTACTCCGATCCGTGCTCCAACTGAAAAAGTCTTGTTGCAGCTCTTGCACCTGATTTACCGTACCTAAAAAACCATCAAATTGAGCACTTAGCCCATACAAACCTACAGTCAAGCTATCGATCTCTTCATTGAAATGGCTTTCCATGTCATCGAGCCTCCCATCGATCCTTTGTAGCCTATCCCCCACGTTTAAATTGGCCCTAGCTCAGACCCTTGGGACATGTACCTCGGCTCCCAACTGGCTACCACTTGCACCACTACCACATGCTTCACTTTCTCCTTCACCTCTAATCGTAGCCTCTGGCATCAACTCAGCTTCACCCAATCCATTCAAGCGACAAATCCGTACTCGACTAGCTTGTTTTTCCCTATCAAGCTAGTTTCCCTACCACGGGTTACCAATGACAATGCCTGAGGACTCATTAAACTGAAGCTCTTTGCCAGTTTGCCAATAAAATGGGCCCTTTGAATCATGCATTTAGTGTTGAAGCCCTTAGCTCTAGTAGACATGAATTTGGACAAGAAGCAAGGAACATCGATAAATTTTCCCCCATCCATACCATGAGGAAGATTCAAATCATCCATAGTCATTTTCTCCCTTGCCAAATGCCTAGCTTTGATCGAACATGCTATTAGCCTATGAACCAGCCGGCGAATAAGACTCCTTATCAGTGTGTATGAAGGGGGGGGGGGTGCTTTGAGTTGTACCCCTTAGTGGAAGATATGCTGTTGAAGTAGGTCGTTGGGTTGTATGCATCAGGCTTGAACCGCTAGCACTTGTCATAATATTCTTCCCACAAATCGTTGCTAAAATCTCGATCATTGTACAAACCCATTCTGACCATAAACTGTCTCAAAATCAAGTCCCTTTTCTCCCCTCCGAGCTGAAAATAGAGTGAGACTTGATCGATGTCTTCAAATTCATCCATGAACTCAACAGATGCCAAGAATTCTCCAATATATTCGGGTATGACTGCTCCTTGAATTTGAAAAGCCTCAATTAAGCATTGCGAGTGAAAGAACCTGTACGTTCAATGTACTTAATCTTGCAAAACTTTCTAAACGTCCTACAGGCAACTCCGTTGTTGACTTCCTCGAACTCCTCGAAATCAAGAGCTTCAGGATTGTCAATTTCTTTCTTGGCCAGTTTCTCGTAATCGGTCCCGCATAACTTTCTTCCTTCAGGGTCACAATTCATGAATCTTACCCACTGAGCGGGGTTGTTATTGTTGTTTCCTGAAAGAAAAGAAATATAGATTAAATATTATTGCAGACTTATATGCAGTTACGGCGTAATTGAAGACAAAAATTACGCCGTAACAAGGATTACGGTGTAACACAAACTACCTGCTACGACATAATCCAATCACAGAACTCAACCATGGCATAACCAAAACTACTAGCTACGCCGTAATATGATCACAGAAAACAGCTACGACGTAATCTACTCCACTGATTACGCCGTAATTTCTCCCAAAAACACAGCACAAACCCATGTTTACGACCAGCGATAGATTATGCCGTAACCATCAATTTCAACCCAAAGGTAAACAAAACCATAAGCTTTAGTATATGTAGTGATGCTAGACTGCGCCTAAACCATAATAATCACGTTTGACCAAAAACCCAATTTAATATTGATCAAAACGACCCAAACAACCAATAATGAAATGACACGAATCAATAAAACATGGGGAATCATTATTAATCATAAATTAACCAGTCAATAGCAATAATTATCATGATAGAAGCAAGATCCACAATTATGAACATATAAACCCTAATTGAAAAATAATAACTGAAGGAGAATCAAAAAGAGTAAAGATGGATCTTACTAGCCATTGAGTGATTGCAAGAACGAGATAATCCCACGAAAATTTTTAGGAATAATTTTCACTGTAGCGATCGCAGTTAAAAGAGTTTTGATAAAAACCTATTTTCTCAGCCGTAGCTGAGATTTTATACCGTCCAAGGTTACGGCGTAACTAAGATTTTGGGCTACGCCGTAATTAATTTTTAATTATTAAAATTTTTATTTTTATTTAAAGGTTACGCCGTAACTTTAATAAAAGTTACGCCGTAAGTAATAGCTTCAAAGAAAATATTTAGAGATATAATAGAAAATTGTAATACGAGAGAGTGAGATACGTACCTTATAAGGAATTGCAGAGTATTCACGTCTCTTATCATAGATCAAAATTATAAACCATACCTTAGATCTTTCATTAACTGATTCCCGGTAGCGGCGCCAAAAAGCTGATGTGCTATTTCATCCTACTTTTAATATTTATAAAACTGAGATAAACTAGGATAAACACATGCTAACGGGCAGAGAACCAGATCAGATGAAGTAAAGCCTTAGGTAAATCCGAGTGTCGTCCAAAGAGAGCTGTGACCTTGAAAGAACTAAGATGTTAAGAATTAACATAATTTGATAATGGTATGATAAAGTGGATAGAATTATTCTAAATACACATAAATAAGAGTTTAGGATAAAGAGATAGAAAAGTGAAGCTTAACCAAGATTATAGATATGAATTAATTCTCAATATTAAGGTTCAATATAGTGGGTGAATATCGCCAGACTCCTTTGGTCAATTCATCTTAGCCTATGATTTTAGATCCTTCACCCAAATGAACAGGTCACCCGGGATCATTCAGTAATCTAATAGCAGTCATTAAGAGCCAAATCTACTAGATCTAGTCTATGGAAATCTGGCCATTAGGAACTTAGATTTCCCTAGCTTCTTAAATATCTCCACTTGATAGGTGATCATTTGGTCGGTTGCACACAAAGAATGGTTGTACTATGGCCAATTCCTTCCATACTTCGCAACCTAGTGAGCTGATATTAGTTGGTCAATTCTCCCAACCCTTTAGATACTAACAAGCTTATAATATTACCGAGACTAGCATTCTATGATAAGACTAAGTATATGTCTATAAAGAAATATAGACAAGATAAATAACATAAATAAAAACTTGAATTAATAACATGAATTCATAGTATGATTTCTAGAAAAACATAAAAAGAATCGAAACTCGAATATAAAGGAAATCATAGACGAGAACTTCATTTCTCATGCTCCTAAGCCATAATTCTTCTTCTGTGTTTAATCTCCCCAAACCCTAGAAAGGTTTGGGAAAGGAGAGATGATTAGAAATGCAGAATTCTTCGACTATTTATAGGCGTAAAACCTAGCTACGGCGTAACAGTTATGAAACAGTTAGCCGTAGTTCTTCATAAATTTGATTCTTATCCGTGGTTACGGCGTAACCCGAGCTGATGGTTACGCCGTAGTCTTCATAAAATGCCATATCATTATCTGTAGTCATATTACGGCGTAACTCTATTACTTTGTTACGCCGTATTATTCATAGAATTGATTACAGCGTAACTTCATCACTTAGTTACGCCGTGGTCTTTAGTAAATGTGAGAGTAATCCGTCCTTGAGCTCAGAAATGTCCAAATAATGATTCTTTATAGTAAATAACTCCTAAAATGAAATAAGAAGGAATAAGGACGATTTTAATAGCATTTTAAGCATAATATGTCAATAACAGGAGGAAATTAATACTTAGAATATCAGTATAATTTGATGTTATCACCGAACCGAACCGGTGTTCACCGTCGATGGTGTGATGAGGATGCCAAGGTCAAGTACGCGACGCTCACTCAAGGACGGCGTTGATCGGTGGAACAACTATCATAAATCGGTAAGAAGTGAGGTAGCCTATGCAATGACTTGGAACCAATTTAAGGCCCTACTGATCAAGACTTACTGCCCTAGAAATGAAGTTAAGAAGTTAGAAATCGAGTTTTGGAACCATAAGGTGAAGGGAAACGACATGACGGTTTACAATCGTCGCTTCCAA
This sequence comes from Chrysanthemum lavandulifolium, assembly GCA_022545495.1. NCBI lineage: Eukaryota > Viridiplantae > Streptophyta > Magnoliopsida > Asterales > Asteraceae > Chrysanthemum > Chrysanthemum lavandulifolium. The sequence continues at coordinate 167,397,007 of CM040242.1, forward strand.
GAATTGTCATTGCTTTGCCCAGAAATGGTTCATACCGAGGCTCTCAAGATTGAGCGGTACACTGATGGATTTCCTCTAGCTACTAGGAATGATGTGATCACTGTGAAGCCGGCTAATCTGCATTAGGCAGTTACCATAGCCCAGCGTCTGATGGATTCCCTTGTGCTAGAAGGAACGAACAAGGGAAAGAGCGATAAAAGGAAAAGGAATGAGGGTGTTAAGGGTGATAGCAACAAACGGCGAGAGATTGCCAGGATGTATGCTATCGGCAATGGAGAGAAGAAGGGTTACGAAGGAAGTAAGCCCTTGTGTGGACGTTTCAATTGACACTATCATGGGCAGTGCGCCATGGTGTGTAGAAATTGCTCTAAGATAGGACATATGGCCGTAGACCAGAGGTCCCGACCTTCTGTCGTGGCGCAAACCGTACAGTGAACGGACTAGAAGGCCACTGTAACCTATTTTGGATGTGGGAAGAAAGGGCATTTCAAGACCGAGTTCCAAGAGCCTGGTCGAGAAAACCCGAAACGGAGAAAATCGTGAACCGAGGTGGGAAGTAATGGGCATAACCTCGAAAATCGAGGACTAAATGGAACCAAGGAAACCGTGGTGTTGGAAATCAAAGAGAGACATGGGAGCAGCGTGAGTGTACGCTATTGGGAAGGAGATCAAGGAGGACCCAATGTAGTTACTGCACGTTCTTCTTCAATAACCGCTATGCTTCCATAACGCCTTCTTAATGGAACCAAGGAAACTGTGGTGTTGGAAATCAACAGAGACATGGGAGCGATGAGTGTCGTCATTGGGAAGGAGATCAAGGAGGACTTGAATGTAGTTACGGCACGCTCCTTCTCAATAACCGCTATGCTTCCATACTGTTTGATACCGGTGTCGATATGAGTTTCATATCCACTGCCTTTATGCCATTACTTAGAATTTCCCCGACACCTTTAGGATTAAGTTATGATGTGGAGTTAGCTAATGGAAATAGGGAAAAGATAGACACTATAGTCCGAGGTTGCGCATTAAGTTTCCTAGACCACCCGTTCAGCATAGACCTCTTGCCCGTTACCCTAGGAAGTTTTGACGTTATCATCGGCATGGATTGGTTGTCGAAAAACGATGCACACATCATTTGCGATGAGAAGATCGTGCATGTGCCGTATGGTAGAATAGTCCTGAGTATACAAAGAGATTGGAGCGACTGTGGAGGTCCCTCCAGGTTGAGCATCATCTCTTGTATTAAGGTACATAAGTACATCGATAGAGGAGGTTTTCTTTTCTTGGCTCGAATTTATGAAAAGAAAGGCGAGAAGAAGAGTGAAAGACGCCTTGAGGATGTACCCATCGTTTGAGATTTTCTAGACGTGTTTCCCGACGACATACCAGGGATTCCACCTGTCCGACAAGTGGAATTCCAAATAGAGTTGATACCTGGTGCTGCACCCATAGCCCAGGCACCCTATCGACTTGCTCCAAGAGAGTTGGAGGAACTGTCAAGACAGTTGGCAAAGTTGTCAGAGAAGGTATTCATTCAATCAAGTTCGTCGTCGTAGGGAGCACCCGTACTATTCGTGAAGAAGAAGGATAGATCGTTCCGTATGTGCATCGACTATCGAGAGTTGAATAAGTTGATGGTAAAGAATCGATACCCACTGCCTAGGATAGACGACCTATTCGACCAAATCCAAGGATCTAATATCTATGAATTCCACCAGCTCAGAGTTCGAGAAGAAGATATCCTGAAGACAACGTTCAGAACTTGTTATGGGCACTATGAATTCCAAGTGATGTCGCTTGGTTTGACCAACGCGCCCGCGGTATTTATGGATCTCATGAATCAAGTGTGCAAGCCCTATCTGGATAAGTTTGTGATAGTATTCATAGACGACATCCTGATATACTCCAAGAGTAGAGAGGAGCACGAAGAGCATTTGAGGCTCATATTGGAGTTATTGAGGCAAGAACAGCTGTACGCCAAATTCTCTAAGTGCCAATTTTGGATTCCGACCGTACAATTCTTGGGCCACGTAATAGATAATCGAGGAGTTCACGTGGATCCCGCCAAGATTGAGGCCATTAAGGAATGGGCCGCTCCTAAAACCCCATCGGAAGTTCGCCAGTTTCTAGGTCTAGCAGGCAATTACCGGAGGTTCATTGAGGGATTTTCTAAAATAGCTAAATCGCTGACCAAACTGACACATAATAACGTTAAGTACGAATGGGGAGAGAAGGAAGAAGAGGTGTTTCAACTACTGAAGGAGAAGTTGTGTCGTGCGCCCATCCTAGCCCTGCCTGAAGGAAGCGAAGATTTTGTCGTGTACTGTGACGCTTCACATAAAGGCTTGGGAGCTGTTCTGATGCAACGAGAGAAGGTGATAGCGTGTGCCTCCCGACAGCTTAAGAAGCATGAGAAAAACTACACCACCCATGACTTGAAGTTGGGTGTTGTGTTGTTTGCTCTTGGGATTTGGAGACATTACCTGTACGGTACTAAGTGTGTAGTGTACACCAACCACAAGAGTCTGCAACACATCTTAGACCAGAAGGAAATGAACATGAGACAATGACGCTGGTTTGAATTACTCAGTGATTAAGATTGTGAGATTCTTTATCATCCGGGTAAGGCCAATGTTGTTGCAGATGCCCTTAGCCAAAATAGAGCATTCTGCCATTACTCTTCCGATCCTTAGGAATGACAATTAGTTCACCACTACCATCTCAGATATTAGTCGCTCAAGCCGAGGCGTTGAAGGAAGAGAACCGTCTGACTGAGAACCTCTATGGAATGGTGGAGAGTGAAAACAGCTTCTCGAAGTGTTTCGACGGAACCTTATTCTTCAGAGACAGAAGCTGGATACCAGTTTATGGAGGAATCCGTGAGTTGATTATGCACGAGTCACATAAATCAAAATACTCTATTCATCCCGGAGCTGACAAGATGAATCACGACCTGAAGAAACTCTACTGGTGGCCGAACATGAAAGCCGACATAGCTCTGTATGTCAGTAAGTGCTTGACATGTTCCAAGGTAAAGGCCGAACACCAGAAACTGTCAGGATTGCTAGTGCAACCCGAACTCCCTGTCTGGAAATGGGAGCGAATCACCATGGACTTCATCACCAAATTACCAAGAACAGTTAGCGGCTATGACACTATCTGGGTAATTGTGGATCGACTAACTAAGTCCACTCACTTCTTGGCCTTTAGCGAGGTCGATAGTATCGACAAGCTTGCCCGACTATACGTCAAAGAGATAGTATCACGTCATGGCGTGCCCATATCTATCATTTCTGACCGAGATAGCACTTTCACGTCAAACTTCTGGCGGTCACTAAAAACGGCTTTAGGAACGAAGCTTGATATGAGCACTGCCTATCATCCTCAAACCAACGGTCAAAGCTAAAGGACCATTCAAACGCTAGAATATATGCTTTGTGCCTGTGTCATCGATTTTGGTAAAGGCTGGGAAAAGTACCTACCTTTGGCCGAATTCTCATACAACAATAGCTATCATACCAGCATTAAGGCCGCAGCATTTGAGGCTTTGTATGGCCAAAAATGTCATTCTCCGATATGTTGGGCGGAAGTTGGCGACAGCCAACTTACCGGTCCCGAACTCGTGCTAGAAACTACTGAGAAAGTAGTCCAAATTCATAATCGTTTGCAAGCTGCACGTGATAGACAAAAGAGAAACACCGATAGGAGACGTAAGCCCTTGGAGTTTCAAGTGGGAGACCGAGTCATGTTGAAGGTTTCCCTGTGGAAAGGGGTGATACGCTTCGGCAAACGTGGAAAACTTAACCCCCGATACATTGGTCCCTTTACAATCCTGGAAAGAATCAAACCAGTAGCTTACAGACTTGAGCTACCACAGGAGTTGAGTAGTGTACACGATGTCTTTCACGTGAGTAATCTGAAGAAATGTCTCTCCAAAGAAAACCTGGTCATTTTTATGAAAGATATTCGAATCGACGAGCGTCTAAACTTCATTGAGGACCCGATTGAGATCATGGATCATGAAGTGAAACGAATGAAGCATAGTCGTATTCCAATCATCAAATATCGTTGGAATTCACGTCATAGACCAGAGTTCACATGGGAATGTGAGGATGAGTTTTGAAGTATCCTCAACTCTTTATGTCGTCGAGAAACTCAGAGTGAAACCCGGGACGGGTTTCTTCTGAGGCTAGGAGGCTGTGACAACTAGCAAATTAGGGAGCCCTTTTAGGTAACCGCATTACGCTAGCTAGACCGAGTAGATTGCCTTTATGAGCTATTCTGGTTAATCGCGACTTAACTTGGTATCGTTTATTAGCTTTATGATTTATTTTGGTATTGAATCAGTTATGGTATGAGTTATGGCCCGTAATGTTAGGCATTACTTGAGTCGGCACAGTAAAATCCTAAAACGAGAGAAAAAGTAACTTTAACTCGTCACGTGAGAATAAGGCGTGTTAATAATCAAAACTCGTGGAAAAACATAATTAAAAACAAAAAAGTTACTAATAAAAATAACCGGACACTAATTTTAAAATATACGAGCCCGTGAGTGGTCATTCGTGAAAGTTTACAATACAATGCGGCTTTGGTCCCCCTTGTTTTGTGTGACCGGCGCCCTACCCTAAAACAATTATTATTTTAATCCCTCCCTCAAAATATATAAACCACAACTCACACACACACATACACACACCTTTCTCTCTCTATACCAAACCCTAGTTTCATTCTTTCTCTCTCTAAAAACCCTAGCCGCCACCACCTTTAACCGGCCACCACCGTCACACCACCGCGCGTAGGCGGACACCACCACCACCATCAGATTCGTCTTCCTCTCCTCTTTCATTTGACATAGGCCACGCGTCTATACACCACCATCTCGCCACCCAAAATGTGTAAAAACATCTCTTTGGTTCGTGTTTTAGCATTTTTATTGTTATTTTGATGTTTTGTTTATGGGTTTATTGTTGGAAATGGAGGTTGATGGTGTTCGATGATGGTTGGGTTGCGTTCGGGAGGGAACGAGAACCACAAGGACTATTGGGGTCCATTTGTTGTGGTGTTGGGTGTAGCCGAGACCCATAAGGACCAGCATGGTCCGGGTCTAGTCATTGTGGTACTATTTTGGTAGTTGTTGTTGGCGTTAGGAGAGACCGGGACCAAGATGGTCTGGTCATGTGGTATTTGGACGAGACACGAGGAGCCAAAGAGCCTCTAGTGTTCGTTTGGTTCACGTGGTCTTAACCGTGGCCGTGTCGAGACCATTAGGGTCACGACATTGGTTTCGGGTGTGTAGATACTTGGTTGGATGTCGGGATTGATATGAGTTGATTGGATATTGTTGATTCGTTATCGAGCCATAGGTTTAGGGCCGATAACGAGTGAGATTTTTTATTTGGATTTGATAATATATATGTCAACTTTGCGCAACTTCGGTTTTACCGTGACTTTCTAGTCTCGGATGACCCCGACAATGCCGTAACATGGACTTTTATTAATTATTGGACAATATGACATGTAAAAGCCGAGAGTCAAGACTCGGACTTGTGAACTCGAGACAGATAATAACTCGAAACATATATTGAAACTTGACGTAATATATCTATAAACATGTAAATAAAACTAGAAAAATAGAAAATAGTAAGTTGTTATATTCAATATTTAATAACAAGACTCGCCTTGTTGTTTGATATTTAAAGGGGAACTAACGACTTAAAAATGACAAGGTTTTGTAATAAACGAGTTATTAAATGTTTCGAGGGCACGTTTACCGAAATGTGTGATTTATGGGTATTTAATAGGTTTAACCTACGTAGATAGCAAAATTATTGGGTTAGGTTGACGAATCCAATAAGAGCCCGTTATGTGTGTAGGATAAAGGTATTAATGAACGAATTATCCTTATAACTCGTTAGGATGTGACTAATTTTTGGGAATAATAAGTGAAATAAATAAATGGTTGAGTTTATCGAGTTGACAAATTCGATAAGATCTAACGATTTATTTCGAAACTTATTAAACTATAAAGCTTATCGCTTAGAAATTGTATTGTGTCATTGTGAGTCGCATTGTTAGAATTATAGTACATTCATGGAGTCTTGTCGAGTCGATACCACACACGATGATACCAAACGATTGTAACTAAATATAGAAATGAGATCTTTTTGGAAATAAGAATCGGAATATATTCTTGATAGATGATATTAGAATTGGAAAATGTATTAAGAATGAGTTTATATTAATAGGTTGTGCCGAGTCAGTAGTTGCCGAGCCAAGTTAGCTGTTTATCTGCGTTGCTAGTGATTATTTGTGCTTTGCTTGATCGAGGTGAGTTTCATAGCCCTATTTTTATCTATTTTTTTTTAACTAAATTGGGGTGAGAAAGTATGCTACTTTTTTCTTGGATCCGCTTTTAACTCTTTTGATTTGCTTATGTGTTGACTAGTAGGATAGATATGTGGTAGATATTGACTTAGTCTAGGGTAGCAATTCTTTGCTATAACTACATGACCTAGCTAAGAATAGATGTCTACTCGGCCTAGTCCAGGTAGCATTGAGGTCATCTTTGCTATAAGCGTGGTACCGGCTAGAGTCGCTTGGGGCCCCGTGAGATTTCGATTCATATTGGATTATTAATGGAATGTGATTGGAATGTTTATTATATATATGTCTTAGTCTCGCATAGCAAATAAACTCTTTCGTGTCCACTATTGAATTTATACTTAAACCTATGAACTCACCAAGATTAGGCGATATTTTAGCATGTTTTCTCGGGTAATTGTCGATGTTTGGATTGCTTATTCTATGGAGGCTTCAGCGTAAGAGGCATGGTTGAAGGATCATATTAAACTATAATATTAATATGGACCTATTTGATAATCTCTTTTGGGCCTTAATTTTGAATATTTTGGAATGAATGTAACCAAATAATAAACTATGGGATTAGTTGTGAACTATTTATGATTATCTTGTTTTCCTATACTTGTGTTGTGTACCAATCCATTAGCGCCCTGAAAGCTTGTTTAATTCTTATGCTGTACCGAGATTTGGGGTGTTACATTCCAACTCCTCGTTCATTACCCTCATCCCGAAGGTGAGTAATCCAATTAATGCGAATGACTTTCGGCCCATTTCCTTAATAGGTGTTCATTACAAAATCATCGCTAAAGTGCTTGCCAATAGGCTTTCTATAGTGGTTAACAATGTAATTAGCCACGAGCAATCTGCTTTCATCAAGAACCGTCAAATTCTTGATGGGCCTCTCATTCTTAGCGAAGTCATTGATTGGTACAAGAAAAGAAAGAAAAAGATGTTGCTCTTTAAAGTTGATTTTGAAAAGGCGTTTGATTCAGTTAGTTGGAGATACCTCGATTTCATGTTATGCAACCTTGGTTTCGGTCCAATATGGAGATCATGGATTAAAGCTTGTCTTGAATCCCTTCGGACATCGATTCTGATCAACGGCAGCCCCACCTCCAAGTTCAATGTTAGACGAGGTTTGAGACAAGGAGATACCCTATCTCCTTTCTTGTTCATTATCATCATGGAGGGTCTTCACTTGGCGCTTTCTGAATCTGTTCAAAATGGTTTAATTCGTGGTATTAATATTGGTACTTTGGATTTAAACCTCAGCCACTTATTCTTTGCCAATGATGCCATAATTACCACGTGGAGTGCACATGATTTGAACAACATTATCCGCATATTCCAGGTTTTGTTTCTTGCTTCAGGTTTGAAAATCAATATTCATAAGTCTAGTATTTATGGAGTTGGAGTATCTTCTGATGAAGTGCGATTATGGCTTCTAATACGGGTTGTAAAGCCGGTTTGTTCCTCTCACTTACCTTGGCCTTCCTATCGGTTCTAACATGTCCTCATCGCTAATTGGAAGCCTTTGATTGATAAATTCTATTCAAAACTCTCATCGGGAAGGCTAATCTCTCTCCTTGGTGGTCGTCTAATGCTTATTAAACTGGCCCTAGAGAGCCTTGGCATTTATTTTCCTTCTCTTTTCAAAGTTCCAGCCACAGTTTTGAATTCTATGGAGAAGGCTCGTGCTACTTCCTTTTTTTTGGAGGGGGGGGGGGGTCGAAATATTCGAAAAAGCTCTCATGGTTGCAATGGTCTAATGTTGTAGCTTCTTTTGATAAAGGGGGTCTTGCTATTGGGAGCCTGAAATCTTTTAACCTTGCTTTGCTTCATAAATGAAGATGGCGGTTCTATTCCTCTCCTGAATCCCTATGGATTAACGTTATTAAAGCCTTGCATCGTAGTGAAGGTGGATTTGATCTCATTGTTTGCAAATTCAATGGTATTTGGTCTAAGATTCTCGGGACCTCTAACTATTTACATTATAAGATAGTATGGTTAAAAAGTAAAGCAAACCTTAAGTGGCTTGTGTTAAGAAAAGCTACTATCTCTAGAACTCAGATGTTTTCCGGTAATTCCAAGCACGCCACCATGTTGTGCTTTTCAACAAAATCAATAAGAGCCATTAGCAATAAGAGTTAGGGTTATGAGAGTGGGTTTAGTTTGCAAAAGTCTTTAGAGAATTTTGGTTAATTGCAATTGAGAATTTATGCATATATAGTAGGAAATCTTGAATTTTGATTGACCGCTTTGAGTATATTTTTGGTAGAAAGTAAAGATTAGCCAAATAGGAAACCTTATATAAAGAAACCAAAGAAGAATAAACCCAATTGGCAAAGGCAATTATTGCATAATGACTTTTGGTAGAAATACTAACGGCTAGTCATCAGTACTAAAATTGGCTTGTCAGTACTAACTTATAACCATCAGTATTATCTTGTGTTTTGAAATCATAATATTGTAACCCTATTTTGAAGAGATTAAGTGTAGTGACAGACACTTAATCAAAGCTCGACCTCATATGGCCTTTGGTTTGGTGAAAACCAATGGTTTCAGTGCTAAGCACTGCCTGTGATGGATAGTCCCATTCAAAGGGCCTTCCGCGGGGTTTCACTCGTGGTGTGTTGCCTCCAACACAAGTGTTTGATTCATGTTTGCTCGCCGTTCTCTATGCCGATGCCCTTGGGTTAGTCACACTATCCGACAAAGCAGATAGAATGGCAAAGTGGGTTAGTGCGTAATGAATCGACTAATCGAAACCATCAATTCATGTTCATTATACCAACAAATGCCACATTATGCTTTGGCATCACAAAATTGCTTTTGCAAAGAATTTCCATCATGTGGTTGCATCAAGATGTTCAAAGGAGTGAACTACATCACCTGCATCACTTAATCACCAAAACACATCCATACTACTTGTGCTATGCCCGCAGTTAGTGTAAAACCAAGAAAACACAATCCAAGCTAAAATTGGCTTATCAAGACTAACTTATAACCATCAAGATTAAGTTTACCCATCAAGATTATCTTGTATTTTGAAATCATAATATCAGAACCCTATTTTGAAGAGATTAAGTGTAGTGACGACACTTAATCAAAGCTCACCTCATATGGCCTCGGTTTGGTGAAAACTAATGGTTTGATGCTAAGCACCACCTGTGATGGATAGTCCCATTCAAAGGGCCTTCGACAGGTTTCCAGCTCGTGGTGTGTTGCCTCTAACACAAGTGTTTGATTCATGTTTGCTCATTCTCTATGCCGATGCCCTTGGGCTAGTCACACTATCCGACAAATGATAGAATGGCAAAGAGTGGGTTAGTGCAGAATGAATCTGACTAACTGAAACCATCAATTCATGTTCATTATACCAACAAATGCCACATTATGCTTTGGCATCACAAAATTCAGTTTTGAAGCAATTTCCATCATGTGGTTGCATCAGTATGTTCAAATGGAGTGAACTACATTAGCTGCATCACTTAATCACCAAAACACATCCATACTGCTTGTGATATGCCTGCAAAGTTAGTGTAAAACCAAGAAAACACAATCCAAGCTATTTTCTTGCCAATTTGTATTAACTTTACACTAGCAGTATTAACCATATAACTAACAGTACTAACCAGTTTACAAAGCTTTACAAATTAGAGAGAGATTAAGACATATTTTGGATGAAGCATTCCAATACTTGTTACCAAGTACTGAAACCTTCCCAATTCAAAAGCTTTTGTTAAAATACCTGCAACATTAAGCTCAGCATCAATCCTATCAACCTAGATGAGCTTCTTTTCAATACAGTCTCTTATAAAATGATGTCTTATCTCTATATGTTTAGTTTTAGAATGTGCAACTGGATTTTTAATAAAGCATATAGTATCGTTGTTATCAATGTAAATGATAAAGGTTCTTAAATAGTACCCATAATCAAGCATCCGATTCTCGAATCCGTAGAACTTGACCACAAAGAACTTATAGCGCCTACATATGCAACCTCGTTGTAGAATTTGCCACTATGCTTTTTTTCTTGCACTGCTATGGAATCAACCTATCACCAAGAAACTAGCATCCTCCTCGTGGTCAATTCCTATCAAGACTTGCCCCAGCATAATCACTGTCAGAGTAAGCAATCTTTGTATTTTCATAGCCAAACTTTGAGAACACCGGATCAAAGGGAGAGTCTTTAGGATACCAAAGACCTAGGTGAGCATGGCCTTCGGATATCTAAAGATCCTTTAACTACATTCATATGAGAGACCTTTGAGAGACTTGGAATCTTGCACAGCACACACCGCAAACATAATATCCGGTCCGAGGCGTCAAGTACATCAATGAACCAATCATTGACCTATATAGGTGCTGATCAACCTCTTCGCCATCAACATTCGAAAGTAGTGGCTTATTATGCTCCATAGGAGTGCTTGCAATCTTTGTATTTTCATAGCCAAACTTCATCAGAATCTCCCTGACATACTTATCTTGACTGATAAATATGCCATCTATCTTTTGCTTGACCTGTAGCCCAAGAAAGAAGGTGAGTTCTCCCATAGAACTCATTTGAAACCTATCTTGCATCGCCTTCTCAAACTCTTTGCACAAACCGCTTGGTTGAGCCAAAATGATGTCACAACATAGATTTGAACCAAGAGGATATCATTCTTTACATTTTGATGAACAGGTCCGATCAATCTTTCCCTCTTCAAGCCATTTCCCAAGAGATACTTGGCCAATGTTTCATACCAAGCACTTGGTGCCCGATGCACTATAGAGTGCCTTTTCAACTCAGACACTTTGTCGTGAAATTTGGGGTCTTCAAAGCACGGAGGTTGATGACATATACCTCCTCCTCAATCTTTCCATAGAGGAAAGCACTCTTCACATCCATCCGTATACCGTGAAGTCTCGTATGATGCATAGGTCAAGAATAGTCTTATAGCTTCAATCCTTGCCATAGGAGCAAAGACCTCTTCATAATCAATACCTTCCTGCTGTGTATACCCTTGAGCCACCAGTCTAGCTTTATTCCTTATAACCACACCTCTTTCATCCTTCTTGTTTCTGAAAACCCATTTAGTGCCAATCGTTCTCATTCCTTCAGGAAGATCTACTAGAACCCATAAATTTTGAAGTTTGAACTGGAAAAGCTCTTCCTGCATTGCTTCTACCCATGCTTCATCTTCAAGGGATTTGTAAACCTTCTTGGGTTATGCCTGTGAAACAAAACAAGCAAACAAACATTTTTGTGTTTCACCATGAACCCTTTCTTCATATATGGCGCTAAAGAAGCCAGTCTCACTATGCTGAACCTGAGATCTTGTTGTTCTTTCAGCATGAACACCCCCAATTACATTTTCCAAAGGATGATCCTGATTGATTCTTCTGTGTGGTGTAACAGGAACATCATAGGATGAAGCAATATTTGGAATATCAATCTCATATGCTTCATCATTAGGATCACTGGAATCAGAAACATCTGTATTGATTGATGGAATGGTGTGAGATCCATCAGTATTAACATCTGGCCCATCAGTACTAACATTTGGCCTATCAGTATTAACCACATTAGTACTAGTCACTTCAGTTTCAACAACTGCATCATCTTTATTGGTTACTACCCCTTCAAAGATATGTGTAATATATTGATTTCACAAACACATCAAACCATGATCAAATGTAGGCGATACTATAAGGTTTTAGAGAGAAATAGTTAGAGGTTTGGGAACTTAGTGAGAGAAAGTAAAAGTATTATTATGAGTTTCTAACCTCACCTTGGGAGGTAGAGGGTATTTATAGTAACTTACATAAATGCCACCCACGGTCGTGGATCGTGCATACATTGGGTAAAGACCCGTCCATCCTCCACGGTGTTACAAAACTAAATACTATCTAACAATAAATAACTATGACCACGAGCTTTCTAATGATTACATATACTTGAGGTGACCGACACTTTAATAACTGGATTTACTAAATCCTAACAATCTCCCCCTAAGGGAGGTCACCTCAAATTACATTGAATACAAACAGATATGACATTAAGATTGTTCTTGGATTCTTGTTGAAGTTCTTTGCTCTGTAGCTCGTAGTCTTTGATTCTTCATGTTTTACATGTTTGGTTAATCCAAGTGGAGGTCTTTAACTGATCCACGTGATAAGGAGTTTTGAGCCAGCTTTGATATCATCGGCTACCATAAATCTCTAACTCTTCCTTTGTAGTGTTGACATTATGTGATGTTGTGACATTTGGACCGACATGCTCACATTCTGGATCATGATTTCTTCTCATCAGAGTAGCGGAAGCTTTAGATGATTCATGATATTTGCGCACAGTAGCGTAGGCATGGAGTGAAAATATCGTAGTCGTTGATGCACTTATCATGATTTCTTTAGAAATGAATGTGTTGTGTGAGCATGCGGCTATGGATTGACCTTTCCATTCCGATCAACAAGAACGCCCGTGTACCGCATACAATGCTAGCAATAAAGCGCACGAAGGTGTCTTTGATCACTTTCGTTGAATTGAGGTACACGCCCACGGTTCCCGTTGATCAAGATAAGTATTTCCGTGATCGTATAATTCAAGAATCTCCTTGATGTGGTTTCGCAATGCTCTAGTCGTTCTCAAACCGAACGCCTCAAAGAAGACAACACGGAGTGAGTGAACCAAATAATTTGTGATTCACCGATTGATGAAAGAGATTTGAAACACAATCGAGCACCGCTCAATAAAGTGTTTTTGCAATACAACGAAGGTTTTGAGAAAATCAATTATCAATCATAAACACCTTTTATATTTGAAATATTAATACACGATCGATGTAGAGAAAATAATTTTAAGCACAACGACCGGTTGTTAAAGGTATCCGTCAATCCATAACTCGAACCAGATTGATTCATAAGTTTGAATCGCCCCATTGTTTTCGCTCGGTTGTCACATGGTTGATCTATTAGATAGATCTCATATGCCACCCTACCAAGAGCTTGTTTGATGTTGGCTCTAGAAGGCTTTCCATCTTCATTGTGACAATGTTTGCATATCACTCGATGTTCCGCAATACCACAAGGATAATGCGTGGGACTCTTAAGATATAATCTCTTTCCACATTGTGTGAAACAGAGAGTCTTCATTGACGATGTCCTAATGAGATTTATTTGATGATCTCGTAGCTCTAGACTCAATAGTGCACATTTGGTTCCTATGCGGAGACTAGGGATGGTCTCCTTCTTCAATATCAACAATCTCTAAGAGAAAGTCGATAGATTATGTAGGTTCCCGTGAGAATGGAACAAGCCCCTTTAAGAGAAACTTGAGTAGCTTGGGAAGTTGAGTAAAAGCGCCACCGGGTCCATGACGCCTTGTCTTTAATACCAAAGTTACCTTGGTAACCACCAAGAGCTTATGTATTGAACCCGGTTTACTCTAAGGTTGAAATAATGGAGGGCTATTTCTTTTCACCTTTTCACATTCAATTCTTTTCATTCTTCAACCCTTTAGTGCTTACGAGACATCATAACTAGAACCTTGTTGGGTTTATTCCGGTTCTAGCTCTATCTCATCCGCACTCTTCCCATATCTCACTTTTCTCCTTTTTTCATCATACCTAAAGACTTCTACACTATCTAGTGGATTGTCCCTGGTAGATCCCTCTGGCTCTGGCGGGATCGTGGGAACGAATACCTAACCTAACCATCCTTATATCACCATACATAAAGTAAATTTGGTCGGTCTAATTGGTATTGTTCATCTGCCATTGGAACCAATTGAAAACCATTTGAAAAACAATCCAGATACTTGTGATATATTGTCAAATCATTTTGTACCTGAATTGTTTTTGAAATTTTAGAAAAAGAGCTCCCCCTCAACATGTGCATCGTGTATTTGAAATCATTTTGGCACACGGAGGCAAGAGGAAGGATTCACTTCTTTGATTACTATTTTCTAAAAGATATCAACATCAATTTCCTGATCAAAATTAGTATTTTTCATACTTTGTTAAGGGTATTTTTTGAAAGGATGTGGTTTTCAAAGTTGCTCCCCGAATATGTGCATAGAGATTTGAAAGTGTTTTGCACATATTAGGAAAAACCGCACATTGAAACAAATCAATCACGTTTCAATCCTTTTGGTTTGAATAGATGCTCCCTCAACATGTGCATGGAAAATTTGAAATCGTTTGGCACATGTAGGGAGGAGAGCTTGTAGATCACTATTAAACCATTTATCGAATTATCGCTTTAAACCAATTTAAATCACAAATTCTCCCCGATCACAATTTTCATATCATTTGAGATTTGTGATCTCAGAGATTTAAATTGATTTTGAAAGCTTTTGAGGAGAATTGTGACTTGCTTATGAAAACATTTAACCGATAAGGATCAAACCAAATAATGATTCTTTATAGTAAATAACTCCTAAAATGAAATAAGAAGGAATAACGACAATTTTAATAGTATTGTAAGCATAATATGTCAATAAAAGGGGGAAATTAACACTTCGAATATCAGGATAATTTGATGTTATCACCGAGCTGCTAGCTGAGTCAAGTCACTCAAACACCTCTTCCGGTTCTGTGGTCCCATCAAGTTCGGAGGAACCGAGGGAGTGGTTTACCTTATGAGGTGGATGGAGAAAACTGAACCAGTGTTCGCTGTCAGTAATTGTGATGAGGATGCCAAGGTCAAGTACGCGACGTTCACTCTGAAGGACGAAGCGTTGACTGGGTGGAACAACTATCATAAATCGGTAAGAAGTGAGGTAGCCTATGCAATGACTTGGAACCAATTTAAGGCCCTACTGATCAAGACTTACTGCCCTAGAAATGAAGTTAAGAAGTTAGAAATCGAGTTTTGGAACCATAAGGTGAAGGGAAACGACATGACGGTTTACAATCGTCGCTTCCAAGAATTGTCATTGCTTTGCCCAGAAATGGTTCATACCGAGGCTCTCAAGATTGAGCGGTACACTGATGGATTTCCTCTAGCTACTAGGAATGATGTGATCACTGTGAAGCCGGCTAATCTGCATTAAGGCGCTACCATAGCCCGACGTCGATGGATTCCCTGTGCTAGAAGGAGCGAACAAGGGAAAGAGCGATAAAGGAAAAGGAATGAGGGTGTTAAGGGTGATAGCAACAACGCGAGAGATTGCCGGGATGTATGCTATCGGCAATGGAGAGAAGAAGGGTTGAAGGAAGTAAGCCCTTGTGTGGACGTTTCAATTGACACTATCATGGGCAAAGGCGCCATGGTGTGTAGAAATTGCTCTAAGATAGGACATATGGCCGTAGACCTGAGGTCCCGACCCCTCGGCGTGGCGCAAACCGTACAGTGAACGGACTAGAAGGCCACTGTAACCTATTTTGGATGTGGGAAGAAAGGGCATTTCAAGACTGAGTTCCAAGAGCCCTGGGTCAGAGAAAACCCCGAAAACGGAGAAAATCAGGTGAACCGAGGTGTGGGAAGTAATGGGCATAACCTCGAAAATCGAGGGACTAAATGGAACCAAGGAAACCAGGGTGTTGGAAATCAACAGAGAGACATGGGAGCAGCGTGAGTGTGCGTCATTGGGAAGGAGATCACCATAACGTTCCTTCTTAATGGAACCAAGGAAACCAGGGTGTTGGAAATCAACAGAGAGACATGGGAGCAGCGTGAGTGTACGTCATTGGGAAGGAGATCAAGGAGGACTTGAATGTAGTTACGGGTACGTTCCTTCTCAATAACCGCTATGCTTCCATACTGTTTGATACCGGTGTCGATATGAGTTTCATATCCACTGCCTTTATGCCATTACTTAGAATTTCCCACACCTTTAGGATTAAGTTATGATGGAGTTAGCTAATGGAAATAGGGAAAAGATAGACACCCATAGCCTGTGCACCCTATCGACTTGCTCCAAGAGAGTGCATGGAGGAACTATCAAAGAGATTGGAGCGATCGTGGAGGTCCCTCGAGGTTGAGCAAAGTTGTCGATAGAAGGTATTCATTCAATCAAGTTACTGTGGATTCCACCGTCGGGGAGCACCCTATCGACTTGCTATTCGTGAAGAAGAAGGATAGACCGTTCCGTATGTGCATCGACTATCGAGAGTTGAATAAGTTGATGGTAAAGAATCGATACCCACTGCCTAGGATAGACGACCTATTCGACCAACTCCAAGGATCTAATATCTATTTTAAGATTGACTTATGATTCTAGTATCACCAGCTCAGAGTTCGAGAAGAAGATATCCCGATGACAACGTTCAGAACTTGTTATGGGCACTATGAATTCCAAGTGATGTCGCTTGGTTTGACCAACGCGCCCGCGGTATTTATGGATCTCATGAATCAAGTGTACAAGCCCTATCTGGATAAGTTTGTTATAGTATTCATAGATCGACATCCCGATATACCCAAGAGAGTAGAGGAGCACGAAGAGCATTTGAGGCTCATATTGGAGTTATTGAGGCAAGAACAACAGACGCCAAATTCTCTAAGTGCTAATTTTGGATTCCGACCGTACAATTCTTGGGCCACGTGATAGATAAACGAGGAGTTTACGTGGATCCCGCCAAGATTGAGGCCATTAAGGAATGGGCCGCTCCTAAAACCCCATCGGAAGTTCGCCAGTTTCTAGGTCTAGCAGGCAATTACCGGAGGTTCATTGAGGGATTCTCTAAAATAGCTAAGTCGCTGACCAAACTGACACATAATAACGTTAAGTACGAATGGGGAGAGAAGGAAGAAGAGGTGTTTCAACCATCAAGGAGAAGTTGTGTCGCGCCCATCCTAGCCCCGCTCAAGGAAGCGAAGATTTTGTCGTACCGTGACGCTCACATAAAGGCTTGGGAGCCGCTCGATGCAACGAGAGAAGGTGATAGCAGGCCTCCCGACGACTTAAGAAGCATGAGAAAACTACACCACCCATGACTTGAAGTTGGGTGTTCGTTGTTTGCTCTTGGGATTTGGAAACATTACCTGTACGGTACTAAGTGTGTAGTGTACACCAACCACAAGAGTCTACAACACATCTTAGACCAGAAGGAAATGAACATGAGACAATGACGCTGGTTTGAATTACTCAGTGATTACGATTGTGAGATTCTTTATCATCCGGGTAAGGCCAATGTTGTTGCAGATGCCCTTAGCCAAAATAGAGCATTTTGCCATTACTCTTCCGATCCTTAGGAATGACAATTAGTTCACCACTACCATCTCAGATATTAGTCGCTCAAGCCGAGGCGTTGAAGGAAGAGAACCGCTCGATCGAGAACCTCTATGGAATGGTGGAGAGGAAAACAGTTCTCAAGTGTTTCGACGAACCTTATTCTTCGAGATGTGTCGGATACCGCTTTATGGAGGAATCCGTGAGTTGATTATGCACGAGTCACATAAATCAAAATACTCTATTCATCCCGGAGTCGACAAGATGAATCACGACCAAGAAACCCATCGGTGGTCGAACATGAAAGCCGACATAGCTCGTATGTCGAAGTGCTTGACATGTTCCAAGGTAAAGGCCGAACACCAGAAACTGTCAGGATTGCTAGTGCAACCCGAACTCTCTGTCTGGAAATGGGAGCGAATCACCATGGACTTCATCACCAAATTACCAAGAATAATTAGCGGCTATGACACTATCTGGGTAATTGTGGATCGACTAACTAAGTCCACTCACTTCTTGGCCATTAGCGAGGTCGATAGTATCGACAAGCTTGCCCGGCTATACGTCAAAGAGATAGTATCTCGTCATGGCGTGCCCATATCTATCATTTTTGACCGAGATAGCCGTTTCACATCAAACTTCTGGCGGTCACTAAAAACGGCTTTAGGAACGAAGCTTGATATGAGCACTGCCTATCATCCTCAAACCGACGGTCAGAGCTAAAGCACCATTCAAACGCTAGAATATATGCTTTGTGCCTGTGTCATCGATTTTGGAAAAGGCTGGGAAAAGTACCTACCTTTGGCCGAATTCTCATACAACAATAGCTATCATACCAGCATTAAGCCCGCAGCATTTGAGGCTTTGTATGGCCAAAAATGATGTTCTCCGATATGTTGGGCGGAAGTTGGCGATGTACCAACCACCGGTCCCGAACTCGGCCGAAACTACTGAGAAAGTAGTCCAAATTCATAATCGTTTGCAAGCTGCACGTGATAGACAAAAGAGAAACACCGATAGGAGACGTAAGCCCCTGGAGTTTCAAGTGGGAGACCGAGTCATGTTGAAGGTTTCCATTTGGAAAGGGGTGATACGCTTTGGCAAACGTGGAAAACTTAACCCCCGATACATTGGTCCCTTTACAATCCTGGAAAGAATCAAACCAGTAGCTTACAGACTTGAGCTACCACAGGAGTTGAGCAGTGTACACGATGTCTTTCACGTGAGTAATCTGAAGAAATGTCTCTCCAAAGAAAACCTGGTCATTTTTATGAAAGATATTCGAATCGACGAGCGTCTAAACTTCATTGAGGAGCCGATTGAGATCATGGATCATGAAGTGAAACGAATGAAGCATAGTCTTATTCCAATCATCAAATATCGTTGGAATTCACGTCATAGACCAGAGTTCACATGGGAATGCGAGGATGAGTTTTGAAGTATACTCAACTCTTTATGTCATCGGGAAACTCAGAGTGTAACCCAGACGGGTTTCTTCTGAGGCTAGGAGGCTGTGACAACTAGCAAATTAGGGGGCCCTATTAGGTAACCGCATTACGCTAGCTAGACCGAGTAGATTGCCTTTATGAGCTATTCTGGTTAATCGCGGCTTAACTTGGTATCGTTTATTAGCTTTATGATTTATTTTGGTAAGTTATGGCCCGTAATGTTAGGCATTACTTGAGTCGGCACAGTAAAATCCTAAAACGAGAGAAAAAGTAACTTTAACTCGTCACGTGAGAATAAGACGTGTTAATAATCAAAACTCGTAGAAAAACATAATTAAAAACAACAAAGTTACTAATAAAAATAACCGGACACTAATTTTAAAATATACGAGCCCGTGAGTGGTCATTCGTGAAAGTTCACAATACAACGCGGCTTTGGTCCCCCTTGTTTTGTGTGACCGGCGCCCCTACCATAAAACAATTATTATTTTAATCCCTCCCTCAAAATATATAAACCACAATTCACACACACACATACACACACCTTTCTCTCTCTACACCAAACCCTAGTTTCATTCTTTCTCTCTCTAAAAACCCTAGCCGCCACCACCTTTAACCGGCCACCACCGTCACACTACCGCGCGTAGGCGGACACCACCACCACCATCAGATTCGTCTTCCTCTCCTCTTTCATTTGACATAGGCCACGCGTCTATACACCACCATCTCGCCACCCAAAATGTGTAAAAACATCTCTTTGGTTCGTGTTTTAGCATTTTTATTGTTATTTTGATGTTTTGTTTATGGGTTTATTGTTGGAAATGGAGGTTGATGGTGTTCGATGATGGTTGGGTTATGCTCGAGGAACGAGAACCACAAGGACTATTATGGTCCATTTGTTGTGGTGTTGGTGTAGCCGAGACCCATAAGGACCAAGATGGTCGGGTCTAGTCATTGTGGTACTATTTTGGTAGTTGTTGTTGGCGTTAGGAGACCGGGACCAAGATGGTCCGGTCTTGTGGTATTTGGATGAGACACGAGGAGCCAAAGAGCCTCTAGTGTTCGTTTGGTTCACGTGGTCTTAACCTTGGCCGTGTCGAGACCATTAGGGTCACAACATTGGTTTCGGGTGTGTAGATACTTGGTTGGATGTCGGGATTGATATGAGTTGATTGGATATTGTTGATACGTTATCGAGCCATAGGTTTAGGGCTGATAAAGAGCGAGATTGTTTATTTGTATTTGATAATATATATGTCAACTTTGCGCAACGTCGGTTTTACCGTGACTTTCTAGTCTCGGATGACCCCGATAATGCCGTAACATGGACTTTTATTAATTATTGGACAATATGACGTGTAAAAGCCGAGAGTCAAGACTCGGACTTGTGAACTCGAGATGATAATAACTCGAAACATATATTGAAACTTGACGAATATATCTATAAACATGTAAATAAAACTAGAAAAATAGAAAATAGTAAGTTGTTATATTCAATATTTAATAACAAGACTCGCCTTGTTGTTTGATATTTAAAGGGGAACTAACGACTTAAAAATGACAAGGTTTTGTAATAAATGAGTTATTAAATGTTTCGAGGGCACGTTTACCGAAATGTGTGATTTATGGGTATTTAATAACCATTGTGCGTTATGCATGGGTTACGAATGACTTGATATTAATAGGTTTAACCTACGTAGATAGCAAAATTATAGGGTTAGGTTGACGAATCCAATAAGAGCCCGTTATGTGCGTAGGATAAAGGTATTAATGAACGAATTATCCTTATAACTCGTTAGGATGTGACTAATTTTTGGGAATAATAAGTGAAATAAATAAATGGTTGAGTTTATCGAGTTGACAAATTCGATAAGATCTAACGATTTATTTCGAAACTTATTAAACTATAAAGCTTATCGCTTAGAAATTGTATTGTGTCATTGTGAGTCAAATTGTTAGAATTATAGTGCATTCATGGAGTCTTGTCGAGTCGATACCACACACGATGATACCAAACGCTTGTAACTAAATATAGAAATGAGATGTTTTTGGAAATAATAATCGGAATATATTCTTGATAGATGATATTGGAATTGGAAAATGTATTAAGAATGAGTTTATATTAATAGGTTGTGCCGAGTCAGTAGTTGCCGTGCCAGGTTAGTCGCTTATCTGCTGCTAGTCGATTATTTGTGCTTTGCTTGATCGAGGTGAGTTTCATAGCCCTATTTTTATCTATTTTTTAACTAAATTGGGGTGAGAAAGTATGCTACTTTTTTTCTTAGATCTGCTTTAACTCTTTTTTATTTGCTTATGTTCTGACTAGTAGGATAGATATGTGGTAGATATTGACTTAGTCTAGGGTAGCAATTCTTTGCTATAACTACATGACCTAGCTAAGAATAGATGTCTACTCCGGCCTAGTCCAGGGTAGCATTGAGGTCATCTTTGCTATAACTGTGGTACCTGGCTAGAGTCGCTTGGGGCCCTGGTGAGATTTCGATTCTGTTATTGGATTATTAATGGAATGTGATTGGAATGTTTATTATATATATGTCTTAGTCTCGCATAGCAAATAAACTCTTTCAGGTCCACTATTGAATTTATACTTAAACCTATGAACTCACCAGCATTAGCTGATATTTTTAGCATGTTTTCTCAGGTAATTAAGCTGATGTTTGGATTGCTTATTCTATGGAGGCTTGGCAGAAGAGGCATGGTTGAAGGATCATATTAAACTATAATATTAATATGTGGACCTATTTGATAATCTCTTTTGGGCCTTAATTTTGAATATTTTGGAATGAATGTAACCAAATAATAAACTATAGGATTAGTTGTGAACTATTTATGATTATCTTGTTTTCCTATAATTGTGTTGTGTACCAATCCATTAGCCGAAAGCTTGTTTAATTCTTATGATGTACCGAGATTTGGGGGTGTTACATTCCAACTCCTCGTTCATTACCCTCAACCCGAAGGTGAGTAATCCAATTAATGCGAATGACTTTCGGCCCATTTCCTTAATAGGTGTTCATTACAAAATCATCGCTAAAGTGCCTGCCAATAGGCTTTCTATAGTGGTTAACAATGTAATTAGCCACAAGCAATCTGCTTTCATCAAGAACCGTAAAATTCTTGACGGGCCTCTCATTCTTAGCGAAGACATTGATTGGTACAAGAAAAGAAAGAAAAAGATGTTGCTCTTTAAAGTTGATTTTGAAAAGGCGTTCGATTCAGTTAGTTGGAGATACCTCAATTTCATGTTATGCAACCTTGGTTTCGGTCCAATATGGAGATCATGGATTAAAGCTTGTCTTGAATCCCTTCGGACATCGATTCTGATCAACGGCAACCCCACCTCCAAGTTCAATGTTAGACGAGGTTTGAGACAAGGAGATACCCTATCTCCTTTCTTGTTCATTATCATCATGGAGGGTCTTCACTTGGCGCTTTCTGAATCTGTTCAAAATGGTTTAATTCGTGGTATTAATATTGGTACTTTGGATTTAAACCTCAGCCACTTATTCTTTGCCAATGATGTCATAATTACCACATGGAGTGCACGCGATTTGAACAACATTATCCGCATATTATAGGTTTTGTTTCTTGCTTCAGGTTTGAAAATCAATATTCATAAGTCTAGTATTTATGGAGTTGGAGTATCTTCTAATGAAGTGCAGATTATGGCTTCTAATACGGGTTGTAAAGCGGGTTCGTTCCCTCTCACTTACCTTGGCCTTCCTATCGGTTCTAACATGTCCCTCATCGCTAATTGGAAGCCTTTGATTGATAAATTCTATTCAAAACTCTCATCTGGGAAAGCTAATCTCCTCTCCTTTGGTGGTCGTCTAATGCTTATTAAATCTGTCCTAGAGAGCCTTGGCATTTATTTTCCTTCTCTTTTCAAAGTTCCAGCCATAGTTTTGAATTCTATGGAGAAGGCTGGTGCTACTTTCTTTTTTTTGGAGGGGGGGGGTCGCAATATTCGAAAAAGCTCTCATGGTTGCAATGGTCTAATGTTGTAGCTTCTTTTGATAAAGGGGGTCTTGCTATTGGGAGCCTGAAATATTTTAATCTTTCTTTGCTTCATAAATGAAGATGGCGGTTCTATTCCTCTCCTGAATCCCTATGGATTAACGTTATTAAAGCCTTGCATCGTAGTGAAGGTGGATTTGATCTCATTGGTTGCAAATTCAATGGTATTTGGTCTAAGATATTCGGGACCTCTAACTATTTACATTATAAGATAGTATGGTTAAAAAGTAAAGCAAACCTTATGTGGCTTGTGTTAAGAAAAGCTACTATCTCTAGGAACTCTGCATTGCCTTCTGGTAATTCCAAGCACGCCACCATGTTGTGCTTTTCAACAAAATCAATAAGAGCCATTAGCAATAAGAGTTAGGGTTATGAGAGTGGGTTTAGTTTGCAAAAGTCTTTAGAGAATTTTGGTTAATTGCAATTGAGAATTTATGCATATATAGTAGGAAATCTTGAATTTTGATTGGACTGCCTTGAGTATATTTTTGGTAGAAAGTAAAGATTAGCCAAATAGGAAACCTTTATATAAAGAAACCAGCAGTAACAACCCAATTGGCAAAGGCAATTATTGCATAACAGACTTTTGGTAGAAATACTAACGGCTAGTCATCAGTACTAAAATTGGCTTATCAGTACTAACTTATAACCATCAGTATTAAGTTTACCCATCAGTAATATCTTGTTTTTTGAAATCATAATATTGTAACCCTATTTTGAAGAGATTAAGTGTAGTGACAGACACTTAATCAAAGATCGACCTCATATGGCCTCTGGTTTGGTGAAAACCAATGGTTTCAGTGCTAAGCACTGCCTGTGATGGATAGTCCCATTCAAAGGGCCTTCCTGACAGGGTTTCCAGCTCGTGGCAGGTGTTGCCTCCAACACAAGTGTTTGATTCATGTTTGCTCGCTGTTCTCTATGCCAGATGCCCTTGGGCTAGTCACACTATCTGACAAACAGATAGAATGGCAAAGAGTGGGTTAGTGCAGAATGAATCTGACTAACTGAAACCATCAATTCATGTTCATTATACCAACAAATGCCACATTATGCTTTGGCATCACAAAATTCAGTTTTGCAGCAATTTCCATCATGTGGTTGCATCAGTATGTTCAAGGGGAGTGAACTACATTAGCTGCATCACTTAATCACCAAAACACATCCATACTGCTTGTGCTATGCCTGCAAAGTTAGTGTAAAACCAAGAGAACACAATCCAAGCTAAAATTGGCTTATCAGTACTAACTTATAACCATCAGTATTAAGTTTACCCATCAGTATTATCTTGTGTTTTGAAATCATAATAATGTAACCCTATTTTGAAGAGATTAAGTGTAGTGACAGACACTTAATCAAAGCTCGGCCTCATATGGCCTCTGGTTTGGTGAAAACCAATGGTTTCAGTGCTAAGCACTGCCTATGATGGATAGTACCATTCAAAGGACCTTCCTGACAGGGTTTCCAGCTTGTGGCAGGTGTTGCCTCCAACACAAGTGTTTGATTCATGTTTGCTCGCTGTTCTCTATGCCAGATGCCCTTGGGCTAGTCACACTATCTGACAAACAGATAGAATGGCTAAGAGTGGGTTAGTGCAGAATGAATCTGACTAACTGAAACCATCAATTCATGTTCATTATACCAACAAATGCCACATTATGCTTTGGCATCACAAAATTCAGTTTTGAAGCAATTTCCATCATGTGGTTGCATCAGTATGTTCAAGGAGAGTGAACTACATTAGCTGCATCACTTAATCACCAAAACACATCCGTAATGCTTATGATATGCCTGCAAAGTTAGTGTAAAACCAAGAAAACACAATCCAAGCTATTTTCTTGCCAATCCGTATTAACTTTACACTAGCAGTATTAACCATATAACTAATAGTACTAACCAGTTTACAAAACTTTACAAATTAGAGAGAGACTAAGACATATTTTGGATGAAGCATTCCAATACTTGTGACCAAGTACTGAAACCTTCCCAATTCAAAAGCTTTTGTTAAAAGACCTGCAACATTAAGCTCAACATCAATCCTATCAACCTAGATGAGCTTCTTTTCAATACAGTCTCTTATAAAATGATGTCTTATCTCTATATGTTTAGTTTTAGAATGTGCAACTGGATTTTTAATAAAGCATATAGTACTGTTGTTATCAATGTAAATGACAGTGCCCATAAATATGTACCCATAATCAAGCATCTGATTCTGAATCCAGAGAACTTGACCACAGCAACTTATAGCAGCTACATATGCAACCTCAGTTGTAGAATTTGCCACTATGCTTTTTTTCTTGCACTGCTATGAAATCAACCTATCACCAAGAAACTAGCATCCTCCTGTGGTTGACTTCCTATCAAGACTTGCCCCAGCATAATCATTGTCATAGTAAGCTACCGAGAATCAAAGGGAGAGTCTTTAGGATACCAAAGACCTAGGTGAGCATGGCCTTTAGATATCTAAAGATCCTTTTAACTACATGCATATGAGAGACCTTTGGTGAGACTTGGAATCTTTGCACACACCGCAAACATAATATCCGGTCCTGAGGCATTCAAGTACATCAATGAACCAATCATTGACCTATATAGGTGCTGATCAACCTCTTCGCCATCAACATTCGAAAGTAGTGGCTTATTATGCTCCATAGGAGTGCTTGCAATCTTTGTATTTTCATAGCCAAACTTCATCAGAATCTCCCTGACATACTTATCTTGACTGATAAATATGCCATCTATCTTTTGCTTGACCTGTAGCCCAAGAAAGAAGGTGAGTTCTCCCATAGAACTCATTTGAAACCTATCTTGCATCGCCTTCTCAAACTCTTTGCACAAATCTCGCTTGGTTGAGCCAAAATAATGTCACAACATAGATCCGAACCAAGAGGATATCATTCTTTACATTTTGATGAACAGGTCTCGATCAATCTTTCCTCTTCTCAAGCCATTTCCCAAGAGATACTTGGCCAATGTTTCATACCAAGCACTTGGTTCCTGATGTAGACCATAGAGTGCCTTTTCAACTCTGTACACTTTGTTAGGAAATTTAGGGTCTTCAAAGCCTGGAGGTTGACAGACATATACCTCCTCCTCAATATTTCCATAGAGGAAAGCACTCTTCACATCCATCTGGTATAATGTGAAGTCTCTGTATGATGCATAGGTCAAGAACAGTCTTATAGCTTTAATCCTTGCCATAGGAGCAAAGACCTCTTCATAATCAATACCTTCCTGCTGTGTATACCCTTGAGCCACCAGTCTAGCTTTATTCCTTATAACCACACCTCTTTCATCCTTCTTGTTTCTGAAAACCCATTTAGTGCCAATAGCTCTCTTACCTTCAGGAAGATCTACTAGAACCCATAAATTTTGAAGTTTGAACTGGAGAAGCTCTTCCTGCATTGCTTCTACCCATGCTTCATCTTCAAGGGATTTGTAAACCTTCTTGGGTTCTGCCTGTGAAACAAAACAATCAAACAGACATTTTTGTGTTTCACCATGAACCCTTTCTTCATATATGGCGCTAAAGAAGCCAGTCTCACTATGCTGAACCTGAGATCTTGTTGTTCTTTCAGCATGAACACCCCCAATTACATTTTCCAAAGGATGATCCTGATTGATTCTTCTGTGTGGTGTAACAGGAACATCATAGGATGAAGCAATATTTGTAATATCAATCTCATCTGCTTCATCATTAGGATCACTGGAATCAGAAACATCTATATTGATTAATGGAATGGTGTGAGATCCATCAAGATAACATCCGCCCATCAAGACTAACATTTGGCCTATCAAGATAACCATATTAGTACTAGTCACTTCGGCTTCAACAACCGCATCATCTTCATTGGTTACTACCCTTCAAAGATATGTGATAACATATTGGATTTCAAAACACATCAAACCATGATCAAATGTAGGCGATACTATAAGGTTTTAGAGAGAAATAGTTAGAGGTTTGGGAACTTAGTGAGAGAAAGTAAAAGTATTATTATGAGCTCCAACCTCTACCTTGGGAGGTAGAGGGTATTTATAGTAACTTACATAAATGCCACCTACGGTCGTGGATCGTGCATACATTGGGTAAAGACCGTCCATCCTCCACGGTGTTACAAAACTAAATACTATCTAACATTAAATAACTATGACTACGAGCTTTCTAATGATTACATATACTTGAGGTGACCGACACTTTAATAACTGGATTTACTAAATCCTAACAATCTCCCTCTAAGGGAGGTCACCTCAAATTACATTGAATACAAACAGATATGACATTAAGATTGTTCTTGGATTCTTGTTAAAGTTCTTTGCTCTGTAGCTCGTAGTCTTTGATTCTTCATGTTTTACATGTTTGGTTAATCCAAGTGGAGGTCTTTAACTGATCCACATGATAAGGAGTTTTGAGCCAGCTTTGAGATCATCGGCTACCATAAATCTCTGACTCTTCCTTTGTAGTGTTGACATTATGTGATGTTGTGACATTTGGACCGACATGCTCACATTCGGATCATGATTTCTTCTCATCGAGTAGCGGAAGCTTTAGATGATTCATGATATTTGCAGCAACAGAAAGCGTAGCATGGAGTGAAAATATCAGTCGTTGATGCACTTATCATGATTTCTTTAGAAATGAATGTGTTGTGTGAGCATGCGGCTATGGATTGACCTTTCCATTCGATCACCCGAAACGTCCGTGTACTGCATACAATGATTAGCAATAAAGCGCACGAAGGTGTCTTTGATCACTTTCGTTGAATTGAGGTACACGCCCACGGTTCCCCGTTGATCAAGATAAGTATTTCCGTGATCGTATAATTCAAGAATCTCCTTGATGTGGTTTCGCAATCGCTCTAGTTGTTCTCAAACCGAACGCCTCAAAGAAGACAACACGGAGTGAGTGAACCAATAATTTGAGATTCACCGATTGATGAAAGAGATTTGAAACACAATCGAGCATCGCTCAATAAAGTGTTTTTGCAATACAACGAAGGTTTTGAGAAAATCAATTATCAATCATAAACACCTTTTATATTTGAAATATTAATACACGATCGATGTGCTAGAAAAATTAATTTTAAGCACAATGACCGGTTGTTAAGGTATCCATCAATCCATAAACCGAACTGTGATTGATTCATAAGTTTGAATCGCCCTATTGTTTACTCGCTCGGTTGTCACATGGTTGATCTATTGGATAGATCTCACATGCCACCTACCAAGAGCTTGTTTGATGTTGGCTCTAGAAGGCTTTCCATCTTCATTGTAACAATGTTTGCATATCACTTAGATGTTCTGGCAATACCACAAGGATAATGCGTAGGACTCTTAAGATATAATCTCTCTTTTCACATTGTGTGAAACAGAGAGTCTTCATTGACAGTGTCCTAATGAGATTTATTTGATGATCTCGTGGCTCTAGACTCAATAGTGCACATTTGGTTCCTATGCCCGAGACTAGGGAGAGGGTCTCCTTCTTCAATATCAACAATCTCTAAGAGAAAGTCGATAGATTATGTAGGTTCCCGTGAGAATGAAACAAGCCCTCTTAAGAGAAACTTGAGTAGCTTGGGAAGTTGTAGTGTAAAGGCCACTTGGTCCATGACGCCTTGTCTTCAATACCGTGTTACCTTGGTAACCACCAATGCTTATGTATTGAACCGGTTTTACGCCTAAGGTTGAAATAATGGAGGGCTATTTCTTTTCACCTTTTCACATTAAATTATTTTTCATTCTTCAACCCTTTAGTGCTTACCGAGACATCATAACTAGAACCTTGTTGGGTTTATTCGGTTCTAGCTCTATCTCATCCGCACTCTTCCCATATCTCACTTTTCTCCTTTTTTCATCATACCTAAAGACTTCTACACTATCTAGTGGATTGTCCCCGGTAGATCCCTCCGCTCTGGCGGGATCGGGAACGAATACCTAACCTAACCATCCTTATATCACCATACATAAAGTAAATTTGGTCGGTCTATTTGGTATTGTTCATCCGCCATTAGAACCAATTGAAACCATTTGAAAAACAATCCAGATACTTGTGATATATTGTCAAAGCATTTTGTACCGAATTGTTTTTGATATTTTAGAAAAGAGCTCGCCCTCAACATGTGCATCGTGTATTTGAAATCATTTTGACACACGGAGGCAAGAGGAAGGATTCACTTCTTTGATTACTATTTCTAAAAGATATCAACATGACTTTCCGATCAAAATTAGTATTTTCATACTTTGTTAAGGGTATTTTTGGAAAGGATGTGGTTTTCAAAGTTGCTCCCCAAATATGTGCATAGAGATTTGAAAGTGTTTTGCACATATTAGGAAAACCCACACATTGAAACAAATCAATCACGTTTCAATCCTTTTGGTTTGAAATAGATGCTCCCCTCAACATGTGCATGGAAAATTTGAAATCGTTTGGCACATGTGGGAGGAGAGCTTGTAGATCACTATTAAACCATTTATCGAATTATCGGTTTAAATCCAATTTAAATCACAAATTCTCCCCGATCACAATTTTCATATCATTTGAGATTTGTGATCTCAGAGATTTAAATTGATTTTGAAAGCTTTTGAGGAGAATTGTGACTTGCTTATGAAAACATTTAACCGATAAGGATCAAATCGAGACTTTAAACTCCAAAGATTAAACATGCTTAAATATCTTTTGAAAACATGACATAAACCTTGGTCCGAACCAATTGTATGACAAATAACCTTTGATTTAAATGAAATCATTCTCCCCTCAATCAATGACATAAGTTGTTGATTGAGAGATAGAGATTTTGACAAATGTCAAGTTCGAGATGATTTTCAAAGATTGAGACCGAGTTATTTTTATTAGTTTTCATTAAGACAACAAATATTTTTCGTAAGAATTTATAGAAGGAAAAATATTTGTGAGGAAACATTTGTCTTTTAAGTGACAAACATTTGTTTTAAGAATCGAGCGTGAGATTTGAAAAAGATAAAGCATGGCTCGTTCTTTCTTTAAAAACGGGTTATAGACTGAAATGACTATAAGCCTTTTGTTTTTCTTTCTCTCATTTTTTTTTTAATTTTTTATTATTATTATTTTTTAATATGTACATTCGAACAACATCTAAAGACCCGTGTCACTCTTTGAATGACAACACAAAGACCGTAGATATTATCAAATCAAGAAAAACATGACAAAATGACAATATTTTTGAAAATTTTCGAGTTTTTCAAAATTTTTATGGATTTTTGAAAGTTTTATATTTTTCTATTTGCTTTTTGAATAAATATTAACAAGAGATGGATGAAGAAAAGCTTTACTCCTCGTCTTCCTCTTGAAGACATTTGAGTGTTTCCGGTTGTAGACTCTTTAGACCAAGTCATGGGAGGATAAACTCAAAACGTTCTCTAGGAAGAGCTTTGGTGAAGATGTCTGCTAACTGGTATTCAGTCCTCACAAAATATAGTTCCACCACACCATTCTCCAATTGCTCCCTGATGAAATGATGTCAAATGTCAATGTGCTTTGCTCTTGAATGTTGAATGTTGTTGCATGAGAGAGCAATGGCACTTTTGTTATCACAATACAGAGGGATTTTGTTGAATTCAAAGCCATAGTCCGATAATTGGGATCTCATCCATAGGATTTGAGCACAACAAGATGACATGACTATGTATTCAGCCTCTGTAGAGGATATAGAAGTACTCATTTGTTTCTTTGAAGACCAGCTCACGAGCTTATCACCCAAAAACTCGAGCACCTCCTAACGTGCTTCGACGTGTATCTTGACATCCCGCATGGTCAAGATCTGCAGAGGTCGTTAGTGACATACCGGTGTCCTTCGGTACCAAAGTCCCATATTGATGGTTCCTTGGAGATACCGAAGACCCGCTTAACCGCTTCAAGGTACTTTTGGTAGGCTTAGACGGTATCTAGCACACATGCATACAACGAATGTAATATCGTGTCTACTAGTCGTGAGCTACATCGGGATCAATAATACTATGATATTTTGTTTGATCTACCATGATCCCCGAGTGGTCCTCATCCAGTTTGGTACGCCTATCATGGGAGTGTCAACAGGTCACAAGAATCAAATCCAAATTTCTTTAAAATCTCATTAGCATATTTAGATTGATTTATAAAATGCCTCCGGACTTTGTGAAATTTGTAATCCCAAGAAAAATGACATTTGTCCCATCATTGACATTTAAAATTTGGAGCCCATCTCCTTAGAAAACGGTCACATGCATTGGGGTCAGCGAGGCAAAATAATATCATCAACATAAATTTGAACGTGAATTAAATGTTTGCTCGACTTTCGGTGAACAATGTCGGATCAACTCGCTTCCTTTGTTGAATCCAAGAGATAGAAGAAACTTTGATAGCGATCATACCATGCCCTGGAGCTTGCTTCAAACCTTAAAGAGCCTTTTCAAGCGATAGACATGAGTAGGATGCTCAATTCACAAAACCTTCGTGTTTGTCGACGATACGACTTCTTTAAGATCGTCGTTAAGAAAAGCCGTCTTTGCATCCATCCGATAGACTACCATGTTCTTACTTGCAGATTAGCCAAGAATATTCGATTGCCTCGATACGCAACGGAGAAAATGATTCTTCAAAGTCAATACCTCCTCTTGAAGGTATCCTTTAGCAACCAATGAAGCCTTGTTCTTTAATACATCACCATGCTCATCAAGTTTTACTTTGAAGATCCACTTTAGAGCAATGATCATAGCACGGTCGTGGAGCGGTACTAATTCCCATACATCTAGTCGATCAAACTCATGAATTCTTCTTGCATGGCATTGAACCATTGTCTTCATTCATGGCGCTTTAACGCCTTTTGGTTCGATCTTAGACAAGACGGAGTTGAAGAAGCACCATAAGGCATAAGTTGCAAGTTGTTTACGAGTGGATCTTGGACGAGAGGGTTTCCAATGATGTTGTCCAATGGATGATCATGTGTCCATTTTCTAAGGTGGTCGTGTGGTTGTTGTTGAGGAACCAAGTAGCGAGTCATTTTCTCCCGATGAAGATGGTTCTAATGATGGTTCAGGAGCAAATATGTTCTCAAAAGGAGCATCTTCGGGAGTAGCAAAGGGATTATCTCCATCATGGGTGCGTAAACAATTCCATGATGTACACTTGATGATTGAGGAATTGTTGATGAGACAGAGTGATCGCAGCAGCGCTTCTTGACTTAATGACATAGAAACCGAAGGGTTAGCTTTTCATTGGCGGGATAGAGCGACCTTTGTTGATGGATTTGATGATCATTAGCAATTGGCTCATAGTGTTCATCAAACATTGGATCAAACAATTTCTTCAAATCATCTTATGAAGGAGGTACATAAGGAGTTGATGGTGAGAGATTTTGTACAAGAGAAGAACTAATGGGACTACTTAATGAAGGTTGTGATATGGGTCCAGAACTTGATTGTCCTGGATCCATTTGCCTGGACAGCTCATCGAACGTGACGTGAATAGTTTCCATGATATCTCGAGTTCTTTTGTTGTAGATTCGGTAACCCTTCTTGTTTGATGCGTAACCAACAAAAACTCCAATGTCCGCCTTAGCTCTTAATTTACCTAAATCTTGACCGTCATTTGTTGGATAGCACAAAGCACCAAACATACGAAGGTAGGAGAGATCAAGTTTTCGTTTATGGACAAGTTCGTATGGAGTTTTTCCATGAGAGGTGTGTATAAGGGAACGATTTTGGGTGTAGCAAGCAGTGGAAATGGCTTCAGCCCAGAGAAACATTAGAACCTTTGAGTAAATCAACATTGTTCTTGTAGCTTCCACAAGAGTTTGATTTCGTCTTTCAACAACACCGTTCTGTTGAGAAGTTCGAGGAACACTTCTTTGATGACTAATTCCAACACTTTCATAAAATTGACTTAAGTCTTTGTTAACGAACTCGTGCCATTGTATGTTCGAACAATTCTAACAAGATTGTTGAGTCGAACTCAAGTCGCTTGATAAGTTTGATGATGACATCCGAGTTTCGTCCTTTGTCCTCAAAAACTTTACCCAAGTAAATCGAGTAGTCATCAACAACGACTAAAATATATTTCTTCCCATTTATCATTTGCACTCTCATTGGTCCGCACAAATCCATATGAAGGGTATGAAGAACTTCCATTAATGAGTTTGTGGGTTTGGGTTTGTGGGCATATTTCTTGCTTTTTCCCGCTTGGCATGTGAACAAAGATGATATTTTCATACTTTAACTGGGTAAGCCTCTTACAAGATCCTTTCTCGAAAATTATTAATGGTGCCAAAGTTCAAGTGATTGAGACGACGATGCCATAACCATGACTTTGTTTTAGAAGCCTTTGACAACAAGCGATTGGAGAAGACTTCATCATGTCTTCGATAGAGATGGTGTATAGATTTGAACCACGAGTTCCTCTTAAAAGTTCCACACCATCAAGTTCTCTAACGAAACAAGTATGTTTTCTAAAACCACTTCTAGATCGGAATCACGTAATTGACCAACAGAAAACAAGTTATGACCAAGACCTTCAACATAATATACCCGGAGATTACACTATCACCTACAACATAGTCTCCATAACCCATAATTGCACCAAAATGGTCGTTCCCAAATCTAACAATTCCGATGAATTTACTCACGAAGTTCATGAGCCATGAGCGATCTCCAAATCATATGCTTGGAACAACTGAGTCCGTGTACCACGTAATCGATTTAAACGATCTGCAGTTGAACACATACAAGAATGGATAAGCTGGATAATTGGGATCCCTATGCAAGAATGGGTTCCATTGGGTTAGTAATAGTGATTGGAACACCCACATCGGAAGTAGAAACAATAGAATCATCGAGGAATAGATGCGTGCTAGTGTCCGTATTTGACCTATTCAAAGTATGTTCACTTCTTAAAGGAATAGTTCTACCAAGAGGCATCCATTTTCTAATGGGCATTGACTTAGCAAATTTAGGGCACAACTCATTAAGATTAAACTTACGCCAAGAGTGTCACACCCCAATTTACATTTTGCGTGAATGGAATTCACAGGGGCAACGATCGTCATAGCACCACATCACGGTTATATTGAGCGACCTAAAGTGTCGTTTTAAAAAACACATCGTTGGATATATCATAAAAACATAATCGAGTACAACATCGGTCCCAAAAGGTTTAACAAGTTTGCCAAAATACAAATATGTTACAATCCAAACGATGTTTTTGAAGATAAAGCCATAATGTACATAATGTAAGTCGACCTTGTGACTCAAAATATAGGTCCCTAACCATGTCATGATGAGCGTGCCTCGATTACGAAAATACATTGCTAAAACGCCAACAATAATGTTGGTGAGAAATCATAGGTTTATGTAAATGTTTTATCGACTACACAAGTATAGACCATGCATGACAATCAAGTCACGTAAAAATAATGTTACAATTGCTCTAAGCCCATGACCCCAAACTAGACCTGTTCAATAATGTATGCCCCGCAGAGTGTTTGCCGACAACCCGTAATGTAATCAAATGAAATGCATCCGTTCACTTGGTTGGGATTCACCAACCCGGATGGGCGCCACCCTCGATAGATCTATCCACTCATCCTCGCTTCAAAGATTAACGGTTCATGTTCAAGTAATGGGGACTTTCAGATTGGCATATGTGGTAACTTAAGCAATGTAATGAATTTAACATACTTGGTATCGTACAAAAAATGTAGTGCAATGTATTCTCCCCCGTGGGTTTGAAAATAATCGAAAGCATGTAAAAACGGGGCTATGAAAACTCACTTGGATAAACTGGAATAACGGCAAAAGTGAGTACACCGAGGTTTATAATAATGCGTCAACCGGGACCTATTATCAATGATATGATATGTCATGAGTTGCAATGTAATGTTATGCATGCACTTCGTATGTTATTTATACCATTTACGGGTTTTGAAAATATTACTCGTCGACGAAAAATACTCTTTTGACGTCTTGACCCTTCAAAATTGACTTTACATGTTTTTACGTCAAAATGTCATCCTACAATGGTTCTATAATGATTTTTGGTGAAATTACCATTTTTCGTCGCAAAACAATGTCGTCGGAAAAACCATGAAATCAACAAAAATGACTCCAGAAAAGTGGTCGTAAAACGGTGTACGTCGATCGTTAGAGAACGAACTCGACGGTTTTGGAAAGTTTGTATCGATATCTAAAAGTTTCAGTTCAGGAGTTTTCGTCCAAATGGTCTCGATCATAAAGATATCAAAGGTTAAAGATGGTGGTTTTTGTGAATTGTGTGCAGAAAATGAGTTTCGGCCAATGTTTGAACATCCGTAAATAAATAACCATAACTCCGCTTGACAAACGGCTTTTTGTTTTGAAAAATATGGCCGATGAACTTGATTTTACTAGAAGACACTTTGTTATGAAAAGTTCTGCATCACGGTTAAAAACTGCCGCAAACATGGACGATATAGCTAATGAAAAACTTGTTACGTCAAAAATAATATAGTTTTTCAGAAATTAATACTTACGGCAACTTTATGAAAATGACCATATATTTGTCGTTTTAAATCCGTTTTCTACGTAAAATATGTCCCTAGCTTCGTATCGAAGTAAACCAATATATTTTTGACTAGTCGAAATAATTTGTGAAGCTTAAGGCTCGTTTTTGACCCGAAATGTACAGAAACAGCAAGCTGAGTTTTTCAGAAAATAATACTTTTCGTCGTAAAACTTTAAAAATTCACCACGGCTTCGTTATAAGTCCGTTTTTGTCCGTTCAAAAGGCCACGGATTCGTTTTAAAGTATATTTTCTAATTCTCAAGACCAAAATGTCGTACAAACTGTTGGTTTTTCCAGAAATTCGTTTTAAGGACAGATTACAAAATATAGTTTACGAAAATAGTTTTTCTCGGACAAAACCTATTCTAATCCCTTCAAATCAACTCCACAACTAATCTAATCCTACCATACACCTTCTTAGGGTGTCATGGGTTCCTAATCACCATCAAGACCAAAGATTAACTTGGGAATAATTATAGGATGACTAATATGTATATAAAACCTTAAAAATCATGAAATAAATGGTATAAACTACAATACATGCATATGAGCTTCAAAATGATAAGAATCATATAAAATGATAAGGAAACATAAGGATGATAAAAACATGCTTACTAGTGATATGAAGAGGTGTAGGTAACAAAGGTTTATCTTAAATATCCTTGGTTTTTATTTCAAAACCATGAAAAGGATATAAACTAGGTTGTTAAAAACACTTGACTTGATGAAAATCTTGATCCCTTTGTTTTGTATGTTGTGGCCGGTTTCTTGATGAGCAAAGAGGAGAGGATGAAATTTTTTTCACACTTTGATAAATGAGTTGTATGTGTAATAATTTTGGAGTGTAAGACTTTTGTAAGTAAGTTGAATTATTAGTAGACAAGTAAATAGAAACCATACCACAATTAAGACTTCCTCCCCCTTGGCCGGTTTTTGGGGGAGGGTTGTCTCCCTTTTTTTTTTTTTTTTTTTTTTTCAAATGTAACTAGTATATTTGTTGTGTAAGTTGTATATTATTTGTAGAAAAACTTGTATAAAAGTGTAAGTTAAGGTAAATGAAAGTTTTTAGTAGCTAAAAATAGATTGTATTGAGGTGATAAAAATTGTAAAAATACTTTCCTTGTGAAAATCGGGTGATAAAATAATTATCGTATAATTTTAAGAAAAACGACGTAATAATTAAATGTTAACGATTAAAATACCAAATAAATGTGAAACACTAGGAAAACTAAAAATATAGTTTTTATGAACTAAATGTGAGTTTAAAAATACCTCGGGATCATTTTTGAAAGTAACGGGTTAATAATCAAAATAAAAACTCACGCGATAAAAATTATTAAACAAAAATTACGCGTTGAAAGTGAAATGAAATGTCGTGCATGAACTAATGAAATGCACATGATGTCAATGAAATGTAGACTACTCATAGTCCATATGAAATGTACGTGATGTCATGATCATGAATTAGCGCTAAACCTCCAAGGTTACGCAATTTGAAACAAGTAAACCAAGTTTACTAAAATGTTGAAATAATGAGACATGAGCGGTGTCGAAATGACCGAAAGCACGGATTGTCACATTCGCCCATCAAAAGGAATTCAGTCCACGAATTCAAGCGTTGTTAGGTGTAACGGTGTGTCGGCGAAAAGATGTGGATACTTGCGTCGCATCCGGTCTTCCGTTCCCAAGTAAACTCGGGACCTCGCCGAGAATTCCAACGAACTTTCA
Organism: Chrysanthemum lavandulifolium; assembly: GCA_022545495.1. Lineage (NCBI taxonomy): Eukaryota > Viridiplantae > Streptophyta > Magnoliopsida > Asterales > Asteraceae > Chrysanthemum > Chrysanthemum lavandulifolium. The sequence goes on from CM040242.1 coordinate 167,434,280, forward strand.
CAATCGGAATACGACTACTGTTTCAACCGCTTGACCTCGCGGTCCATGATTTCTGAGGTTCCTCCACAAAGTTGAGTTTGTCGTCAATCCGAACTTCGTCGATGGAATAACGAGCGATTCGTCGAAAGACACTTCTTCAAGTTTGAAACATGAAGCGTGTTGTGCACATGACTAAGTTTCGAAGGAAGATCAAGTCGATAAGCTACAGGACCAACTCGGCTCAAAATCTTGAATGGTCCAATGTATCTCGGGTTTAACTTCCCACGCTTTCCAAAACGTACTCACGCCCTTCCAAGGCGATACTTTCAACATAACTTTGTCGCCCACTTGAAATTCCAAGTCCTTCGTCTAACATCGTGATAACTTTTCATCGACTCCTTGCGGTTCTAAGTCGATCACGAATCGAACAATCTTTTCCGTGGTTTCCGTACCATTTACGGGCGATGGGTTGTGCGTCTCCTACCTCGGCCCAACAAACAGTGAACGGCACTTACGACCATACGAAGGCCTCGAATGGTGCCATCTTGATCTTGGTGTGATAACTATTGTTGTACGAGAATTCAATCAATGGCAAATGGTTAGCCCAACCATTTCCAAAATCAATCACACATGCTCTCGGCATGTCTTCTAATGTTTGAATGGTCCTTTCACTTTGACCATCGGTTTGTGGATGATATCGGTGCTCATCTCTAATCGGTTCGAATGAATCTTGCAATGAATTCAAAAGTTTGAAGTGAATCGACTATCTCGCTTGGAAATGATAGAAATTGGTGCTCGTGCCTCGAGACTATTTCTTTGACATAAAGTCTAGTGAGTTGCTCCATGGAATAAGTCTCTAATCGGTATGAAATGAGTCGACTTGGTAAGGCGATCAACAATTACCCAAATAGCATCGTAACCTCCGATGTCTTAGGAAGTTTCGTAACAAAGTCCATTGTGTCGTCCCATTTCCATTGAGGAATTTCTGGTTGTTGGAGCAATCTCGACGGCCACGGTATTCGACTTTTACCTTGCACGGGTAAGACATTTGCTAACGTGACGTGGCAATCTCCGCTTTCATGTTCGCCACCAATAAAGCTTCTTAAGATCTTGATACATCTTATCCGATCCTCGGATGAATAGAATACTTTGACTTATGCGACTCATGCATAATCAATTCTCGTATTCCGCCATACAATGGAACCCACATTCTATCTTTGAAACATAGTACTCCATCCGCCTCTTCACAAAACCATTTGCGCTTTCGGGCATACCATAAAGCTTTTCACTTGGTCGGTTCTCCTCCTTAAGTGCTTGACTTGTGCTTCGTGGATTTTCGATGGTAGAGGAGAAATAATTGTCATTCGATGATCGAACTCTTAAAGGTTTAGGCCTCTCTTTCCGACTAAGAGCATCGGCCACAACATTGGCTTTTCGGGTGATACTTGATTTCACAATCATAGTCGTGAGTAACTCCAACCAACGACGTTGCCTCATGTTAAGCTCCTTGATCAAGAATATCGCAAACTCTTGTGGTCGGTAAACACGTGCACTTTGTACCATAGAGTAGTGTCTCCAAATCTTGAGCGCAAAACTACGGCTCCTAACTCGAGATCATGTGTGGTGTAATTCTTCTCATGAGTCTTAAGTTGTCGAGAAGCATACGCTATCACCTTCTCATTTTGCATTAAAACAGCCCCAAGTCCTTTATGCTAAGCGTCGCAATATACAACAAAATTCTCAATGCCTTGGGTAGTGCCAAAATCGGTAGACCGCAAAGCTTTTGCTTCAACAATGACGATTCTTGTTTCTTTCCCCACTCGTGCTTCTTGTTTTTCTGTGTCAACTTGGTCAAAGGTCTTGCTATCTTGAAAAACCTTGATGAACCTTCGGTAATACCCGCAAGTCCTAGAAATTGTCAATTTCTGTAGGATTTGTTGGAGTAGCCCAATCTTTCACGGCCTCAATCTTTGCGGGATCAACTTGTAGTCCTTGACTATCAATGATGTGACCAAGAAATTGCACTGTGGTTCCAAAATCACACTTGAAAACTTGGCATACAACTTCTCATTCTTAAGTAGACTTAAAATCGTCCTTAAATGCTCTTCATGCTCTTCCTTGCTCTTGAATAAATCAAGATGTCGATCGATGAACACAATCACAAACTTGTCCGTCACGACACAAACTCTATTCATAAGATCCATGAATACCGGTGCATTAGTCAATCAAACGGCATCACTTGAAACTCGTAGTGACCGTAACGTGTTCTAAAAGCTGTTTTGGAATATCCTCTTCCGAACTCGGTCGATGATAACCCGAACGAAGATCAATCTTGGAATAAATTTGGAACCTTGCGGTGATCGAACAAATCGTCAATTACGGGGTGGATAACGATTCTTCACCGTTAACTTGTTCAATTCTCGATAATCTATGCACATTCGGAAGGATCCATCCTTCTTCTTCACAAACAAAACCGTGCTCCCAAGGCGATGAACTCGGCCTAATGAATCCTTTGTCGAGAAGCTCTTGTAATTGATTAGACAACTCTTGCATTTCGGATGGCGCTAAGCGATGCGGTGCTCGTGCAATCGGTGCGCTCCGGGCACTAAGTCAATTTGAAACTCTACTTGGCGTGCGGTGGAAGTCCGTAAATCCTCGGGAAATACTTGTAAAATTCACGAACAATAGGAACATCCTCAAGTCGCTTCTCCTCCGACTTTTCTCCGTTACATGAGCTAAGAAAGCAAGACAACCTTTCTTAATGTACTTCTCCGCTTTGATACTCGATATGATACTAATTCGAGTTCCACTGTTCCCACGAATAATCAAAGTTTCGCCATTGTAGGAAGATGAACCACTTTCTCATCACAATGATCTTTCGCGATGCTTAGATAACCAATCCATGCCTATGATGACGTCAAAACTACCAAGCTCTACGGGCATGAGGTCTATGTTGAAGGATGATTAAGAAAATTGAATGTGCAACCGCGAACAATGGTGTTGGTGCAAACTACGCTACCATTAGCTAATTCGACGTTGTATGATATGTCTAGTGTAGTTGGCTTAATGTTGAGCAAAGGTGCAAATCGATGACACAAAACTTTTATCGGCACGAATCAAATAAAACGAAGCATAACGATTATTAAGAAGGAACGCATGCCCGTGATGACATTCGGGTCTTCCTTATCTTCTCCGCCTCAATAACATAAACCCTTCCTTGAGCCATACCTCCTTGATTCGGATTTGCTTGATTCTTTCCTTCTTGCAATCCCTCTTGTAGTGTCCAATTTCCCCGCAACCAAAACATGTAACTTGTGGTGCATTGCAATCTCTAGTACGGTGACCAACTTTCTTGCACTTTTCACATGGATCGGGACATCGACCGGATTGTGGTGGCTCAAACACTTATTACACTTGGCAAAACCCCGAATATCCTTTTCCTTCTTTTTGACCCAGGGCATAAACCTTAGCAACTTCTTGCCTTTTGGGCGGTTGTTGAGTAGCATTCCTACCCTTGTGTTATCCCACTTGCGCTTGTTATTGTTGTTGTAGTTGCCTCGGTTATTGTTGTTGAAGCGGTTGTTGGGGTTGTTGTTGTTGTTTCGGTTAGTAGTGGTGTACTTTCCTCGCTTCACCACTTGTGCCATCAACTTTTGAGTAACTCGAATAGCTTCTTCGATAGTTTGTGGATCGAAGATGTCACGTCACCTTGAATCACCGGAAGTCCTCGACAAAAGCCTCTAGCAACTTTTCATTATCCGATACCATTGACGGGCATAATGCGGCTAATTCTGGAATCTCGAATGTATGTATCAATGTCATACCCAATCGTGACCAATTCATAGAACTCCGTCTCTAACTTCTTGATTTCGGTTCGAGGACAAAACTTCTTAGTCACCAAGCCTTTAAATTCCTCCCACGAAAGCTTAAAAGCATTCTCCATACCAATTGGTTGAGCGTATGAATTCCACCATGACAACGCTCCATCGAGCAAAGTGCTCGTAGCATACTTAACCTTACTGTCATCCGGACAGTTACAAAGCAAGAATACCGATTCCAACTTTTCAAACCATCGAATCATTGCTGTTGCTCCCTCGGTACCTCGGAACTTAGTGGGTTCACCACTCTTGAAATCTTTGTACGAGCATTTCTTAACCCCAGATCCTCCAGCGTTACTACGATTCAGTGACTAATCTTGCGGCTTCGAATGTCACACGGACTTCGGCGGACGGAAGAGCACATTTCTCTTTCAACTCTAAGTGCATTAGCAATGCTATCGTTTACTAACCACGAATTGTCGCTTGACTCATCTCAGCGTAGCTTTCTTGATTGCCATAACTCTTCAAAATCACAAGATGAAACAATCATGAGAACTCGTGAAGTAGAAACAACCATCATACAAATATATCCACAACCACAACATGCATAAAGATAAATGGAATCACAACGGAACAATAATGAAATATCACAAATATAATCACAACACACGTGGATAATATACATGAAAATTTCGGCCTACATGGACCGATATCATAGATAATAATAACCATTCCTACATAGTAGAGTCAATACTTGATAATTTGTTTGTACAACAACCAAAATACAACAAGTTCCTTAAACTACGTCACACACCTTGTGACTAGGATAATAATGGTCAAAACTATACATAATACAAGTCTACGTAAGGCACCTCATGGTGCTCCGCCTGCCCTATCCTGGAGATCACGAACCTGAAGAACCAAACTATCCACCAAACTCCTCATCTCATCCATCTGACCCTGCATAGAAACAATACGCTCACGGGCTAAAGCTAACTCCTGTGACTGTCGCTGAAACTCATCCTGAGTCATCTCGGCTCGATCAAACAGCTCGGGCATCTCCTGCCTCAACTACGTGATGTGCCCTCTATCCTCAATCTGTCGGTGCTGAAGACCCTGAAACTCTAAGTCAATACTAACCCTGCCTAATATCAAACCCTCGACCTCCTCGGCGATGGGCTCAATCCTGTCAACCGATAGCTCCCCTAAGCGTAGTGTCAAACTATCAATCTGTAGCTGCGTGCATCGACACGAGCACCTAATGCCTACTGTGGAAGGGCGTGATGCGGCCTGCCTAGAACTCTCGCCTAACTCAAATCTAGCGGGTGGCTCGGGCTCGGTCGATGGTGGCGTGGGGATATCGAAGCGTGCACGCTTTTGGGCGGCAAGTCCGATGCGGTCATGGGATCTCTAAGAAAGTATGATGATGACGGTGATGATGGTAGTAGTGGTCTTTGGTGGTGGTGATGGTGCAAGCAACGGGTTAGGCGGGCTAACGTGAGGTGTGGTGCGACTTCCCCTCCTCGAAGGTTCGGGTCTCGGTGTCGGTCATGATCAGTGGGAAGGCTGCAGTGGATCCGATAGAAGATACAATCTCAGTGGAATGTGATGGATCATCATCCGATGATATGGTAATAGGGTGAGAGTCTGAAGACATGTCTGTGACAACCGATATGAAATAAATGTAAATAATCTCGAACAAAGTGTAAGTGAATCCGCATGAAAACAATGAACATGTACTATGATGAAATGATGAGATGCTATGATAATGTAGCTATAGTCTAGGGTCAATGATGCAACCTAGTTCTCTATATAGCGTAGCTCGGTACCAATCTGTCACACCCCAATTTACATGCTTTTGCGCGGAATGGAATTCTGGGGCAACGATCGTCATAGCACCACATCACGGTTATATTGAGCGACCTAAAGTGTCGTTTTAAAAAACACATCGTTGGATATATCATAAAAACATAATCAGTACAACATCGGTCCCAAAGGTTTAACAAGTTTGCCAAAATACAAATATGTTACAATCAAGCGATGTTTTGAAGATAAAGCCATAATGTACATAATGTAAGTCGACGCGACTCAAAATATAGGTCCCTAACCATGTCATGATGAGCGTGCCTCGAGTTGCACGAAAATACATTGCTAAAACGTCAACAATAATGTTGGTGAGAAATCATAGGTTTATGTAAATGTTTTATACGACTACACAAGTATAGACCATGCATGACAATCAAGTCACGTAAAAATAATGTTACAATTGCTCTAAGCCCATGACCCCGAAACTAGGCATTCAATAATGTATGCCCTGCAGTGTTTGCGAGACAACTCCGTAATGTAATCAAATGAAATGCATCCGTTCACTTGGTTGGGATTCACTGACCGGATGGGCGTCACCTCGATAGATCTATCCACTCATCCTCGCTTCAAAGATTAACGGTTCATGTTCAAGTAATGGGGACTTTCAGTTAGCATATGTGGTAACTTAAGCAATGTAATGAATTTAACATACTTGGTATCGTATAAAAAATGTAGTGCAATGTATTCTCCCGTGGGTTTGAAAATAATCAAGCATGTAAAAGCGGGGCTATGAAAACTCACTTGGATAAAGCGGAATAACGACAAAAGTGAGTACACGAGGTTTATAATAATGCGTCAACGGGACCTATTATCAATGATATGATATGTCATGAGTTGCAATGTAATGTTATGCATGCGCCGTATGTTATTTATACCATTTACGGGTTTTGAAAATATTACTCGTCGACGAAAAATACTCTTTTGACGTCTTGACCCTTCAAAATTGACTTTACATGTTTTACGTCAAAATGTCATCCTACAATGGTTCTATAATGATTTTGGTGAAATTACCATTTTTCGTCGCAAAACAATGTCGTCGGAAAACCATGAAATCAACAAAAATGACTCCGAGAAAAGTGGTCGTAAGCGGTGTACGTCGATCGTTAGAAAACGAACTCGACGGTTTTGGAAAGTTTGTATCGATATCTAAAGTTTCAGTTCGAGAGTTTTCGTCCAAATGGTCTCGATCATAAAGATATCAAAGGTTAAAGATGGTGGTTTTGTGAATTGTGTGCGAAAATGAGTTTCGCCAATGTTTGAACATCCGTAAATAAATAACCATAACTCCGCTTGACAAACGGCTTTTGTTTTGAAAATATGGCCGATGAACTTGATTTTACTAGAAGACACTTTGTTATGAAAAGTTCGCATCACGGTTAAAAGCTACGCATAAACATGGACGATATAGCTAATGAAAAACTTGTTACGTCAAAAATAATATAGTTTTTCGAAATTAATACTTACGGCAACTTTATGAAAATGACCATATATTTGTCGTTTTAAATCCGTTTTCTCGTAAAATATGTCCCTAGCTTCGTATCGAAGTAAACCAATATATTTTTGACTAGTCGAAATAATTTGTGAAGCTTAAGGCTCGTTTTGACCCGAAATGTCTGAAGCAAAGAAGCTGAGTTTTTCGAAAATAATACTTTTAGGTAAGTAAAACTTTAAAAATTCACCAACTTCGTTATAAGTCCGTTTTGTCCGTTCAAAAGGCCACGGATTCGTTTTAAAGTATATTTTCTAATTCTCAAGACCAAAATGTCGTACAAACTGTTGGTTTTCCAGAAATTCGTTTAAGGACAGATTACAAAATATAGTTTACGAAAATAGTTTTTCTCGGACAAAACCTATTCTAATCCCTTCAAATCAACTCCACAACTAATCTAATCCTACCATACACCTTCTTAGGGTGTCATGGGTTCCTAATCACCATCAAGACCAAAGATTAACTTGGGAATAATTATAGGATGACTAATATGTATATAAAACCTTAAAAATCATGAAATAAATGGTATAAACTACAATACATGCATATGAGCTTCAAAAATGATAAGAATCATATAAAAATGATAAGGAAACATAAGGATGATAAAAACATGCTTACTAGTGATATGAAGAGGTGTAGGTAACAAAGGTTTATCTTAAATATCCTTGGTTTTTATTTCAAAACCATGAAAAGGATATAAACTAGGTTGTTAAAAACACTTGACTTGATGAAAATCTTGATCCCTTTGTTTTGTATGTTGTGGCCGGTTTCTTGATGAGCAAAGAGGAGAGGATGAAATTTTTTTCACACTTTGATAAATGAGTTGTATGTGTAATAATTTTTGGAGTGTAAGACTTTTGTAAGTAAGTTGAATTATTAGTAGACAAGTAAATAGAGAAACCATACCACAATTAAGACTTCCCTCCCCCCTTGGCCGGTTTTTGGGGGAGGGTTGTCTCCCATTTATTATTTTTTTTTTTATTTTTTTTTATTTTTTTTTTCAAATGTAACTAGTATATTTGTTGTGTAAGTTGTATATTATTTGTAGAAAAACTTGTATAAAAGTGTAAGTTAAGGTAAATGAAAGTTTTAGTAGCTAAAATAGATTGTATTGAGGTGATAAAAATTGTAAAATACTTTCCTTGTGAAAATCGGGTGATAAAATAATTATCGTATAATTTTAAGAAAAGCGTAATAATTAAATGTTAACGATTAAAATACCAAATAAATGTGAAACACTAGGAAAACTAAAAATATAGTTTTATGAACTAAATGTGAGTTTAAAAATACCTCGGGATCATTTTTGAAAGTAACGGGTTAATAATCAAAATAAAAACTCACGCGATAAAATTATTAAACAAAATTACAGCGTTGAAAGTGAAATGAAATGTCGTGCATGAACTAATGAAATGCACATGATGTCAATGAAATGTAGACTACTCATAGTCCATATGAAATGTACGTGATGTCATGATCATGAATTCGCCGCTAAACCTCCAAGGTTACGCGAATTTGAAACAAGTAAACCAAGTTTACTAAAATGTTGAAATAATGAGACATGAACGGTGTCGAGAAATGACCTGAAAGTACGGATTGTCACAAGTAGGTATCCATTGAGAACCTATATTACTAAATTTTCTTCCTGTGGTTTTCCAATGTTTTCTAACTTTCTTTCGCCTTAGCCTTTTAGCCTTCTTAGCTTGATTTTTGACATTAACAATTTTAACTGGGCATTTAACAACATTAATCAAATCATTCACACCACATTCATGATTAGTAACAGAAATCAAGCAATCATCATTACATGGTGTGCAGATAGTAGCAGAATTCGAATTAATTACAGTACGCTTATAGCTAATACTAGAATCAATACGATTCGCTTTATTCAACTCAAACTTAGTGTTCCTAGGGTGGTCTTCACTCTCTCCCAATGCACATTCTTAGCTTGCGAGGTCCTATCTTGCTTTGTATTTCGGAGGCTTTGACCCGCTTGCTTTTATGTCACTAATTACTCTTGTAGAGGGAATTATGGGAACATTAGTTGGTTGGGCTACTTTTGCATTCCCGAACTAGACGTGCAAGGATCCGAACTACTTGAAGGCACTTTAGAGTTCTCTTTCTTAATACTGGGCATAGAATGGGTTGCATACTTGGCACTAGGCATAGAACAAGGCATCACAGCTTTATCTTTCGCACCTAAGGTGTTAGGACATGTTGCTATTAAATATTCTAACAGCTCCTGAGATCGTTGGCCTGAATGCAAGCAAATCTAATTTCTCTATCAAGTGGCTTATTTATGAAATCCGCTTCTACAATCTCACGGAGACATTCTAGACTATCCTTAAGCTGAGCGAAATAGTTACGAAACACAAGTTCGTTATTTCTAAGATGAGGAGGAATGTATTTAATAGTCACAGTGTATTTGGAGTCTGCAAATGACTTTGATGCAACATTCTCATTAAAGACAAGTGGCATTTTCCCTTTTTTCCTGACTCTTCAGATTCTCAATTTCCTTTTGTAAAGACGTTATTTTTTCGTTGTTCTTGACATGCGTGACTTTCATTTAATCATATAACTCTTTAAAGTGTTGTTTAAATTTTTCATTTTATTCTAGAAAACTCTCATTTTCCTTTTGTAAAACATTAAACAAGTTTTAAAGATGAAAAGTTTGAGAACACTGAGAATCTAAAGGAGGAGGCATTTGGGAGCCAGTCACATTGTTCTTTTCACCCTTTAATTGTGAAATTTGGGCTTTTAACTTTCTGATCGTGTTACAATGAGCTTGAATCATTCGTCACGTTTGTTTATTTCAAAAGTGCATCAAACTTTGGAACATTTTAGGATGTCTTGATGTTTGAGATTTTGACATTTTCTTTGAGATGTTGATATTTTAGTTGCAAATCAAAATGTTCAACTTCTAGCTTAGAAAAATGTTTTACCAAATTATCGTGATCATCCCGATCAATTTTCTCATTTAGTTCCGAGTTTTGTTTTCAAGCTCAATGACACGATCACGGAAACTTTCAAGGCAAACTGTTAATTCATGAAATTGAGAAGCGATAATAGAATGTTTAGTAATGATATAAAACAAATCTTGAGCCACACAACTTAATACTAAGTTCTCATTTAAGATATGCGATTCTTCCTTTCAATTTCATTATATTTGAGTTCCCATTCATAATCATTTACCTCAACTATCATTGCATCAAATTCCTTTCTATTTCTTTGATATCCGAGTTAATCCTTTTGAAGACTCTCAAATTGACCTTTTAATTGTTTAAAGAAAGGCATGACCTCGCTTAAATAACATTCTTTAGTTTGCTCAAAACCCTTTCCTTTCGGTTATCCTCAGAGGTGTGATTCTCTTCTTAGATGTCTTCTCAAAATCAATGAATAGTTGATACACAACATACAAGTTGATTAAGGTCTTACTATTATTGGAAATAGTTCTAGGAACTAAATGCATTGGTGTATTCGGAGGATACACAGTAGCTGCAGGCACTTTCCTATAGGGAGTGTTTGTTTCAACAAGTATGTTTGCCTTTTGCATAACCATGTCTTTCTTCCAAAAAATTTGTTCTGTGGTTAACTGAGTTTGAGGCTTAAACCTGTTTAGGGAGATCCAATTTTCTTTTGTGTAATCATGGGGTTTGATCGTTATGTTATTCTTTTTACACTTAGGATCTTCTAGCTTCTTATCCATTTTCTCCCTAGAGGCATCTTCTAATTTTCTATCCTCTTTCGTGCTTCCAATACATGAAGGTGTTTGCCTAGGCTTAAGGATCTCATTACCATCATATACAATCTTATGGAAAGCTTTAGCTCTTTTACAATACTCGGGATTTGGTTCCTCTACAAGGGGAATACTATGCTTATTGCTTAAGACTCTATGCTTAGTGATCATATGAGCAGTCTGAATGGTGTTCCCTTGTACGTACAACTTATTTTCAAGCTTGTTTTTCAAAGTTTTTAGATTAGAAAAGTCATTCAAAAGTTTTGATTCCTTAGCATTAAATTCTTGTTTAAGCACTTTAACATTATCTTGAAGCTCTTGCTTTTGCTTAATGCTTTAGAATGCTTTTCTTGTAAGGAGTTTAACTCTTGTTTTAACACTTCTTCTCTAAAATTACTTTTTCTAATAATTGTACGATTTGGTCATCCATTTCTGCTCAAGGGTAGTTAACTCAAACTTAGCACGTTGTTTATAAATAGCAACTTGTTCTTTATAGGCATTCACCATAGATATCGAGAATCATCAGGCACATGCGGTGTATTCATCAAAACATAGTCATCATTGATTGCAGAAGATACATCACTTGGTACAATCTCACTTTCACTTTGTGTCACATATTGATCATATGGGACAATATTACTATTACCCTCATTATCAATATCGATTCATAAGTTTCAAGAGATTGTAACCGTTATGTATCTTTTCTCATCCACCCCATCGTATAGTTTTAATACCTTTGAGATGATTGATACTTTGGATGGACCACTGCTGTGGTGATGATACCTTTGGAGAGACCATAGGTGAGACGCTAGCCATGAAGATTGTCCAGGCGTAGGTTCATCATCGACATCGAGTCAAATGCATCACGACCGCAACTTGAAAGGCATTTTGATGATTGTGACCTATTTCAATTGGTCGCTCATCCACATCAAGATCATATGTCTTAGCATTCCTTTCGCAAGAAACAACAACTCCTCTTCATCTAAAGCGCTCCATTATCCCGAGCTTGCATAAGCAACATCTTGTCTCAAGTATTTATGCATTCTTTCGACGTTTTGGAGATGTGTAGTTCTCGCAATATGTCCTCACCACCACAGCTTGTAGAATTTGATTGGCTTTGCTTGCCCTTGATTGGCATTTCTTCCACGATTCGATTATCCACATATCCTCCACCTACTCCAAGATTACCATAACTTGCTCCAATCATCCCTTGTTCATACCGTCTTCCTTGCACATTCTCGCACCACTACCTTACCATCTCCGATGTAGCTTGATTGTGTGGATTAGATTCTGCTCGAGGTTATTGTTGGTGTGTGGAGTGGAATTCATATTTTGACTAACCATGAGAGACAGCTTGATTGATGAAGTTTTCCATGAGTGTGTTTGAGTGGAGGCTTATATGCTTGATCGTGAATGAGCTTGTAATTACCATTACCCGTAGGTATGACTTGAGAAGCTTTGGTGGTAATTCCAACATTGGTGTAAAAGGTCATTGAATCATTTGATGAACTTGTTTCTCCTGCTTAGATTTGAACTGTTCAAGAATCATTCGTTCAAACATAGCATGTCTCTCATTCGAAGAAGGAAGGCATACAGCTGCTCATAGTTGGTGTTCTTTAATCCTTTGGTTAGCTTCACAGAGGTGACAAATTTGTGCCATTCGGGATTCATGTTGTTCACAAACTTTGAGTTCAAATTGAATATTTGGCATGGTCATTTTGATATTCCTCATGTCATTCACAAGCTTGTGGAATCTCACGTAATATTCATAGACACTTCTTCCGGTTTCATCTTAAAGTGCTCAAATTCATCATATGGATTGTGATTCTCTGTCTTCATTAGTTAATTCGAGAACCGAGAGAAGCATTTTGACATTATCCCAAACACCTTGGCTTCGGTGTTGTGATTGATAAGCTTGTAGATATCTTTTGGAAGACCACAGTATAATGTTTGAAGCCCCGATATCGACATCGTATCTCTTTTCTCCTTATCATCGAGCTCATCATACATCTTTGGTTTGTCCAATCCTAAGATCATTGTGCCATCGCCAGCAGTTTCAAGTGTGTCTCTTGTAGTCTCAATCGATAAGGTCCTTCATCAATTGACTTGAGAATGTTGACCCCATTTTCCTTTCCCAAACAATACAACCTAATTCGTTGAGCCCATGAGTCATAGTCGGCCATCAAGCATGGGTGGACAGTATTTGATCCAAATTGCTTGAATGTCCTGCCATGTAAGAGATGATTGTAGGCACGTGGGTAGACATGTTTCTGATTTCACGGGATTTTATAACTCTATGATTAAACCGAGAAATAGATTCTTTCACGGGATTTTACTAAATCAAGAGAAAACCGTATTAGAAATAATAAGCAACCAAGTCGCTATAACCCTTGAAGACAAGTCGCTAAGTCACCAAGTCGCTAAGTAACAACTCGCTAAAAGCACAAATCGCTGTGAAACAAGTCGCTAGACACAAGTCTGTAACGTATTGGATTTCACAAACACATCAATACATGATCAAGTGAGGCGATAACTTATGGTTTTAGAGAGAAATAGTTAGAGGTTTGGGAACTTAGTGAGAGAAAATGAAAGTATTATTATGAGCTCCAACTCTCTACCTTGGGAGGTAGAGTATTTATAGTCTTACACAAATCGCCACCTATGGGTCGTGAATCGTGAATACATGGGTAAAGACCCATCCGTCAGTCACGGTGTTACACAACTAAATACTACTTCACATAAAATAATCTACGATCGCGAGCTTAACGATTACATATACTTGAGGTGACCGACTCTTTAATAACCGGATTTACTAAATCCTAACAATCTCCCCAGTGGAGGTCACCTCAAAATTACATTGAATACAAACAGATACTAAAATAAGATTGTTCTTGGATTCTTGTTAATGTTCTTTGCTCAAGCTCGTAGTCATTGATTCTTCATTTTTGCATGTTTGGTTAATCCAAGTGGAGGTCTTTAACTGATCCACGTGATAATGAGTTTTGAACCAACATTGAGATCATCACTAACGTAAATCTCGACTCTTCCATTGTGGTGTTGGTATTATATGATGTCGTGACATTTGACCGACATGCTCACATTCGGATCATGATTTCTTCTTATCGAGTAGCGGAAGCTTTAGTTGATTCATGATATTTGCGCAGAGCGAAGCATGGAGTGAAAATATCGAGTCGTTGATGCACTTATCATGATTTCTTTAGAGATGCATGTGAAGTGTGAGCATGCGGCTATAGATTGACCGCTTCATTCGATTAGTCGCAAACGCCGGGAGTACTACATACAACAATTAGCAATAAAGTGCACGAAAGTGTCTTTGATCACTTCGTTGAATTGAGGTACACGGTTCCCCACGCTCGTGTGATCGTATAACAAGAATTTCCTTGATGTGGTTTCGCAATGCTCTAGTCGTTCTCAAACCGAACGTCTCAAAGAAGACAACACGGAGTGAGTGAACCAATAATTGAGATTCACCGTTGATGAAAATGATTTGAAAAACACTCGTGTATTGCTCAATAAAGTGTTTTTGCAATACAACGAAGGTTTTAAGGAAATCAATTATCAATCATAAACACCTTTTAAATTTACATTAATACGATCGATGTGCTAGAGAAAAGATTTTTAAGCACAATGTCCGGTTTTTTCAAAGGTATCCGTCAATCCATAACTCGAACTGAGATTGATTCATAATTATGAATCGCCCCATTGTTTCTCGTTCGGTTGACACATGGTTGATCTATTGGATAGATCTCACATGCCACCCACCAGGAGCTTGTTTGATGTTGGCTCCAGAAGGCTTTCCATCTTCATCGTGAATATGTTAGCATATCACTCAGATGTTCTGGCAGTACCACAAGGATAATGCGTAGGACTCATGAGATATAATCTCTCTTTCCACATTGTGTGAAACAGAGAGTCTTCAAGAATTGTGTGTCCTAATGAGATTTATTGATGATCTCGTGGCTCTAGACTCAATTAGTGCACATTTGGTTTCCTATGCCGGAGACTAGGGAGAGGGTCTCCTTCTTCAATATCAACAAACTCTAAGAGAAAGTTGATAGATAATGTCGGTTCCCCGTGAGAATGAAACAAGCCCTTTAAGAGGAACTTGAGTAGCTTGGAAAGTTTAGTGCAAGGCGTCCTTTGGGTCCATGATGTCTTGTCTTCAATACCGGTGTTACCTTAGTAAACACCGGTAGCATATGTATTGAAACCGGTTTATACCCTAAGGTTGAATTATTGGAGGGCTATTTCTTTTCACCCTTTTCACATTTAATTCTTTTCATTCTTCAACCTCTTGATGCTAACCGAGACTTCATTACTAAAACCTTGTTGGGTTTATTCCAAGACTAGCTCGGCCTCGATCCGCACTCTTCCCATTTCTCATTTTCTCCTTTTTCATCATACCTAAGGACTCTACACTATCTAGTGGATTGTCCTGGTAGATCCCTCCTGCTCGGCGGATCATGGGAACGAATACCTAACCTAACCATCCTTATAACACCATGCATAAAGTAAATTGGTCGGTCTTTTGGTATTGTTCTTTCTTCCATAAAACCAATTGAAAAATCATTTGGAAAAACAATCAAGGTAGTTGTGATATAAAATCAAAGCATTTTGTACCTTAATAGTTTTGATCATTTAGAAATGCTCCCCCTCAACATGTGCATATGATCTTGAAATTGTTTAGCACATGGAGGCAAGAGTTCTTTGAAATAATTTCTTGATCACAATTTCCGTGGAAAAAGCCATTTGATTTTCTTGGTAAATTCTCCCCCTCAATATGTGCGTAGGATATTTGAAATCATTTTATCACATAGAGGAAATAGTTCATTTGAAATACAACCACGATTACCAAATATTTAGAAACCATTTAACACACAATCAAGGTACCTTATGTTAAAACATGGAAATCTTTGTACCTTGAAAGTTTGTATTTGTTTTGAAATGCTCCCCCTTAATATATGCTTCGAGATTCGAAAAGAGTTTAGCACATATTAGAGAGAATCTGCACTTAGATACAAATCAATCACGTTTCAATTCTTTGTGGTTTGAAATAGATGCTTCCCCTCAATTTGAAATCGTTTGGCACATGTGGGGAGGAAAGCTTGCTAAACACTTATGAAACCATTTATCGAATTATCAGTTTAAATCCAATTTAAATCACAAATTCTCTCCCGATCACAATTTTCAAATCATTTGAGATTTGTAATCTCTGTAGATTTAAATTGATTTTGAAAGCTTTCGAGGAGAATTGTGCCTTGATTATGAAAACATTTTAACTGATAAGGATCGGATTTTGAGACTTTACACTCCATTGATTAAACATGCATGATTATCTTTTGAAAACAATTGTATGACAAATAACCTTTTGATTTAATTAAAATCATTCTCCCCCTCAATCAATGACATAAGTTATTGATTGAGAGATATATATTTTGACAAATGTTAAGACCATATGATTTTCAAAAATAGAGTCCGAGTTATTTTTCAAAGCTATTAGTTTTCATTAGATATCAATTGATTGTTTATAGAATCAGAGCATGAGATTTGAAGATTTAGGATAAAGCATGGCTCTGTTCTTTCTTTGAAAAATGGGTTACTGCCTAAAATGACAATAAACTATAGTTTCACTTTCTCTCAATTTTTTTTGAACATTCGAACAATATCTAAAGTCCCGTGTCATTCTTTGAATGACAGCACAAAGACCGTAGATATTATCGAATCGAGAAAAACATGACAAAATAACAATAATTTTTGAAATTTTTTTTATTATTATTTTTTTTTTAAGATTTTACAAATTTTTATGGATTTTTGAAAGTTTTATATTTTTGTATTTTGCTTTTCGAATAAATATTCACAAGAGATGGATGAAGAAAGACCTTTACTCTTCGCCTTCCTCTTGAAGACGTTTGAGTGTTTCGGTTGAAGACTCTTTAGACCAAGTCGTGGAGGATAAACTCAAACGCTCTCTAGGAAGAGCTTTGTGAAGATGTCTCGCTAACGGTATTCGGCCTCACAAAATATAGTTCCACCACACCGCTTTCTACTTGCTCCCGATGAAATGATGTCGAATGTCGATGTGCTTTGCTCTTGAGTGTTAAACGTTGTTGCATGAGAGAGAAATAGCACTTTATTATCACAAGACAGAGGAATTTTGTTGAATTCAAAGCCATAGTCGATAATTGGAACTCATCCATAGGATTTGAGCACAACAAGATGACATGGCTATGTATTCACCTCTGTAGAGGAAATAGAAGTACTCATTTGTTTCTTTGAAGACCAACTCACAAGCTTATCACCCAAAACCGAGCACCTCCGCACGCATTTTCGAGATGTATCTTGACATCCTGTATGATCAAGATCTCGCATAGGTTGTTAGAGACATACCGGTGTCCTTCGGTACCAATGTCCCATATCGATGGTTCCTTGGAGATACCGAAGACCCGCTTAACCGCTTCAAGGAGCTTTTGGTAGCCTTAGCTCGATATCTAGCACACATGCAAACAACGAACATAATGTCCGGTCTCATCGGCCGTGAGGTACATCGTGATCCAATCATACTACAATATTTCGTTTGGTCTACCATGATCCTGAGTGGTCCTCATCCGCTTTAGTATGCTCTATCATGGGAGTGTCAATGTGGTCACAAGAATCAAATCCAAATTTCTCTAAAATCTCATTTGCATATTTAGATTGATTTATAAAAATGCCTCCGGACTTTGTGAAATTTGTAGTCCCAAGAAAATGAAATTTGTCCCATCATAGACATTTGAAATTTGGAACCCATTTCATTTGAAAAATGATCACATTCATTGGGGTCACCGAGGCAAAAATAATATCATCAACATATATTTGAACATGAATTAAATGTTTGCTCGACTTTTCGGTGAACAATGTCGGATCAATCGCTCCTTTCTTGAATCCAAGAGATAGAAGAAACTTTGATAGCGATCATACCATGCCCTTGGAGCTTGCTTCAAACCGTAAAGAGCCTTCTTCAGCGATAAGCGTGAGTAGGATGCTCGATTCACAAAGCCTTCGTTGGTCGACGATACGACTTCTTTAAGATCTCCGTTAAGAAAAGCCGTCTTTACATCCATCGATAGACTACCATGTTCTTACTTGCAGCATTAGCCAAGAAGATTACGATTGCCTCGACACGAGCAGCAGGAGCAAATGATTCTTCAAAGTCAATACCCTCCTCTTGACGGTATCCTTTTGCAACCAATCGAGCCTTGTTCTTAAAAACATCACCATGCTCATCAAGTTTTACTTTGAAGATCCACTTTAGAGCAATGATCATAGCACAACTGGAGCAGTACTAATTCCATACATCTAGTCGATCAAACTCAGAATTTCTTCTTGCATGGCATTGAACCAGATGTCTTCATTCATGGCGGTTTTAACATCTTTTGGTTCGACCTTAGAGAGTACGGAGTTGAAGAAGCACCATAAGGCATCGGTTGCAAGTTGTTTCCGTGTGGATACTGGATGAGAGGGATTTCCAATGATGTTGTCCAATGGATGATCATGTGTCCATTTTCTAAGGTGTTCATGTGGTTGTTGTTGAGGAACTAAAGTAGCAGAGTCGATATCTCCTGAAGAAGATGGTTCAGATGATGATTTAGGAGCAAATATGTTTTCAAAGGGGGCATCTTCAGGAGTAGCAAAGGGATTATCTCCATCATTGATGCCAGAAACAATTCCATGATGTACACTTGATGATTGATTATTTGTTGATGAGATGAGTGATCAAGCAGCAGCGCTTCTTGACTTAATGACATTGAAACCAAGGGTTAACTTCATTGAAAGGAATAGAAGCGACCGTTGATGGAATTGACATATCATTAGCACTTGGCTCATAGTGTTCATCAAACATTGGATCAAATAATTTCTTTAAATCATCTTTGGAAGGGGTACATAAGGAGTTTTTGGTGAGGGAATTGAAACAAGGGTAGAACTGATAGGACTACTTGATGAAGATTGAAATGCGGGTCCAGAACTGGATTGTCCAGGAGCCATTTGCCCGGACAGCTCATCGAACATGACGTGAATAGTTTCCATGATATCTTGAGTTCTTTTGTTGTAGATTCGGTAACCCTTCTTGTTTGGTGCATAGCCAACAAAAACTCCAATATCTGCCTTTGCTCTTAATTTTCCTAAATCTTGACCGTCATTCGTTGGATAACACAAAGCACCAAACACACGAAGGTAGGAGAGATCAGGTTTTCGCTTATGGACAAGTTAATATGGAGTTTTCCATGAGAGGTGTGTATAAGGAACGATTTTGGGTGTACAGCAAAGGGCAATGGCTTCAAACCCATAGAAACATTGGAACCTTTGAATAAATTAGCATTGTTATTGCAACTTCCACAAGAGTTCGATTTAGCTCTTTCAACTACACCATTCATTGAGGAGTTCGTGGAATGCTTCTTTGATGACCGATTCCAAAACTTTCATAAAACTCGAATTAAATCTTTGTTAACAAACTCGTGCCATTGTCTGCTCAAACAATTCTAACAAGATTGTTGAGTCGAACTCGAAGTCGCTTTGATAAGTTTGATGATGACATCTGAGTTTCATCTTTTGTCCTCAAAAACTTTACCCAAGTAAATCGAGAGTAGTCATCAACAATGACAAGAATGTATTTCTTCCCATTTATCGTTTGCACTCTCATTGGTCCGCATGATCTATATGAAGGGTATGAAGAACTCCATTATCGAGTTTGTGGGTTTTGTTTGTGGGCATATTTCGTGCTTTTTCCCAATTGGCAAGTCGAACAAAGATGACCTTTACATACTTTAACTGGTAATCCTCGACAATATCCTTTCCGAAAGTTTATTAATGGTGCCAAGTTTAAGTGATTGAGACGACGATGCCATAACTATGACTTTGTTTTTGAAGCCTTTGACAAGAAGCGATTGTAGAAGACTTCATCATGTCTTCGATAGAGATAGTATAGATTTGAGCCACGAGTTCCTCTTAACAGCCCACACCATCGAGTTCTCTAACGAAACAAGTATGTTTTCTAAATGCCACTTCTAGATCGAATCACGTAATTGACCAATGAAAACAAGTTATGACCAAGACCTTCAACATAATATACCACGGAGATTACACTTTTGCCAACAACATAGTCTCCATAACCCATAATTGCTCCAAAATGGTCGTTCCCAAATATAACAGTCCCGATGAATTTACTCACTAAGTTCATGAGCATGAAAGCGATCTCCAAATATATGTTTGGAACAATTTGAGTCCAGTACCACGAGCGATTTGAACGATCCGTAGTTGAACATGCATAAGAATGGATAATCGGATAATTGGGATCCCCATGCAAGAATGGGTTCCATTTCGTTAGTAATGTTGATTGGAACACCCACATCGTAAATAGAAACCATGGAATCATCGTAAATAGATGCAAGATGCTAGTGTCCGATTTGACCTATTCAAAGTATGTTCACTTCTTAAGGGAATAGTTCTACCAAGAGGTATCCATTTTCTAGTAGGCATTGACTTAGCAAATTTAGGGCACAACTCATTAATCTTACGGCCAAGGGTATCCATTGATAACCTATATTACTAAATTTCCTTCCCGTGGGTTTCCACTTGCTTTCTAACTTTCTTTTCGCTTTGTCTTTTGCCTTCTTAGCTTGATTTTTAACATTACAGCTTTAATCGGGCATTTGACAACATTAGACAAATCATTCACACCACATTCATGATTAGTAATGTAAATCAAGCTATCATCATTACATGGTTTATGGATAGTAGCGTAATTCGAATTAATTACAAGACGCTTATAACTAATACTAGAATCAACACGATTCATTTTATTCAACTCAAACATAATATTCTAGGTGATCTTCTACTCTCTTCCAATGCACATTCTTAGCTTGCGAGGTCCTATCTTGCTTGGTATTGCCCGGAGGCTTTGACCCGCTTGCTTTTATGTCACCGATTACTCTCAGAGAGGGAATTATGGGAACATTAGTTGGTTGATCTACTTTTGCATTCCCGAACTAGACGCGGGGATCCAACTACTGAAGGCACATTAGAATTCACTTTTTAATACGGGCATAGAATGGTTTGTATACTTGGCACAAGGCATAGAACAAGGCATCACACTTTACCTTCGCACCTAAGGATTTAGGACATGTTGCTATTAAACATTCTAGCTTCCGAGATCGTTTGGCTCAATTCAAGCAAACCTAATTTCTATCAAGTGGCTTATTTATGAAATCCTCTTCCACAATCTCACGAGACATTCTAGACTATCCTTAAGGTGAGCAAAATAGTTATGAAACACAAGTTCATTATTCCTAAGATGAGGAGGAATGTATTTAATAAATACAGATATTTTCAATCTGAGGATGACTTTGATGCAACATTCTCATTAAAGACAAGTGGCGCTTTCCTTTTCCGACTCCTCAGATTCTCAATTTCTTTTGTAAAGACGTTATTTTTTGTTGTTCTTGTCACGAGTGACTTTCATTGAATCATATAACTATTTAAAGTGTCGTTTAACTTTTCATTTTCTTCTAGAAAACTCTCGCTTTCTTTTTGTAAAACATTAACCAAATTTTGAAGATGAAAATTTTGTGAAATCGAGAATCTAAAGGAGGAGGCATTTGGGAGCCAATCACATTGTTCTTTTCACCCTTTAATTGTGAAATTTGGGCTTTCAACTTTCGATCGTGTTACAATGAGCTTGAATCTGTTCGTCACGCTTTGTTTATCTCGAAAATCTGATCAAACTCAAACATCCGAGGATGTCTTGATATTTGAGGTTTTGACATTTTCTTTAAGATGTTGATATTTTAGTTGCAAATCAAAATGTTCAACTTCTAGTTTAGAAAGATGTTTTACCAAATTATCGTGATCATCCCGATCAATTTTCTCATTTAGTTTCGAGTTTTTGTTTTCAAGCTCAATGACACGATCATGGGAAACTTTCAATGCAATAGATAATTCATGAAATCGAGAAGCGAATAAGAGTGCTTAGTAACGAAGATAAAACACATCTTGAGCAACACAACTCGAAATCAAATTCTCATTTAAGATATGCAAGTTCTTCCTTTCAACTTCATTATATTTGAGTTCTGTTCATAATCATTGACCTCAACTATCATTGCATTAAATTCCTTTTCCATTTCTTTAATATCCGAATTTATTCCTTTTCAAGACTCTCAAATTGACCTTTTAATTGTTTAAAGAAAGGCATGACCTCAAGAAATAACATTCTTTAGTTTGCTCAAAACCCTTTCCCCTCGCTATCCTCGTAGGTGTGATTCTCTTCTTACATGTCTTCTCAAAATCAACGAATAGTTGATAAACAAAGATACATGCCGATTAAGGTTTTGCTATTAGTGGCAATCGATCTAGAACTAGATGCATTGGTGTATTTGGAGGATACATGAGTCAGCAGCATTTTCCTAAGTGGGAGTGTTTTTGCAACAAGATTTTTAGCTTTTGTATATCCATATCCTTTTCCGAACACTTGTTCAGGGGTTAATAGAGTCTGAGGCTTAGACTTGTTTAAGGAGATCCAATTTTCCTTAGTGTAATCATGGGGTTTTATCGTTATGTTTTCCTTTTTACACACAAGATTGTTAAGCTTCTTATCCATTTTCTCCCTAGAGGCATCATCTAATTTTATATCCTCTTCAGTGCTTCCAACACATGATGGTGTTTTTCTAGGCTTAAGAATCTCATTACCATAATATAGTACCTTATGAGCAGCTCTAGCCTTTTTAACTACCTCAGGATTAGGTTCCTCAACGAGGTGAATGCTATGCTTATCGCTTAAGACTCTATGCTTAATGATCAAGTGGGCACTACGAATGGTATTCCATTGTACGCATAACTTATTTTCAAGCTTGTTTTCAAAGTTTTTAGATTGGAAAATCATTCAAAAGTTTTGATTCCTTAGCATTGAATTCTTGCTTAAGCATTTTAACATTTTCTTGAAGTTCTTGTTTTGCTTAGCGCTTTAGAAAGCTTTTCTTGTAAGGAGTTTAAATCTTGTTTTAATACTTCTTCTAAAATTACTTTTTCCAATAATTGTACACATTTGGTCATCCATTTCCGCTCACGGGTGGTTAACTCAAACTTAGCACGTTGTTCATAAATAGCAACTTGTTCTTTATAGGCATTCGGCCTGGAGATAACAAAATCATCGGGGCACATGCCATGTATTCATCAAAACATAGTCATCATTGATCGTGGAATATGCATTACTTGGTACAATCTCACTTTCACTTTGCTTCACATATTGATCGTATGGGACAATATTGCTATTACCCATATCATCAATATCTAATTCATAAGTTTCAAGAGATTGTACTTTATTATGCATCTTTTGCTCATCAACTTCATCATATAGTTTTAATACCTCTGAAAGTGACAAGCTCCAATAGTACAAGGACCAAACTTGACATTTTCAAATTTCCAAGGACTATTTTTGACAATTTTGAAACTTGGAGGACCAAACTTGTAATTTCTCAAAACTTTTGATATTTTTCACCAAAGGACTAATTTTGACAACTTATGATTTTAAAAGGACCTTTGGTGATTTTTTTTTAGAATAAGTGCTCAGGGACTATTTCGACAACTTTTGAAACTTGGGGACTAAACCGCCAATTATGCAAACTTAGCTCATTTTTATCCGATTTTAAACATTTTGCATCCGAAACATATAAAATGCAATTTTGAGATATTTTCAAGATTTTGATGCATTTCGAGCATTTTAAACGTTTTGCGCTCGATTTAACAAAAATGATGAGTATTTACACACTCATCAATCCCCACACTAAACTATTGCTAGTCCCTAGCAATCTTTTGAGAAAACTTAATGGATTTGAATCTCTTTACCAAAAGCCATTACTCGGAGTAGCCAAATGTTTCAGCTCAAGTAAGAACTATGGTACACCGATAACCAAATGATTTTGAGCAAATCATAAGTCAGAACGGATTTGATTTGTCTTTACCGTAAGCCATTTGCTCGGACTAGCCAACTCTTAGATAAATTATCAAGATTATCTTTGGTGAGTGACACCAATTATGGTTTTTCCATCGCTTTACCACAAGCCATAAACTTGTGGGCTAGCCAACTCTTCACTAATTAAAGATATGGTGGTAATACCATACAATTTTGGGCAAATTGTCGTCAACGGATTTGAGATATCTTTACCAAGAGCCGTTTGCTCTGGATTAGCCAATCCTTTGTGTATTAGACATGGCGGATCGATAACATAAGTTGAGTAAGTGCGAACACTTACTCCAAAAAAAAAAAATTTTGGCCAAAATGGGGAATTAGCGTATAATTACATGATAAAATTCGTGAGAATTCCCCCACACTAGAAATGAATATTGCCCTCAATATTCAAAGTACCCGTTATGCCAAACCGAGAACGTAAAAGGGAAATACTACGCCATTATTTAGCAAGATTTTTTTTTTTTTTTTTTAGAAAACTTATATACAACAATGGGGCAACCCCACACTAGGGTGGTAGAAAATAGAAAGAAGTCGAAATATGGGTGAAACCCATATGGCATGCTACTTTTTTTGATTCCCGAGTCGCTAGCTTGACTCGACCTCAATTAATTTATTCATGGGAAGTAAGTGGAGGAGACAATCTCCATCGGACTTTCATTCAAGATGTTTCGACAAACATTTGAAGCACGTGAAAGTTCCACACCGATGAGATATACATAGAACCGCCTCAAAATGATAAATGAAAATGCCGGGTCAAAGATAGTGTCTTCATTCCCAAGGAGTGAAGATGAAGAGAATCACAAGATATTTGAGGAAAGGAAGAAAGATTTTGATAACAATCAAGATCCATTCTTCATCCTCAAATATAGACATATCGGGAGGAAGGGTGAGGTAGTATCATCAATAAGCAAACTCGTATGATAGAGTACACCTTCCTCCGAGCCAATATCATCCTCAAGATCAAAATAGAAATGATCATGTTCGAGGAGATATGTCATGAGAGAGTTCACCGAGAACTCTTCATGAAAAGAATCATTCACATGAAGTGAAATTGTGAACTCTTGTTCCATTGTGGGCTCATCATCATCCTCGGTCCGAGTATCAAAGAGTGGATTCTCGAAATTAAAGTGAATTCAAAGTCGAATTCAAATAGAGGATTAGTAAGAGTTGTTTTGAATGCTTCAGAACAAAGTGATCAATATTCTCTATTGGACCTGTTGGGATAAGAAGTGAGTGAACGATCATTATCAAGGAGACTTTCGCCTCCCGCATCGGCTTCGAAATCAAAGGATCATCATCACTTTCGATGAAAGTGGATTGATGAGTGAGTTCATCGGTGAACTCCTCAAGAAGAGGATCGATTGTGGAAGTGATGCCTCAACATACTCGATGTTTCCATAGGAAGCACAATCGTCGCTAAGATCGTAGAAAGTTTCAAAATGATCTTTGAACACTCAAGAGGGAAAGAGAATCACACATATGATCGAAGTTCCTCGTGACTCTCTCTGGGATTGGGACAAGGTTCTCAACACTAGACTTTATGAATTCGTCCGATTCCTTTTCGTGAACAAGGTCAAGATGCTCGCCCCCATGTTCGTAGAGTGAGTGGGCATTTCGGTGTGATAGCGCTTGTTTGAGATGGAATCTCAACTCGCTAGGATATCAACCGATCGAGGAGTTGAGAAATATTATCTTTAAAAGGATAAAACTCTCCTCGTCATCATCATAGAGTCGCTTTAAGAAATTGGGAACGCCTTAGAGCTGCATGCTCTAGGACTAATAATTCTTCCCTAGAATTGCGAGCCTCTCGTTCTTCGGCTAGCAATTCTCCCATGGTCTTTTCACCACTCACTTGATTCTTAAAGTTACGAATCATATCATCAAGCGTTTTCATTGCGGTTTCAAAATCTTGGGAATTTCTTGAGACAACGGCTCTGTGGAGTTTGAACCGTATGGTGTCGTGGAGGTTGGAAATTGTCAAACTGTGAGAGTCATGATTGTTACAAGGAAATGGATTCTATTTGACAATCGAAGTAAGCGGGACCTCCACAGCTCACAACAAAGAAATCTGTTGAGTCCGGATCGTGAATTATATGGATATTGGTCATAACCAAAGTTCGAGCATCACCGGAAAACTGCTCATAGACAAACGTGTTTCCGGATTGACACTCAAATCCTTGGTGAGGACCTCCACAAAATTCACAAAGTATTAAGTTGATTATATGAAGATAAGTCGGGCTGTGGTGGGTAATTGAAAAGTTTGAGGGTCGTTAAATGAGTTCGGATTAGGATCATAATCAAACGAATTCCTCGAACCACAAAACAAACAACTCCCGTTATGAATATCATTACCACACGTACACACGCACACTGAACGATGTGGTGAACCAAAAGAGGCTCACCACAACCGACACAAGGAATAAACGATTTCATTTGAGAGTTATGAGAAGGAATCGCTTATTCAAAGAATCAACAAACCAACATGGTGATCC
Organism: Chrysanthemum lavandulifolium; assembly: GCA_022545495.1. NCBI lineage: Eukaryota > Viridiplantae > Streptophyta > Magnoliopsida > Asterales > Asteraceae > Chrysanthemum > Chrysanthemum lavandulifolium. The sequence goes on from CM040242.1 coordinate 167,460,675, forward strand.
GAATGACTATCAAGTCTCAAGAACATTTTGAAAAATCCGAGGTGGGACAAGTGGTGTGCTCGAGAGCTAGCAATTTCCACCACTTCCGTTATGGTCTCCGTTATGGTTCTTGAGAAACGTGAAGATTAGGCAAGTCATTCTTGCTAGTCACCGGTCTAAATTTCGCATGTTTGCTTTTAACCGTAAATCGTGAAAGTTTAGGATCAATTTTAGACGGCTTAGAGCAATTGAGGTTAGATCTTTGATAACCGTAGGTTGGACGATTTAGCACCTCCATTATCGAGGGAAGTACCGGTCCTTTGTCACCTCGGTTTTTCGCTCCATTTCCCTACGCAGTAATTATAGGATCATCACGAACAACACGAATTCTTGACATTTGTGATGAAGTATGAAGTTTTTCAAATTCGTCCTGAATCTGTCGTAGTCGAGAGATTCCATGAGAAGAAGTTAGAATCAAATGGATAGAGGGTAAAGGGATAAAGAATCAAAAATGGTAAGAGGGTAAAGATGAATATTTTTGGGTTTTGGATAAACATTTTGTAAAAACAAAGAATGAAAAATCTTTTGGGTTTTTTTTATTTTAAGATGTTTTGGATTTTTGGATTTTATAAGAAAATATAAATACATATAGATGGTATGAACAAGGAGTGAATATTCAAATCACTAACTGCTAAACGGAAGATAATTAGCACAGCTCCCCGGCAGCGGCGCCAAAAATTTTGATCGCTCCCAGACGGTCAAGTTTTCTCACACAAGCTAGCCACTTGTGAATGGCCAACCGTAAGAAACTTAAAACAGTCTGGAAACAAATGCAATGAATATCAGGAGAGTATAGTGTTTCCCCGGGTCGTTATGTCCCAAAGAGTTGTGCGATGAATCACCAAACGAATAGTGATCGAGAGGATTTGAACGGAAAAGAGGTTTGATCGGTTATAACTACAGAAAAAGTATATAAATTACAAGGGCTTAAATGCAAATTAAAGAAAATTAAAAAGATAAAATATATTAAATAAATGCTATCACTATTTGCAAAATGATGTTTTTGATTTTTCTTTTATAAAATTTAAATTAAAAACTACGTGACGTACTAAAGAAAATGTGAAACTAAAGCAATATAAATCCTAAAAATATGAAAATGACATTTTTACAAACCTAATGATAAGAGAAAATATTTAGAAAAAGAAAATTATTTTTATAACTATTTAATTAATTATTATTAATTAAAAACTAATTTTAACTATTTAATAATAACCAAAAATACAAGAAATTATGAAATAAAGCTAGAAAAATAAAATTATGACTTGGAAAAATCTAAAATTACAAAATAGAATTTTCAAAACTATTTTTGTATTTTTCCGATTATTTTTCTATTTTCTATTAATTAAAAACTATTTAAAACTACTTAAATTGCTTAAAAATACAAATTTAACTAAGAAAATCTGGAAAAATATTTTTTGACTTTTATATTTATCTTAACCTAGGAAAATGAAAACTTATTTTTTTAATCTTTTCTGATTTAATTGTATTAAAAGCTAATTAAAAAGGCTTAAAAACTGTTTTAAATAAAGAAAAATAGCAAACTGACTTAGAAAAATCTGAAAAATTCAAGAAAAGTCTAAAATAATATTAAGAATCTAGGAAAAATATAAAAAAAGTAGGTTGTGTGCAAGAATATGAAACTGCAAAGCAAGTGCTTATAAATAAGCACTTGAAATAAGCCAAAAGGACACAATAAGCTACCAACTGATTACAGAAGCTGTGACAAGCTAAAACTACCCAAATGCAACTAGTTACAACTGCTCTTAACCTCTATTGTGTTGATTACACAGATTTGATTATTTGAGCTTATATGCTAAAATCAGTTTCCACCCACCAATTTGCAGCTAGAAAACAAGCTACTCCATAAGCTGGGACTGGAAACCAGATATTGGATCCTACACTAGACCTGGGTGGCTACTTCTAAACCAAAGACCGCACCAAGATGATCTCAATCGAGCTTGTGCAAGCCCCGCACAAACTCAAGACAACACTGCAAGGCACTCAAGATAATCGAGTCGATGCATGTGGCACCGAGACCAAGTTGACAAGCCATTTTAGAGCTTATAAAAATTGACAAAAATCTACAAAATGATAATAAGAAAATAGACCAACTGAACTTTTTAAACCCCAAGTTTAACTTGATTTGGCTCAGAAATAAAGCAATTAAAAATCAACTCAGTTGGGCTCAAAATGACTTTTTCAGCTTTTGACTATTTGACAGATTTGATAAGTTGACTTTTTTGAACTTTGAAACCAATTTTTGGACTGATATTGATGTAATATGATGAAATGAAACTAATGCAAGCTAGTTCTATGATTTCTAAACACAAAACAAGATTTTGACTTCACAAATTCTTAACAGACTTGAAATTAAAACAGATTAAGATGGATTTTGACTTTTAAGATGCACAAATGAGATTGAATGACTAAAATGGTTGTATTACAACTAAAGAAGACCAAAGCAATAGGTTTTAACCAACAAACAAACTTCAAACACAGATATGCTATGAGATCCAAACACAAGTTCACACAACTGTTTTTCAATTCAAACTAAGCACACTACTGATTTAGCTTGGTTTCTCACTTAAACTGAATCTAATATCCTAAGTACCACTAATTAAACAGGCCTAAACCATTCTTAACCACAGATACAGATACAAACACAATTAGCAAACTGAAATGAAAATGAAAATGAGATGACATCACAAATATCCAATTTGTTTGCAGTGCTAAAACCGTAACCATAACTACCCTAATCTAGTCTAATCCAACCCAAAATCAAGCTCTGCAACACCATTATCCATTTCCAAATCTGCTTGAACCAATTTCTCTTCACAATTGACTTTTGTTGACCAAAAACCAAATTAGCTTGAAACTTGAATGTAAGCTTATAAAAAGCTATAAGCAGCTTTTATAAGCTTATTTGAACTTGGAAAGAAGCTATTTGAAGCTTGAATGTAGGAAATTGAAACTGAAATTTTCAACAGTAAACACAAAAGTATGAAATGTGAACACAAACTTGAATTGATGCTTGAAAATAGTTGCAATACACTGAATTACTTTAGTTTGATACACTTAAACTTAAAATTACATCTAAGAGTCTATTGAAGACATAGGAATTTAAAAACGACATATAATTGAAAATTAAACTAACTACTACTCTCCTCTTGCTATCTCTTGCTTCCTTTTTTATATCCAATGACTTCTCTCCCATCTCTGAGCAAATCCCACATGTATTTGAGGCCATTGGATGACTTGGAGTGATCTTGGCCGTTTGATGCATTTTTGGCGCCAAAAAGGTTTTTAGCAGTTGGGGGTTGAGTGAAATGGAAAGGGATGCATTTAATGTATCTTGGAAGGTTGTTGAGGTGGAGGGAACAAGGTGAGTGGGGGAAGAGCTGGAGGTGTGGGATGTAGAGTGTTGCAGGGTGTTTGGTGGGGAAGAAAGAAAAAGGCGCGGGGTTGATATGTTTGACCAGTGGGTTTGACCAAGGTTTAATATAAAAGGGGGGGTCAAATGAAGGGGGGTCCAAAAGGTGTAAAATGGCAGGGGTCCAAAGTAGTTATGACAAGGGTCCAAGGGTTTTAATACAGGGGCTTGTTGTGTAATTTCTGAAAATCAAGGGACCAAGGCTGCCATATTTTCAAAGTTGTTCCAAGGGACCAAAAGTGACAAGCTCCAATAGTACAAGGACCAAACTTGACATTTTCAAATTTCCAAGGACTATTTTTGACAATTTTGAAACTTGGAGGACCAAACTTGTAATTTCTCAAAACTTTTGATATTTTTCACCAAAGGACTAATTTTGACAACTTATGATTTTAAAAGGACCTTTGGTGATTTTTCTTTTATAATAAGTGCTCGTGGACTATTTTCGACAACTTTTGAAACTTGGGGACTAAACCGCCAATTATGCAAACTTAGCTCATTTTCATCCGATTTTAAACACTTTGCATCTCAAACATATAAATGCAATTTTGAGATATTTTCAGATTTTGATGCATTTCGAGCATTTTTAAACGTTTCATATTCAGATTTAATCAAAATGATGAGTATTTACACACTCATCACATATCAATATCAAAAAGCCACTTTGGTCCTTGCCCCTCTAAACTAGGTTTATCCTCAAGAAATTCTATGTGCAGATTCTCCTCAATCCTTCTGGTTCTAGAGTTGTAAACCCTAAAGGCCTTAATATTCAAAGAGTAGCCTACCAGATATCCATCATCAGACTTTCCATCAAACTTTCCTAAGTGGTCAATGGTATTGAGAATAGACATGACACTCAAAAGGTCTGAAAAAGTCTAGGGTAGGAGTCCTACCTAAGAATAACTCATAGGGAGTCTTGCCATGAGGCTTTACCACCAAGACTGCTCGAACATAACAAGAAGTATTAATCGCCTCAGCCCAAAATGTTGTGGGTAATTTGGAATATGCTAACATGGTCCTAGCAGCCTCTATCAATGTCCTATTTCTCCTTTCAGCAACCCCATTTTGCTAAGGAGTCCTAAGTCATTCATCACTTGGTTTTTAAACTCAGTTTCATTATCACACCTAATGATCTTAACTTTCTTATCAGCAAGGTTTTTTACTTCAGTTATGTATGACTTAAAGATTTCACTGGTCTCATCCTTAGTATTCATGAAGAAAACCCAAGTAAATCTGCTAAAATCATCAGTCATAACCAAACAATATTTCTTATTATTCAGTCGCTAATGAGGTAGGGCCAAATAAGTCCATATGCAGCATATGTAGTTGTTGGGTGATAGAGTTAAAAACCTTGGGCTTACAAGAGGCTCTATGTTGCTTCCTTTGAGGCATGCAATACAGTCATTTATTTTAAATCTTTTAAAGGTAAACCTCTTACAAGGTTATTTTTAGCTAAAAGATTTATCACCTTAAAGTTCACATGACCTAGCCTTCTATGCCATAACATAAACTTATCCAAAGAAGTAGCAACTAAACAAGAAAGATTTTATTTGGGCACTATGTTTTCATACTCACACTGCATGATTTCTTTTCCTAGGAAACTTAAGTAGTACCTCATCTTCACTAGGCAACTTAAAATTAGGAGATAAAACTAAGCAATCAGTGTCTGCGAATAGAACAAAATTCTTCTTGTCACACATTTGTGACACACTGAACATATTATATTTGAGTTATTTCACATAGTACACATCTTTAAAATCAAGATTACCAGTCTTGATTGTGCCTTTACCAGTAATTCTTCCACCTATACCTCCACCAAAGAAAACATATCCTCCATTCAAATCAGTAAAGTCTGAAAGATAGGATAGATTTCTAGTCATGCGCCTGGAAAATCCACTTTCTAAATAGCCTAGATCATCATTATTGTTGGATGTCCCTGCACACAAAATAAAGGAAATTAGTTCCTTTTGGGGACCCAAGCCATTACTAACTTGGGTCTGCCGCGTGCATCAATGTAATCATATTTCTTGAGAGTAACTGATGCACTGTAGGGTTGAGTGGTCTTTATAACCCAACAAGCTGAGGGCTTAACATCGTTGCCCTTGATTCCCCCAGCAACACTCATGTTTGAACCAACAGCTTTCATTTTAGGCTTAAAGGTATTAACTTTTGGCCTATCGGTATTAAGTCTTGGTTTAACAGTATTAACCTTTTTTTGGTAAAACTTGATTTGTTCATTATAGGACTTAAAGGTTGGTGCTGCTTTACCATAAAAGGGTCTTGGTGAAGTAGATGGTGGGGATTTTGAAAAGTTCTTTTTGGGCTTTTCACCAAATACTTTAGGTTATGGTCTAGCAGTATTAATTGGCCTTGAAGTATTCAAAGGTTTTATGCCATTCTTAAGAATCTTGCTCTTGGGGTCATGATGGGTTGTGGTCTCATATGGTGTCTGCATTGAGCCTGAAAATGAGAGAAACTTCCACATACAAAGCAAGATTTGTTAAACATGACAAACTCATCCCTTAATTGCCCAGATTTAAGATTGTTTCAGTTCATCTGATTACCTCTAGGACTGGATGGCCTGTTTCTATACATCTCAACATATTTTACTGTCTTCCTAACAGGTTTTTCATTAGGTTTTACAGGTTCAGAAATTGTCTCTTGCTTTGATTCATTAGACTCTGCACCTCTTTTAATGATTTTGTTTTCAAATACATACACCTCAGGTAAAGAAGTGTCACTGGCACTTTCAAAGGCTTCATCAGCCTATCAGTTTTGGTCTCCATGACCTTAGAGCCACAGACAAATGTGAGTACCTTAAACTCCTCTAGGCCAGTGTGTTCAAGGTCTATACCAAGAGGTGATGGAACACCTCTGAATGGTGGTGGTGCTCTTTTATAACCCATGCCTGATTTGGCTTTACCAACTAGAGAGCTTTCAATCATCTTATCAAGTTTCTTAGAGTTATAATGATGTGTGTTCTTAAGAGTATCAACATTGAGTTATATGTTGTCCTTAGCTACTGTAATTTTCTCTAGTTCTTCCTTTAGCACACTTATGGTGGTATCTTTAAGTGAGAGATCCCTATTAAGCAATGCAACTGTTTCAGAAAATTTTGATTCATTTTCTTTGTAGTGTATAATTTGATTTTCCAAAACTGCTAAGCCTCTCTTATGGTTTGCTAAGCTATAACTAGTTTTAGCAAGCTCTTGAGACATATTATCAAATTTAGTTTTTAGAGACTCATATTCACTTAATGGGACACATGTATCGTGAAATTTGTTTCGATAAGTACCTTAGATACCAAAGCCATGTTGATTGGACTTTCTTCTTCATCAGCCATGAAGCTCCAATCATATCTAGAACCATTAATTGCCACCATTACTTTGGAAGAAGAATCATCAGCTTCAACACTTCTCTCATTGTTCATGGGGCTTCTGCATTCCCTAGCAAAATGCCTAAACTTGCCACAGTTGTAGCACTCCACCTTTCCCTTGTCAAAACCAACAGTATCCCTATCATTTATCTTGATCTGCCTCCCAGTTCTCTTCATGAACATTCTTGCCCTTATACTTATCAAAGCAATATTCCACTTGATATCCATTTCTTCAATGTCATCTTCATGGATCTGTTTTAGGTCATCATGAGTGATCTGGGAGCCCTTTGACTACTCAGAGATAAAGGCATAAATGGTATTTTCATTGATGCCGGCTGTAGTGATAGCTAAGCAATCAGTGTTAACATTGCTACTAGGAGTACTAACATTAAAACTGTCTTTCTCATTACTAATGACTGGCTGAGCCACAAAAGCTATGTTTGTGACCCATAACCGGAAGATGCAACAGAACTTTTCATCTCTTGCTCAATGACTTTGAAGTTATTGAACAAATTATCCAACCCTATAGTTTCAAACTCGCCTATGCTTCCAAACAATGACATGTGTGTCCCACTTTGGTGTTGGAAGGCTTCTAACAAACCCGAGATTGACATCTTCTGAGAGATATCCACACCCAACACCGCTAATTGATCGACAAGTTTTGAAGTTTATTGTAAACCGAAATAATGGACTCGTGAGCACCAACAATGAAGTTTTCAAATTCTTGCTTCAAAAGAGTTTTTTGAGTTTTCTTGGTGGCGAATTCCCACCAAATCTAATCTCAATGGCTTGAACAAGGATGAGCATCTTTGTGCTTCTTTGAAGTTGAGTTGATGATCATCCGTAATGCCATAATTAGAAGACTTCGACCTTGAGATCATTTCCTCTTTGAGTAATTTATTCAATAGTGACAGTTCACCTTTGTCTTTAAACAGTTTGGCCACCAACTTCTTGAAATAGTGGATTTGTAGGAACCTCCATTGAGCACAATGTTCCACGCTTTAAAGTCCAAGACCAATAAGTAACGCTCTATGCGCATCCTTCAGAGATCATATTCATTTGACTACAACTTATGAACTCTGGTAACAGCATTGGATTTGCTTGAATGAAAGTCCATTTCTTCAATGCTGTCACACATGATCTTATAAAACAAAGCTTTCAGGACACAAGCTCTGATACCACTTGTGGAGTCCCAAACCTTGGATCTATAACACTTAGCATGTTAATGAGTAGTTTCCTTGGATGCTTCCAAAACATCAAGAGAAACTTTGTTATGAATAAACACAAGTATGTGAAATCTACTTGAATGTACTTAGAAGATTAATATAAACAAGTAAACACATAATGTAACAACCAATGCTTCAATATTATTAACCAATAATACGAGTACTCTTCCTAGTACTAGGGTTTACAACCTTGAAGCTTTACTTAGAACGGCTAGGGTTAAGGGAAATGCTAGTGTGTATGAGAGATACATTTTGACCTAGTTAGGATCTCCTTTTATACACCAAGGAGTTCTTTACAGAGATTACTATGCATTAAACATATCATATCTTCCATAGGGATAGAAGTTATGCTATTACAAAACGTACATGACATACTATACTTAGAACAGTACTAACTCTTACACTATCAGTACTAACTCTAACTCTATCAGTACTAACTAGTTAATACTCTTGGATTATAACTATCAGTACAAACTTCCAATGCTAAGAGTACTAACTGTAATCGTGATTTTCCCAACAAAATATACAAGAATGTATATAAAAACGTGTATAAGAATGTGCATAAAACTTATAGAAACTTATATAGAATCGTATATGTTTTATAAAAGCGTATATAAAAATCGAAAAACTTTTAATAATTATAAACTTTTAATTATAAATGGTCGTTAGTTTCGAGGATGAACGATGCAACGATCGTTGGCTAAAAGGGTTAACGTGTAATTTTAACGAATTTACTTAACGCCGGTTGAAATCAAGGACCAAAATTTGTAAAAAGGTTTGTTTTAGGGACGATCTATGCACTTTCAAACAATTTAAAATGAAACTTGCAGTTTGATCAAACGTTAAGGACGATTTCTGCAATTTACTCATAACCTTTGTTGTGTAGTACGTATGATTTTGTTAACTCAAGTAAAAAAGATACTCCCTCCGTCTAAAAATTATAGTCCATATTTTTTTTTATTGATGTCTAAAAATAATTGTCCACTTTCCTTTTTAAGTAAAAATTATTAAAAAATTAGTGAGGGAATATTCTATTTGAGTGATTGAAAATTAAAGTAGTCTCACTTTTTTTAAACCATGTAATTTTTGTCTTTTGACAATAATTTTGAGACGAAGGGAGGATAAAATACCAACGCTCATTAGTTTCAAAATATTTTTCACAAGAAAGAAAAAAGGTACATAGTTTAAAAAAAACCCATAGCTATTATAGTAGAATGACACTTTTGCAATTTACCAGTTATTTAAGGCTTTGTTTAAGTAATTTTATTTTGCTCTAGGGGTTTTAGTAAACTTGATATATCAAACCATTCTAGTTGATAATTAGAGTAAGACAATCTGAAATAACAAAAAATTGACAATGAGGACCGAGAGAGCAGGTTTTTAAAGGAAAATTACAAAAATAATCAATTTTTTTACAAACATATTTCATCAAGTACTTAAATTTTGTTTAAAAAACCAAACTATCCATGCAACTATCAAGATCTTGCTAGTTTTATTAAAAACTCGCAAGGTTAAAAACTAGCAAGGTCAACCTAGCTAGTTATCAAGAAACTAGCAATGTTCGCCTTTTTATTTTTTTATTTATTTTTATTTTTTAATTAGCAATGTCTTGCGACTTTTTTTTAAAAAAACTTAGCAATTTGTAATTTTTTGTTTTGGCCATCACTGGTGAAGGAAGTTAAACTTGGCCATCTTTTATCTGTTGAAGCTATCGTATCTCGTCGAAACCTTGTGTACACGCTCATGTTTCTTCCCATGGGAGTTTCTATGAGCAATGTTCGAATTATGATATATCACTCGTAGTTTGTCTTTTTCTCGTGTCTTGTGAGTTATTGTTGCTCATATATTTTTTGGAGTTGATATGTGCGAAGATAATAAAATATATGAAAACTTTTTGTAATTTTTGTTTCATTACTTGTATTTCAATTCTTTGTTTTGTGTTTGAATAGTTTGTATAATATGCTTTATTATTTGTATTAGTGACATTTTATGCATGAATTGTGTTTAAGTTGGTTGTACAACATGCTTGATAATTTGTATTTTTTTATGTAAAATATGTTTTAATAACTGAATTAATAGTATTTATTGACTAGTTAATTTATGAATGTTATTGTGCAAAAGTTAATTATACCTTTTGCTTTAGTATCTGTATTAATTTAAAAATCTAGACCACATTAATTGCTCATTTAAAATAAAAAAAAGTGTTTTTGTTTTGTAATATGTTGTACCCTAAGCTTTAAAAGTTGTACATTATAAAATTAAAAGAGAAAGTTATCCATGCTTTATATGTAGTACAGAAAACACATAACAAATATATTAAATGAATAAAACAAATATTAAACACCTAATTATACATTAACACCTTTAGTTGACAAAGACTTGTGTTCAATAGTTGATCTGACATCGACAATGCACAACTTAATGGGTCACACTTTATGATTTTGGCAAATATAATCTTTCGATTTCTATAATATGTCTCTTCGTTATTCTTTTCTGAAATATATTGCGACATCTTTTGAGAACTTTTCAATGAGAAGTCATGTATAGTTGTATTTACCACTTGATGTAATATTCGTTTTTCATTTTGATATAGAATTTCCTTAATCATCATTAGAAAGATGCAAATTCAACAGAATATTTTTTATATCCAATTAAACTTAATGAGAATGAGGATATTTGATTGCTAATTGATCTTATGCAGTTGTGGTGTAAGGCATTATTAATAGACGTATTATATGTTTAAGAATTACATATGATGACGCTACTCAAAATTCCAAGCTACTAATAGTTTATTAAGAGGTTAGTTAACCCTAAGGGTGTGTTTGGTAGAGAAAAGAATTAAGAGAAATGAAAATGGACTAATTTATTTTGTTTGGTAGAGAGAAATAAAAAGTGGAGAATTAAAAGGATTTTATGGAAATGGAGAGAATTGAAAGAAGTGTAGTTTAAGAATTTCCATTTTCATTAATTTGGTGGAGAAATTAGAGAAATGGATTAACTTTTGAAAAATGTTTTTGTTTAAGTTTTTAAATAAATATATTTTGAAAATAATTTAAAAAACAAGTTTTTTTTTTTTTTTTTTTTTTTTTTTTTAAATAAATACATTTTAAAAAAATAATTTTTAGAAAAACAAGTATATTTTTTTTAAATAAATACATTTAAAAAAATATTTTTTAAAGAAAGTAAATAAATTTAAAAAAAATTATAAAAAGATATAGTTTTTAAATAAGTTTTTTTTTTAAATAATTTAATATTTTTAAATATTTTTAAGAATTGTTATTTAGAAAAATAAAAATAAATTTTTAAAAAAATCAACAAACAAATACATGTGAGTTTTATATGACAAAATGTTATTTAAATAAAAATCATTTATCGTCAAGTCTCATTGTTTCAAACATTAAAATCAATAAAATTCTCATCGATTTATATTATCGATATTTTATTCTCTCGATTCATTTCATTTCTTTCAAATTCTCTACCAAACGCGCTTGCCTAAGGTTAATCCGACAAATCATGTTCAGGATATCTAAGACCAAATCTTAAAGGACACTTTAATTTGTGTCGGATCAAAGTTATTAAATATTTTGATCTATAAAATAATGTTCATGCATTAAAGTATGAAAAATAATTGTTGTGTCTACTAATTAAGCTACAAATATAATTATTAATAATTTGATTGGTCGATTTTAAAAATGATTGGTGAGAATTAAAAAAGAAAGTATATAATACAATTGTATAAGTAATTTATGCATTAGTCATGTATATATTTAAGCTTGATTAGTAGGTCTAAATAACATTACTCTAAGTTTATCGGATAATTTAATATATGAATCGTATAGTCAGATGTTTGGACATTGTGATATGAAGGAACAAAATAAAGTAAAATTAAGAGGGGTGACCAATTAATTTGCTAAGACGGTACAATGGCCGGTAAATTTGATGTCTATGACATCAACCCACTTTCATGGCATCACAACCATACCACCACTTTTATAGTAATGAGGCGTATTTTGTGCTAAGTGATAGATTCAGATGTTATAAGAAAAATTGTTCTGGCAATAGCATTTTTTTTACGGCACAATCCTACGATACCATGCATCATTATTAGTTTCTGCTTTCGAAAAGATCATGTTAAAGAGACATTTATTTAAGTACCTTTTTTAGTCAGTAGTGATCACATATTCACATGTATGAAAATAACTAATACTTATTCTTCACGACATATTGTTATATGTGGGAGTACGATGGGTAAACGAATCAGAAGTTTATTATTCTTAGCAATAATAAAAAGGTCATATAATTTTCATTTTCTTTTGTTAATTGAGCTGTGTGCCTGTTTATATTACTTAATTCTCCACTTAACAACTTTTTAGGTTTCATAAACACTATCATCCCATTATACTCAAACTATATTTGAGTTTCTAACTAGCCCCAATTACTATAATAAATAAGTTAGCCTGGCAACATGATAAAAATCATGTACAAACTTAGGAATAGGATTCGTAAAATCAATACATAGGTTTTAACAACTTTAGATAATGTTATATTCTAACACTATCACCTTCTAAAACTTTATGCCAAAAGAATATCGCGAGGTATATTTTATGTTGTTCATGTTTCCTTGTACGTGGATTATGTGGCATCTATAGAATGGAACCTAGCCTCGCCCTTGTAATGTTTAATTCATTGGCCACATTATAATGTCCACTTCATCAAAGAATATACCAACCTACATTTTAGTTAATTCCAACTTGCTTTATCCTTCATCATGGTTTAACGTACCATGCAATATGTCTTATCATAGTTTGATTATAAGCACTAATGTATTAACAAATCGTTACAAATACGTACGAAATGTTGGTGATTTTAGTGTCATCAGCTATTTTAGGTAATTGCGATTTACTAGAGAACAATGAGATTCCATATTATACTCGGATGCGTGTTAGAGAATTGTGGCGTTGAAATAGAAGTGTGGCGTTGAAATGCAGTTATGGAAAATCTATTACTTTGTTTAATGTGTTGTATGTGTGGGTGTTATCGGGTCGGGTTGAGTCGAGTTTTGAATTTTTGAAAAATGACATGCAACCCGACCCGATTGAGAATTGGAGTATCAGGTTTGGGTGGATTCGGGTTGGGTGATTCGGCTTGTCGGGTACAAGCTGCGCGCTAAAATCAGTTATACTTAAATATATGATCCATTATCATTCAATAAGCTTACATGCACAAATCTATTTATCAAATTTCTGGCTATATATGTCAAATTAAAGTGCGTTTGTTTGTTGTATATACGGGACGTAAACAAAAAACAATCTACAATAGTTAGTGTCTGTAGTAACATAGTATTTATTTTGCATCTTGTTTCTTGTAACATTAAGAATTCATAAGCATCTATTCGTTTATACGCTCCATGATTATATTTCACTATACTTCGCCTAGAACTACATGTTGAAAGCCAAAGGATTATATGTACATTATATTACTAAATTCTATCTTTCAAAACTTGAGACTACAATATGTATAGTATTGTGTGGAACAATGGGGACTAAAACACCTTCTATTCTTTACTATTTTACTAGCATTTGTTCATGCTTCCATAAGTTTGACTCGCTTCTACTTTCAGCTAACCATTTACTGTAAAATGTAGACACCCAAAATCTACACTCAGTTAACCATTCTACAATGTAAAATGTTTGACTTGCTTCTACTTTCAGCTATACACTTTATAGAACTTCTTAATATACTATTTTGTAGTTTTGACAGCAGATTCATAATGGATAAAAGTTCACCAGGTTATTTTCTTTGAAATTCACATCATATGTAAATGACATGCAATTTTGCAAATGTGTGATGGAAGGGTTTGCTGTTACATACGGTGTAAATGTGTAATGGAATGAGTAAACAACGTCCCATGCAATTTGCAGTAGTGTGTAGTGTGTGGTAACTGGTATTGGTATTCCGCTTTCAAAAATATTAGCAGAAAAAGTTAAATATTGATTTTCGGATTTTTTGGGTTGCCCCGATAACCCGATAGCATTAATTATCTAATCCTAACCCGACCCGATAACATTATCGGGTTATCAGTTATCTGGTTTAGGTCAAAACAACCGACAATATTGTTTAACTCGATTTAACCCGAGCCAATAAGCTTTATCGGGTTCGATTCGGTCGGGTCAACCCGACCTTCATCGACACCCTTAGTTGTATGTATCAAAACTTTATAAGAATTTAATTTATATTCTGTATTAAATAAAAGTGGATACAAAAAGTGTCCGAATCATGTAAGTATATCAAGTCCGGTGTATTTGTAGGATTTGGTTATTATAACAATTGAATGTTTATGTTAAATTTGAATAAAGTGATTCTAGTTTTGTTTATATGTCTTGTTCTAATGTTGTTAATTCCTTATTATGGCATGCTCGTTTAGAACATGTGCACTATAAAAGAATGCTTGAAATGTCTAACGATGATTTAATTTCTGCTATTGATGAAAATACAAAAAAATGTAATACTTGCATGTTACCAAAAATCTCTAGACAACGATTTAAAAGTATAACAAGGAATCTATAATACTTGAATTAATACATAGTTGTTTATGTGATTTTCATGCAACTCTATCTTTAGGCAATAAAAAGTATGTTATCACTTTTTTAGTGGATGCCTCTAGGTTTTGTTATGTTTACTTGCTACATGTAAAAGATGAAGCCCTATATAAATTTAGAATTTATAAATAGAAGTTGAATTACAACAAAATGACTTGATTAAAATCTTACGCACGGATAGAGGTGGTGACTATTATGATCCTGTATTTTTACAATCTAGAGGAATCATTCATGAAATTACGGCTCATTACAACAAAATGGTATGGCTGAAAGGAAAAATAGAGCGCTTAAAGAAACGGTTAATGCCATTTTATCTTACTTAGGTTTGAGTGACGGGTTTTAGGGAGAAGCCATGTTGACGGTTTTCTATTTATTAAATAGGGTTCCTAATAAAAGGGACAAGACTATCCCATATGAACTTTGGTATAGAAACGACCTAACTGACATTTTTGCGAGTTTGGGGTGTAGGGGATTGTTAGACTTATGGACCCTAAAAGAAAAACTTTGGGTAAAAGGTAATTGATTGCATCTTTATTGGTTATCTTGAGCATTCCAAGGCATATAGGTTCTATGTTATACGACCTAATGACTCCATTTCTATTAACACAATTATATAATCAAGAGATACAATATTTGAATTGTTTCTCTTCAATACCTAGAACAAATGATATTATACCAAATTCATAGGAATCTCAAAAGGATGATCATTCAAATGATGTACCAAGTGAGACACCGTGCACGTAAAAGTAAAAGAGCTAGAAAAGATAAATCATATGTTTTCGATTTTCAACTATATTTAGTTGAGGATCGAGATCAAATTGGATCTCAATACTCTTCTTGTTATAGTATAGAGGAGGATCCAAGAACCTATGATAAAGCTATGAAATCTCGAGATGTTGTTTTTTGGAAAGAAGCAATTGATGATGAGATTGGTTCTATTATAGAAAATAATACATGGGTCTTGTCTAATTTATCATCAGGTTGTAAACCTTTAGGTTGTAAATTGGATCTTTAGAAGGAAAATGAAATTCGATGGAACAATTGACATGTTTAAGGCTCGATTGGTAATCCAAGGCTTTAAACAAAAAAAGGATCGATTACTTTGATACCTACGCATCAGTTGCTCGTATCACTACTATTAGATTGTTTATAGCTTTGGCAGCTATTCTCAATCTAGTGATCCATCAAATGGATGTCAAAACATAATTTATAAATGGTGATTTGGAAGAAAAAGTGTATATAAAGCAACATAAATGATTTCTTATGCTCGTTAATGAGCATAAGGTGTGTAAGTTAGTTAAGTCTTTGTATGGACCGAAACAAGCACCTAAGCAGTGGGATCAAAAGTTCGATGAGGTTGTGTGTCACAATTCTCAATTTTCGGGCATTTTGCAAACATTAAAAAATTTTACTATTTATTTCGGGAATTTACTATTCATCGGTTACTATTCATCATTTTACTATTCATCATTTTTTAAGTCGAGTTGATATTTTGAGAATTAATTTCAAAATTTTACTATTCACAAAACACTATTCATCCCCGGAGAAAAATTTATATTTACGACCATTATCTGCATATTAGTTCATGCATGGGTTTGCATATTTCATTAACGTATATTTTCCTATTAAATAAACGCTATCGCACGATCATTTATTTTGAATAATTGATCCGACACTTTCAACAATTGTCCAGATATATTTTTATACTCATTTTAAGACTATAAAAATTATATTATTAGTTTACCCGATGTTTTAAATTTATTTTGGTATATAAATTGTTATATAAATAATTACGACGGTTATCGTAAATTCTATTCGATAAATTATTCATTCACTCAATACTTGCGAGAAATGTATTTTTATAATTTTTACGACTTCAATATATTTTATTTTGTTCCGTTAAAATCGATTTCTAGCTAACGCTACAATATAATAATTAATTTTATGTACAAATTATACATTACACTTAAACTTAAATACACTTAATTATCAAATATACCAAATAGTTCCATTCCCCCTTTGGCCTACCTCCCTATTAGTCATCATACTTTTTATTTTTATTTTATAAAATCTTCAAGTAATGGACACCTACACATATTACATTAGATATTTACATTATATTCTTATTATACTAAATAATATCTAAAATCCAAACACATACTCTACACTTTGCAAAGGTGAAACAAGATCAAACTTTCTCCATTTCCATCTCTAAAACCGGTCACCATAAAAACAAGAAGAAGTGTTCATCATTTTCAAGATCAAAATATATTCAAGATCCATTTAAGTACTAGTTAAGGTTTAGGATTAAAACCTTGAAGTTTAACTAAGCTTTCCATCACCAATTTATCATAATCACTCAAGTAAGTTCTAAATAATTTTACTACTCTTTTATAATCATATATGTTATATTTTATGATCTAGTAAGAAAATCATGCAAGTATTATGTGATTCATACCACTTTTAATTGTTTTATTACCTATTATAAGTTTTAATCATCCTATAATTAATCCCTTGAAACATATCATTTTTGATGATGTTTAGGAACCCATGACACCTTAAGAAGGTGTATGGTAGGTTTAGAATAGATTTGGTGTTGATTTGAAGTGATTGAAACAAGTATTACGCAAGAAAAATCAAGTTATACGATAATAAAATAGTTGCTGTCCATTTTTATAAAATCTGGAAATTTCGACAGTTTATGGAATATTTTGGTTCACATTTTCAGAAAATAGATTTAAAAACGAAACCGTGGTCGCTTGAACGGGTTAAACGGGTTTATAACGAAGAAGTTACGCTATTTTCAAGTTTAACGAAGAAAACTATATTTCTGAAAATATACTTGCTGTCAAGGGTTTTTCAAAGGTCAAAAACAAGTTGTAAACCTAAACTAGAAGAGTCGACTTATCAAAAATATATTAGTACATACTATCACGATTCCGAGGATATATAGAACGTAGAAAACCGAGCTATATCGACTAAGTTACAAGCGTTTTAATTATGGCTATCGTAACTATTATTTATCACAAATATTAACACTTATATATTTCTATTAGGCCAAAATGGTTATCGCAAGTAACCATGTTTGAAGCCGTTTTTCCTATCGATAGAGTACTTTTGAGAAAATAATGTCTTCAAGTAAAAGTAAGTTCACCTGCCCTATTTTCCAAAATGTTCAACCGTTCGTCAAACGAAGTTGTAACGAGTAATATACGATCTCTCGAACTTTTCCGAAAACTACTCATAAACTATAATTACTTAATAAATCACTAAACAACTATTGTAGGATGTCGTTTCAACGAAAGTACTTGTAAAGTATTTTATAACATGACGAGATGTCACAAACGTATATTTCGACGATAAATTTTATTTTCAAATGCACAAGTGGTATGGATATCATATGAGTTTGCATGCACGACATTGTTTCATGGCTTACATTAGAGCACATCATTCATATTAGGTTTCAGATAGAGATCACCTCATTTCAGTGTATCTACTTTTGTCATCATAATCATTGCATCAGGTGAGTTCGTAGCCCCACTTTTACTCGTTCAATTGTTTTATAAACTCTTCGGGGGAGATACATGCTCAACTACTTGCTTTTACTTTATACTTATATGAACTTAAATAACTGTTGTTTCACTACTTATGCTGGTAAGTAGATTGTGCCCGAACTAAATTGATCACTATGTTATGAACACCATTATTTGAACCACTTTCCTAGATTTTGAGCCCTTCGACATATATATATTTGAACTCTTTTAACTTGATAGGAACCTTTTGGCATAGATTTGAACACTTTAACTTGATATAATTCTTTTGACATACAATTAATCTCTTTTAACTTGATTTAATTCTTTTGACATACAATAAATCTCTTTTAACTTGATTTAATTCTTTTGACATGTAATTAATCTCTTTTAACTTGATTTAATTCTTTTGACATATAATTAATCTATTTTAACTTGATTTAAAACATTTTGACGTATAATTAATCTCTTTTAACTTAGTATTGAACCTTTTGACTATTTTGAACTTGTTTAACTTAATATTGAACCCTTTGACTATTTTGAACTTGGCATACATTATTATATACGTGGTGCTATATTGTGAACTATTATGATATAAAGTCACTTGACCACTAGACATGTTCACATCACTATAAAGTCTCCCATGTGACGGAGCAATACTAAGTCTCCTTATGCGGAGCGGTGCAAATTCTCCCATGTTGGAGTGTTCTTAATTGTATATTAATAGTTGTATGATGTACCATTCGTACATTCGCATTGTTAGTCTCCTATTAGTAGGTAGTATGGATAGCGCTATTAGATGTCGGCCAACCTCTCGTTCACTATGTTACGAACGCATATTATTTATTCTAGAGGCTTTGCACGACATACATTATTATATACGTGGTGCTATATTGTGAACTATTATGACGTATACTTGACCACTAGACACACTATATTTTGTGCAATGGGTTGTGAACACACAGTTGAAAGTTTTGTATGGGCGGAACTTGAACCGAGTGAATTTACAATGCCTTTGCTTTGTGAACTATTATGATAACGTGTACTTGACTTCTAGACATACTACTTTTGGCAGTGGGTTGTGAACACACAGGTTGCAAGTTTTGTATGGGCGGAACTTGGAACTGAGTGGATTTACAATGCCTTTGCTTTGTGGACTATTCTAAATGACCAAAAACTTTGCCTTTGCTGCATGAACGTTCTTTAAAAGCTTTACTTGTTAAACAAACTCTATGAACTCACTCAACCATTGTGTTGACACTTTTTAGCATGTTTTATCTCAGGTATCTAAGGCATTCACTTCATGGCATGCATGTGGACTTATCATAGAGTCGCGGTGTCGACGCGTCTCACATATATTTTATGCACTTAACTATCGTTTGATTGTAACAAACTCGTTTTGGTACATTGGAAATCTTTTGGGACCTATGTTTTGTAAACTATGATTATTTTTACTTAATCAAACGATATTTTTAAAACGACACTTTAGGTCGTGCGATATAACTGTAACTTTGATGCTATGACAATCATCCCCCAGGTATTCCATTCCGTTGCAAAATTGGTAATTTGGGGGTGTGACAGATTGGTATCAGAGCATCGGTTATAGAGAACTAGGTTGCATCATTGACCCTAGACTATAACTACATCATCATAGCATCTCATCATATCATTATAAGTGCATACTCATTATACATGCGGGTTCATGACTCAACACCAAACATCATATGAGTCGATTAGTCCAAGCATTGCATAGTTACTCCTAAATTATACATAGCCTGATCACCTATGTCTAATTTAGGAAGAATCATGCAATGAAGGGAGTAGTAGTCTCATATGTGTAAGCAATTCCATAATCGAGCCAAATTTTCAAAAGATTTTCTTCAAACCACTTGTTTCAAGTTTGATCCGAGTGACGTTCTTGTTTGATGAGTTGCAAAGATCAAGCTAGAAACAAGTTGTTACTTAAACCGATTTAGCCTAATCGTATGACAGTTCTTGTTTGATGAGTTGTGGGATTAAGTAAAAATCGGTTACCTAAAAGTCTTTTGAGGGTTTTGCTCGAGAATGGGAAAGCTTGCCTCATCAAACCTAACCATAAGAGAGCATGTCTTTAGAATGGGATATAGTCACGATAGCACAAGAACGTACCTAGTTGGATGAGGAACCCATATATATGAGCATTGACATAATCACTTAGACTACACACGAGCATGAACTTTTAGAACCCTTGTCGAGGTTCAGATTATAGTTATCATTAATTGAATCACGAGGACGTGATTCCTCTAACAGGGGAAGAATGTCACAATTTTCAATTTCCGGGCATTTTGCAAACTTTAAAAAATTTTACTATTCATTTCAGGAATTTACTATTCATCAGTTACTATTCATCATTTTACTATTCATCGTTTTTGAATTCGAGTTGATATTTTGATAAGTTATTTCAAAATTTTACTATTCATAAAACACTATTCATCCCCGGAGAAAAATTTATATTTACGACCATTATCTGCATATTAGTTCATGCATGGGTTTGCATATTTCATTAACGTATATTTTCCTATTAAATAAACGCTATCGCACGATCATTTATTTTGAATAATTGATCCGACACTTTTGAAAATTGTCCGGATATATTTTTATACTCATTTTAAGACTATAAAATTATATTATTAGTTTACCCAATGTTTTAAATTTATTTTGGTATATAAATTGTTATATAAATAATTTACGACGGTTATCGTAAATTTATTCAATAAATTATTCATTCACTCAATACTTGCGAGAAATGTATTTTTATAATTTTACGACTTCAATATATTTTATTTTGTTCCGTTAAAATCGATTTCTAGCTAACGCTACACTTAATAATTAATTTTATGTACAAATTATACATTATACTTAAACTTAAATACACTTAATTATCAAATACACAAAATACTTCCATTCCCCATGGCCGACCTCCCTATTAGTCATCATACTTTTTTTAATAAAATCTTCAAGTAATGGACATCTGCACATATTACATTAGATATTTACATTATATTCTTATTATACTAAATAATATCTAAAATCCAAACACATACTTTACACTTTGCAAAGGTGAAACAAGATCAAACTCTCTCCATTTCCATCTCTAAAAACTGTTCACCATAAGAACAAGAAGAAGTCTTCATCATTTTTCAAGATCAAAATATATTCAAGATCCATTTAAGTACTAGTTAAGGTTTAGGATTAAAACCTTGAAGTTTAACTAAGCTTTCCATCACCAATTTATCATAATCACTCAAGTAAGTTCTAAATAATTTTTACTACTCTTTTATAATCATATATGATCTATTTTTATGATCTAGTAAGAAAATCATGCAAGTATTATGTGATTCATACCACTTTTAATTGTTTTTATTACCTATTATAAGTTTTAATCATCCTATAATTAATCCCTTGAAACATATCATTTTTGATGATGTTTAGGAACCCATGACACCCTAAGAAGGTGTATGGTAGGTTTAGAATAGATTTGGTGTTGATTTGAAGTGATTGAAACAAGTATTACGCAAGAAAACTCAAGTTATACGATAATAAAATAGTTGCTGTCCATTTTTATAAAATCTGGAAATTTCGACAGTTTATGGAATATTTTGGTTCACATTTTCAGAAAATAGATTTTAAAACGAAACCGTGGTCGCTTGAACGGGTTAAAACGGGTTTATAACGAAGAAGTTACGCTATTTTCAAGTTTAACGACGAAAACTATTTTTCTGAAAATATACTTGCTGTCAAGGGTTTTTCAAAGGTCAAAAACGAGTTGTAAACCTAAACTAGAAGAGTCGACTTATCAAAAATATATTAGTACATACTATCACGATTCCGAGGATATATAGAACGTAGAAACTGAGCTATTTCGACTAAGTTACAAGCGTTTTTATTATGGCTATCGTAACTATTATTTTCACAAATATTAACACTTATATATTTCTATTAGGCCAAAATGGTTATCGCAAGTGACCATGTTTGAAGCCGTTTTTCCTATCGATAGAGTACTTTTGAGAAAATAATGTCTTTAAGTAAAAGTGAGTTCACCTGGCCTATTTTCCAAAATGTTCAACCGTTCGTCAAACGAAGTTGTAACGAGTAATATACGATCTCTCGAACTTTTCCGAAAACTACTCATAAACTATAATTTCTAGATATATCACTAAGCAACTATTGTAGGATGTCGTTTCAACGAAAGTACTTGTAAAATATTTTATAACATGACGAGATGTCACAAACGTATATTTCGACGATAAACTTTATTTTCAAATGCACAAGTGGTATGGATATCATATGAGTTTGCATGCACGACATTGTTTCATGGCTTACATTAGAGCACATCATTCATATTAGGTTGCAGATAGAGATCGCACCTCATTTCAGTGTATCTACTTTTGTCATCATAATCATTGCATCAGGTGAGTTCGTAGCCCCACTTTTAATCGTTCAATTGTTTTATAAACTCTTCTGGGAGATACATGCTCAACTACTTGCTTTTACTTTACATTTATATGAACTTAAATAATCGTTGTTTCACTACTTATGCTAGTAAGTAGATTGTGCCGAACTAAATTGATCACTATGTTATGAACACCATTATTTGAACCACTTTCCTTGATTTTGAGCCCTTCGACATATATATATTTGAACTCTTTTAACTTGATAGGAACCTTTTGGCATAGATTTGAACACTTTAACTTGATTTAATTCTTTTGACATACAGTTAATCTCTTTTAACTTGATTTAATTCTTTTGACATACAATAAATCTCTTTTAACTTGATTTAATTATTTTGACATGTAATTAATCTCTTTTAACTTGATTTAATTCTTTTGACATATAATTAATCTCTTTTAACTTGATTTAAAACATTTTGACATATAATTAATCTATTTTAACTTGATTTAAAATATTTTGACATATAATTAATCTCTTTTAACTTAGTATGGAACCTTTTGACTATTTTGAACTTGTTTAACTTAATATTGAGCCCTTTGACTATTTTGAACTTGTTTGACATTATATTGAACTCTTTGACTATTTTGAACTTGTTGACATAACATTGAACCCTTTGACTATTATGAACCTTTTGATATGTTTGAGCTCTTGAACTTAATTTTGAACTTTTGAACTCGACTTAAACTCTTGAACTTAATTACGAACTTTTGAATGGAACCCTTGAACTTAAATATGAACTTATGACTTGTTTAAACTTATTGAATCGTACGTGCTATGACCTTGACCTAAAGTCTCCCATGATCGGAGCATCACTATAAAGTCTCCCATGTTCGGAGCATCACTATAAAGTCTCCCTATGTGAACGGAGCAATACTAAGTCTCCCTTGTACGGAGCAGTGCAAATTCTCCCATGTTCGGAGTGTTCTTAATTGTATATTAATAGTTGTATGATGTACCGTTCGTACATTCGCATTGTTAGTCTCCTATTAGTAGGTAGTATGGATAGCGCTATTAGAGGTCGGCCAACCTCTCGTTCACTATGTTACGGGACGCATATTATTTATTCTAGAGGTTTTGCCTGGCATACATTATTATATACGTGGTGCTATATTGTGAACTATTATGACAGCGTACACTTGACCACTAGACACACTATATTTTGTGCAATGGGTTGTGAACACACAGGTTGCAAGTTTTGTATGGGCGGAACTTGGAACTGAGTGGATTTACAATGCCTTTGCTTTGTGAACTATTATGATAACGTGTACTTGACTTCTAGACATACTACTTTTGGCAGTGGGTTGTGAACACACAGGTTGCAAGTTTTGTATGGGCGGAACTTGGAACTGAGTGGATTTACAATGCCTTTGCTTTGTGAACTATTCTAAATGACCAAAAACTTTGCCTTTGCTGCATGAACGTTCTTTAAAAGCTTTACTTGTTAAACAAACTCTATGAACTCACTCAACCATTGTGTTGACACTTTTAGCATGTTTTATCTCAGGTATCTAAGGCATTCACTTCATGGCATGCATGTGGACTTATCATAGAGTCGCGGTGTCGATGCGTCTCACATATATTTTATGCACTTAACTATCGTTTGATTGTAACAAACTCATTTTGGTACATTGGAAATCTTTTGGGACCTATGTTTTGTAAACTCTGATTATTTTACTTAATCAAACGATATTTTTAAAACGACACTTTAGGTCGTTCGATATAACTATAACTTTGATGCTATGACAGTCATCCCCCAGGTATTCCATTCCGCTGCAAAACAGGTAATTTGGGGGTGTGACATTGTGATGTCAAATGGTTTTTATCTTAAATCAATATGATAAATGTATATATAGAAGATTTGATGGATCTGGTAAAGGTGTTATCATTTTTCTATATGTTGATGACATGTTGATTTTTGGCACTGACCAAAATCATGTTGATAAAACTAACAAGTTTTTGTCATCTAAGTTTTCCATGAATGCGTATGGGAGAAGCATACCTTATTCTTGGTATTAAGATCAAACATGAGAATAGAGATATTGTAATTACAAAATCTCACTATATTGAGAAAATACTCAAGAAATTCAATCGTCAAGATTGTTTTCCGATGAGTACTCCCATGGATCCAAAAGAGAAGTTTATGCCAAATACAGGTAGATCTGTGGCTCAACTCGAATAATCAAAATCCATTGGCTATTTGATGTATGCTATGACAAGCACTATACCTGATAATGCTTATGCAATTGGAAAATTGAGCAAGTTTACTAGTAATCCTAGTAGACATCATTGGCATGCAATAACAAGGGTATTCAATTACTAGAAGGGTACTTTGAATTATGGGTTCTCATATGTAGGATATCGGATATACTTCGGTATTATAAAGTTATTTTGATGCTAGCTGGATAAACCATGTTGAAGATTTATCTTCTACTAGTGGTTGGGTGTTCTTGCTTGGGAGAGATACCATTTCATGGGTTTCTAAGAAGCAAACATGCATAACTAGTTATCTGAGTTTGTAGCATTAGCTGGTGCTGGTAAAGAAGTAGAATGGCTAAAAAACTTGATAAATGAGATTTTAATATGGCCAAAACCAATAGCACCAATTTCTATCCATTGTAATAGTGTTGCCACATTGGCTACAACTTATAGTCAAATATTCTATGGAAAGTCTAGACACTTAGGTGTTAGGCATAGTATGACTAGGGAGCTAATCATGGATGGTGTGATATATATAGAGTTTGTTCGCTCGCAACATAATCTAGTTGACCACTTGACAAAGGGGTTAGATAGATACTTAGTGACCAAGTCAGTAATAGGTATGGGATTAAAGTTCATCTAAATCTACTAGATATGAGATACCCAATTCCATTTTAATACAACGTCAGAAGCTAAATTCAATGTGAAAAGATCATAGTTAGAGGTTGGAGAACATGTTTTTATCTTTCCAAGGTATGTGTTCAAACCTGCAAGCGATGGTTAAGTTAAAGAATATCTTCTTTATGGTTCTTTTGAAAAATTGCAAGTGAAAGTGCAAGACTAACAGGACCACCTATGTGAGCATGATGTTTTTTTGTTTCAAGAAGCTTGGGCTTGGCTTCATTTTTGTTTAATAATGGATAAGGACATAAGGCTAGTAATAGTTGTAGAAAACTAGAAGGGGGAGGGTTTGAATAGTTTTACCAATTTATCGTTTAAAAATTACGTTATCAGAAACATAAGATTCTAGTTTATGTGAGATCAATCAACAATAATATGATCACTCAATGCACTAAACTATATAAACTAATAACTATAAAATAATGGAAGTGAAGTAAAAGTAAAGAGTTAGAAGGATGAAACCGTGATTTATAGTGGTTCAGTAATGAAGCTCCTCTTCGCCTACTACACTCCTCGAGTACAAATCGGAGTTCACTTCACTATGTCAACAAGCTTCTTCAGACGTTGTTTATACTAATTTTCTGCACTCGCCTAGGCGTTGACTTATAATCTTAGTCGAACCAATCTATTACACGATCAACCCGATCACACTACTCAACTCACAAGATCCACTCGATCTTGACACAATCACACAACAACTACATAACACACAAGATCCTCCGGATCTTATCACAATCTATTCAATCACCTTACAAACTACACAACTCAAACTCTACTCACAATCAACTCAAGCTACCCAATAACAAACTAAACAAGAATGAAAATGATGATCTTGATGTATGCTAAAATACAACATGAAAGTAACCAATGTTACTTATGCACTAACTAGACTAAGGCTCTTGATAACTTGATGAATGTGGGTGTTCTTCTCTTGCACTTGTAATGGAAGAAAGATTGGATCACTAATGAATGAGATTAAACTAAGTTTATGATCAAAGAAGTGGAACTAGAAAGTGTAGAAGTATAACATAAAATTTCAGTGCAAAACGGGTTGTGAAAATGTAAGAGTTGAGCAACTTTTTATAGGATACAAAAATCATGTTTATCGGTTAGACGGTACCCTTAAATATGGAAGGTATCTTTAATTATTTAAGGGTACCGTTCGATTTAACTGCACCGTCTGGATTTAATCTGCATCATCCCCACGCTCTTTTTGTCTTTTGTGGGAACTTAAAATCGGTGAAGGTGATTCTTTGGGGAAAACAAATTTTTGAAGTTCAAATTATTTTGATAGAATAAAACATTTTGTTAAAATTAAAAAATAATTTGTAAAATAAACTTTGTGTAAAATATTTATGCCACATTTGTGAAAAAATATTTCTTTGATCATTCGCAATGTTTAATGTTCATTGTATCATACCTTTAGTGATTTTGGTGTTGAGATGGAGTTTTACAACTAAAAACTTTTTTACGTTAACTTTTATGTAGAATATTTTTATGTTTTGTTATTATCAAAACGTAGAGAAAACGAATAACATTTTTAGACATTATTTGTATTAACAATCTCCCCCTTTTTGATGATGACAAAACATAAAATCATTGTATGTAAATTTTAAATTTAACAAGGTTTTAGTCTACTCGATAAGTGTTACCACTTCTCCCCTTTTTTTCGGATAAAAAAGATATATGTAGTGGTAAACAATGAAAATGCTCCCTATTGATGTGTTCTCCCCCTTGTTCAGGGTACCAAGGAATCGAGCTATGGTGAGAAGCTACAAAAACGAGTTAGAGTGCAAGTGCAAATATCTAACTACTAGCAAGTCTCATAAGTGACAAATATATATAGACAACCAATCATGCATAAAGAAAAACTTATTCATTAAGACTATGATAGTACAACTAATACTTGAAACATAACATACAAGAGAACTACATCATTAAACATAATCATGACTAGACTACTAAGGCAATCAACTTGGGTTGAGAGGCATCAAAGATTTGCTTTGAACAAAAGGGTCATAAAATTTATTCTTGAAAAATAAGAAGCCTAGTGCTTAGATTGTGTGACTAGCGATTGGTGGTGGAGTTAGTGGTGCGGAAGGTGAAGTCAAGAGTTGTTCAACATAGGCAAACATGTAATGAAGCTCATATCTAAAAAAAAAAAGATGTGGTTACGTTTATGGATGCAGCAAAGACAATTTACACCATGAACACCAACTAGGTTAAGTTTGTATGTGGTAACGCATAAGTGGTGGTGTCAAGGAAGGTGGTGAAGGAACGAGACTTGCAAAGTCTAATGGGCTAATAGGAGAAAGAGTCAAGGTGACATTGAGGTGTTGTGGTGGGCTAAAAGGAGACGAGTTAGCTCTTGATCCTAACATGGATAAGGATGATGAAGTGTCTTTGGTGGAGGGTGTCTCGGATGGTGCATTAGGTGGTAAAGGTAAGCTAGGAGAATTAGTTGATGGAGGTGTCTTCACATCGAGATCATCATCATCTTTGGTAAGATCAATGTTGACAATTGGTTTTCTAACACTAATTCTTGGTTTCTTGGATTGTTCAGTTGATGGTGAAGTGGATGATAGTTGTTAGGAAGACATGGTGACTATGTTAGATGATGAAGAAGATGATGTTAAATGTGAAGAATGATCAATGAATTATATAGGGAAAGAGGGTGTACTGGATTATCCAAATTTGAACTAAGTGAGTACTATTAACCATCTTGTGACTCAAAAAGAAGGTATTTAAGGAAGATTGTTGGTGTAGGAAATCAAGAAATAGTATAAAATTTTGTTTTGTAGGGGATGGTACTTTTAAAAATTCAAGGGTACCGTCTGAATTAAGGGTACCGTCTGCTGACAGATGGCTTTTTTTCAGTTCTTGAGTTTAGGGATTACTTTTATGGTTGAAAGGGTAACTTTTAGGCCACTATTTGTAGCACATCCTATAACCTTAATCCACTCAAGAATATTAAACATAGGAAAGCTAAGGTTAGCTAAAAACTAGGAAAGTTTAGTTGTATAATAATATGAAATGATTTAAACTAACATGCATGCAATTTAGATAATAAGTCTAATCATAAGTTGACTTAAACATTAGTAAGTTCAATACTTAAACTCCTAAAAACACTTTAAACTAAGATTATCCTAACTAATAAAGATGATCAATCCTTCATCTTGATCTCTTATTATTTTATTGACTTGAGCTTACTTTCATCTTTTCTCGGGTGATTCACACATTATCATCACTTGTTAACTCATCAATGGGTGTGAATTTTGATGATGACTCGGAGATAAGAAAGAATGAAATTTTGATTCACTTAAGGGTTCCATTACTTGAGACAAGTAAATATTGAGACCCTCGAAGATAAGGGTGAAAGTACATGATGTGGTGATATAGGTGAGTTAGAAACATTCTGTTAATACAAATAAGCCGTAAAAACGTTTATTTATATTTTACGATCTTCTAATGTTTTGTCGATAACAAACGTAAAATCATTTTAACGAAACAAATAAAATACGTAAATGGTTTGAACTAATAATTTCTAACATATTCACATTTTCACATAAAAAAAGTATAAGTGATTTTATGATTTAATATTACATATGTACAACAACTTGTTAGGAATTAGAAATTCCATGTTAAAGTGTCGGTCACCCCAATAATAGTCTAGCATATGTTAGCTCGTAGATTTGTAGTTATTTACGTTATTTAGTAATTTACTAGTTAGTTTGTAGTGTAGAATAGTATAGTGCAACACCGTGGAGGAAGGACGGGTCTTTACCCACTGTATGCCTGATCCACAGGCCGATAGGAGGTCGTTATGTTTGTAAGTATAAATACCCCTTCCATCCATGGAAGGGGTGGAGCTTTTCTTTAATCTAACATTTTACATTTGTTGAACCAAGTCTCTACCAAGAAACTCCCTTTCTCTCTAACTCTCTAACTATGGCAAACATGTATTTTGATCATCCAAGACCACCCGAATCATCAACACAATAACATTATCGATCCTACAAATGGTATTAGAGACAGGTTGTTGTGTTATGTTGATTCATTGTGGTTCTTGATAAATGTTTAAGCTGTTTTATACCATTTTTGATTCGGATAATGATTTTATATTATTTTGGTACTACAGTTGTTAAACAGTTATTCTTGTGGTTGTTTTTGGTCTAAATAATGTCATTTAGCCTTTCATGTACTCATTTTTGTTCAAGTCTGTGTCGATATCTGCTTGTCTAAATGAAGTCAAAATGGGTCTTAAAAGATGTCATTTATCAGTTTTTTTTGGGTTTACTCATCTGGTCATATGGTATTATACATGGGTCAAAATGGGTTTTTCTAGTCACTTTCACGAGGTCAAAATGATGTTGTTTGCGCTCGATTTCATATGTATCTAGTCGATTGAGTGGTCTAACCGTGTCAAAGAAGTCGCTTTTATGCATTTTCGGTTTAAGTATGATATGGTAATAATGCTTCTTCAGTAGCAACTTGTCATTATTTTTCCAGATTCATTGAATCTAGCTAGCAACTTGTATTTACAAGTTAGCGGTTTGTAAAGAAAAATAAAAGATAGCGAGTTGTTTGTATAAATCTGGCTAGCGACTTGAAAACATTTGACCTAGCGACTTGTTTTTTAACAAGTCGTAGCGACTTGGTTTGGAAAAAGTCGTAGCGACTTGGTTTTGAAATGGGTAGCGACTTGTTTTGAAAAAACGGGTAGCGATTTACTTTGAAAAATATGGGTAGCAACTTGGGCTTTTGACAAAGTTAAGACAGAAAGGAAGAAGGAGAATCGACCACAAGACTACAACCATAATATCACAATACATCAACAAGACTCGACCTCAGGTTCTCAATACCATCATTAGTCCACTATCTAATGTAAACGAAAAACAGATCTACAAAACCGATCTTCATTCAAGACTCAACAATTAAACTTTTCTATTTGATCTCAAACTCCTTGTGGTTTAATGATTTCTCAAAGACCTTTTTCAGATCAAATTAGCCACAATGGTAATTCATTACAGATCCATATAATCGACTCATTCATAAAACATAATCACCATATTCGAAATCAGTTTAATATAATGAATCTCAGAAATCGTTCAACTTAGGTTCAAATCTTGCCTAAGATTTGTTTGAACTTTCTTCCTCATGGATCCAAGAGTGATACTATCCGAAAAATTAAAGAAATGACTTTAACAATTATGTTATATCATTTCTTTGATTCGTTATTATAAAAAAAAACCTTTAATTAAGTGGCCAAGCCCTATCAATACCTCAAAGATCAAAACATACTCTTTACCTTGGTTGATCTCGATGCCAAATCAAGTCTTCTTACCATCCCTGTGGCATCGAAGGTTCTCATGCCATCCCTGTGGCTTCGCTTGTGCTGTGTTGTGTTGTGTTGATTTGACGGGTCTACGTTTGGGTTGTATTGGATTGTGGCTCTCATGACTGAGATTAGAGGGCTGATGCTTATTTGCTTTATGATCATGGATGGCTTTTATCCCAGATCTTCTTGGTAGCTGCGTTTGGATATTGCAGTTGGTGTGGGAGGCGTTTTTTTAGTGAGATTGAGATTAGGTTTAGAATAAATGTGAGAAATATTAGGGTGAGATATGTTTTATAACCGGTCATTTGTGAAATGTGGAATAGAGGTGGGCTTTAGCTTCTCTGGTTGGATCATGGACCTCACTCGGATATGGTTGGGCCTTGTGAACGTTATGGTGGGTATTATTGTTTATGGGCTGAAGTTTGTGATAGTGTGTTGGAATTCGGCGCATAGGTTGAAAGATTGGGAACGTGTATGATTATTTTCTCCCCGAAACTAATCATAGTCCAAATCACATTTGTCTAAATATGCTCATAATTACATTTGTCTTAGATTTTGGATTTGGTGATATTGGACTTAGTGTACTTTGTGATTGGACCGAGTGGTGTAATAATGGTTAAAATCGTATATGGGCCGTGAGATTATGATCGAATGGAGTATTGGTTCTGTATTATTTGAGAATCGGTAACAAAGTATTGGTGTATACATTTTCAAAGAAATATTATGTCACGGCTTGAAGTGTTTATTGGAAAATGTTGACTACGGGGTTGTTTGGACGGTATTTCTTATTTGGATTTGAAGTGAGGTTTTCCAGCGCGTTTACTTATTTCGCCTTCTTTCTTTCTACCCTTCCGCGAAGATGACTTGTTTGGGCATTTATAGAGGGTGATAAAGACTTGGCTATTTAGTTACGGTTGTGATTCTTTCTCGCTTAACCCACAACGTAACTATCACTTCGGTGTCTCACGCATTGAGAATGTCAAGAGGTTTTGTACATTGGGTACACCGCTTCTTCTTCACAAGGATTAGTACAAGTTTAAGTAACAAACTGGGAATTCTACTTCATGATCAAGTTTGGTATATCGGGTTTACTTCTCCATGTGGTCACAAACAATACCGACATAATGCGTGAATGATGTGTTTACCAAAGTGTTTATTGGATGGTTGATGATATTGTTGATGTTGGATAATGAACCGTTGATGAACCACCGTGCATGTTCCCCTAAAATGATATTCACCGAAACCAAAGTTGTCATAACACATTCAAGTCGACATTGTTTACGGTTTTGTCTTGATTTTGTAAAATCCCGCGAAAGAACCTATTTCTCGGTTTAAATCATAGACTTGTAAAATCCCGTGACAATGGAAACATCCCGGTATTAGTAAAGTGCATTTCGGATCTATCTTACGGTTTATTCTTGGTTTTGTAAAATCCCGCGAAAGAAACTATTTCTCGGTTTAAACCATAGAGTTGTAAAATCCCGTAATGATGGAACCATCTTGGAGAAGAGAAAGTGTATTTCGGATCTTACTTGATGTCGGTGCTACGGTTTCGCTCAAGAAGGGATAAAAGGGTGTACTTCATGAATTGGATGTGTGTTTGGATATTCTTCATGGCGCTTTGGTTATTACATGGTTTTACGGGTTATGTGCTTTTAACCATGGTCGGATGAAACCATTATCAAAGTTCACTTAAATGTCAAAGAAGGCTAGATTTGAGCTTTTAATCGTAAGATGTGACAACGGCGTTAATTCACTATTATTTATTTGAGGTTGAAGTGAAATATCACGAGCGAGTGTACTTAGTATCCAAGGTATCGGGATGGTTGGATGAAGATTCTTCATGATCCTTGTTCGAGCTTATTATCAAAAACGAAGACTTGGAAATCTAGTTATTGTTGGGTGTCTTTACCTTTTCTTTTACCACTGGGGAATTGGGCTCTTACCACCACAAAATAACTATCACTTTAAGGAGTTACGTTGTAGTGCTCAAAGGTCACATTCAATTGTGGATTTTCAAGAGGTAATGTACGCCTTATACTTGATGGTTGGTTGGTTGAAGAGTATAGAGTACATAGAGTACTTAGAGATGCTAATGGAAATCGGCACCGCTCTTTGTTACATATGTGCAAGTTTAAGTCACGAGTTCGGGTTAGTTTACTGTGGTCAAATTCATCATATTGGGTTTCTCCATCACCGTCACTACAAAGAGCCTATTGAATGATAATGGGGTTGATTACATGTTTTGCCAAGAGAGATGAAAAGAGAGATTATGACGCCTGCTCACATCGCTCAGCCTCGACTCAAAGAAAAGAAAAGTGTACGCTTCAAGGCGCTTTATCTTCGAAAGAAGAGAAATCTTCTTATGACGTATGAACACAACAGCTCATGCCTCGACTCTAAAGAAAAGAAAAGTGTACGCTTCAAGGCGCTTTATCTTCAAAAGAAGAGAAATCTTCTTATGACGTATGAACACATCGCTCATGCCTCGCTCTTAAAGAAAAGAAAAGTGTACGTGTTGCGCTTTATCTTCTCAAGAAGAGAAATCTTCTATTATGACCATTCTCATCAACATGCTTCATACTTTTTCCATGCGCTTCACCATCAAGTGAACCGGCTACTGTTGATTGTTTTCTCGATTCCACTTGCTCAACTATAATGACGATGGCGACATCATGTGCTAATTTTATGGGGAGAAGTGTGAATAGACTACATTTGGATGATGTTCACTTGTTTAATCAAGAATGGCATCTCCGTATGCAATTCTTGAGGGGAGAAGAAGTGTGAATTTTTGCATTGTTGATTGATATTTGAGAATATAAATGGTCATACGGCTCTAAACTCATGTAAGAACCGAGCTTCTTCTTATCGGGTCATCTTCACATGGAGTTTTTCTTCTAAGAGCCGTTGGTTGACATCTTCACCGGATTGATGAGTTTATCGACAAAGTGCTTCCGGTTAATGCTTCACGATACATCAACATGATGATTCCGAACAATCTCTCGTTCTTGTTTGATGTGATTGGTAGTTTGGTGTTACCATCTTGTGTGTTCGCTATGCCCGATTGTCGATTTCCTTGATGAACATCTTTCGTTTTGTTTGATTGGGAGGATTTTAGTTAAGGGATTTGCAAGATGTGTTAATTGGGATGCTTTTGGTGGGATGCTTTTGGTGTGAGTTGAAGATGTTAACTATCTATTCCCAACCGGACAATCTTGAAGAAGGTCGAGTCTACAATCTGTTCTACATTTCTTGCTATATGTTAGAAGACCAAAGACGAGTTGCATTTAATGATCTAAAGACTTCTTCTTAATCGGGCATTTATCAAAAAGATTGTCGGTTTAGGGAGAGCACTAATTGGGGAATGTGATATGTCAAATTTAATCCCCAATTAGACTTGCTCACATTATTCAAAGATGTTGATTCTCACAAAGACTTCAAGCGATCTTCTCAACAAATTTCAAGTATTTGGGCATTCAAAGAGTTGTCGATTCAAGTATCAAAACCAAAAGGGGAAGGAGACAAGCATCTAAACGCGAGTAAACTTGATGTACTTAATACTTCTAAGAAATTGAAGATATCCCGGAAGACAAATGTTATTACCGCAGAGAAACTCAAGGTTTGACTCATGGCGAGTAAACTTGATGAACTTAATTCTTCTAAGTGATTGAAGATATCCCGGAAAACAAATGTCATGACCGCAGAGAAACTCAAGGTTTTACTCATCAAGGCGTTTAGTGTTCTTATTCCAACTATGTGGGGAAGTGATGGAAGAGTTAGTTTCAAGATAAAAGAGGTACACAAGTGTGTGATGATCTCGATGTTATCGCAATCATCGGGAGAGAATTGTGTACATTGAGGCGCCATTGTTTCACTTGAGGGCTTAATCTGATTCGTAGATATAATCACTTATTTCGAGTTGACATCCGCAGAGATTGTCATCCGCAGAGATAATCGTGACTTGGCTTGCTTCTTCAATGTTATCGGTTATTCCTTCCTTGGGTATTGGTATACTTGGATACTTGAGCTTCATACACGATCATCGTGGAAGAAAAATGTGAACATGGGAGGTGTTTTCATTCCCTCATGATGTGTATTCGGAGAGCTCTTGGGTATTGGTGTACTTGGTTCTTGAGCTTCATACACGATCATCCGGAAGAAAATGTGAACATGGAAGGTGTTTTCATTCCCTCATGATGTGTATTTGGGAGAGTTCTTGAGCATTATACAAAGAGACCGATCGCATCAATTCAACTACTGGGGAAGTGTTCTCTTGACACCTTTTGGAATGGATTGCTTGACTTCAAAGTGAAAAGAAATTTGAGAAGATTATTTATGAGTGGGATGATACGTTGTCGTTGTTCTATTGATGATATAACCCCGAACGAAGAATCTCGATTATTATTCTTAAAAGGAGCAATGGATTTATGATAATGGTGTGCTTCTTTGTGCACCGGCTAAGGCAAGCTTGAAATAGAGCTTGAATCGCTCATCTAATGGATTTTCGGTTTGGGGAAGTCGCCAAAGTCTCACTTTCGATGGTTCAATTTCTTTCTTCTATTCAAGAGCCTCGAAGCTTTGGTGGTGAATGTTTAAGAGATGATGACTTCTATCTTCTACAACGGGTCGCTCGATATCCTTATCTCTCGGCATCAGATCATCATCTTCTTTAACTATATCATCTACTCTATCTTTGTATATATATTTATAAAACCAACAAAACAAAATACAAAAATATAAAACCAACAAAAAGAAAATAGAAAATATAAAACCTTCAAAACCCATAAAATCGAAAATTTCAAAAATACCAAAATATGTTTTCTCAAGACATGTCTTCGTATCGATAACATCTACGGTCTTAGAAATGTCATTCAATAATGGCACGGACCATAGATGAAGTTCGAGCAGAGGTGTAAATATTCTTTTCTAAACATGTCTCAAAATATGGCTTACGCTATTTCGCATCAGAACCCGTGCTTCAAAAATGGCTTGCGCTATTTCGATCGTAACCCGTGCTTAAACTATGGCTTGCTATTATTTTCGATAGCAACCCGCTCTTAAAGAAAGGAAAGTGTGCGCTAAACCAATTTTCAAATATTTCGTGCACTTATCCTAAAACAATTTGAGGAAAGTATGTCAAGGATCATTGTTCCTACACAAATGTTTTTCCGTCTAAAATTCTTCGTAAAAATATTTGTTGTTTTCAAAATGGTGGTAAATGAGTTGCTTGAAAATCAATCGATTCGTAGTTTTTGTAAAATTGAAAACTCAATCAATGACTTCAAAGCTTTTAAACTTTTCATAAAATGAGTCATTGATTGAGGGGAGAATGTTTTCAAATCTATATCATCTAACGAGCTTTCTTAATTATCCTAATATGCTTAATTAAAATGATGTTAACCTATGTTGAAGGACTAGGTGCCTAGGATATGATTGTTAGGATTAGATGATTAGAGTTTGATGAACACATTATTCCCATACATTTATATGATCCGATTGATATGTTGCATTGACTTTTATTAGTCGATTGTTGTTTGGGTGATGTCGACCACCATATATTTGTATGTGTGTTCACTAACGATGCGTGTATATTGGTATATAAGAATGTTCCCGATCCGGATCCCACAATTGAAGATGATTGGATGCCGAAAGGAAAGGGTAACTATATCTTGGGTTGACAAATGAAGAAACGGAGCTTAATTGGACTTCTATGGAGAGTTGGCATAAATGCAACGAAGAGGTCTCACCGCATCGCAGATGGTTTTCTAAGTGATTGAAGAAACGGAGCTTAATTTGACCTCGTTGGCATTCAAAATGCAACGAAGAAGAAGTCTCACCGCATCGCAGATGGTTTTTCTTCCAAACCCTACAAAGAACAACAACGGAAGCTTCTCAACCACCTAACGTATCTTTGTGCAGATACCATTTTTAAACAATTTTGAAAAAATTTGATTAAATTGTTTTGAAAATGGAAAATATTGTTTTGAAAATAAATTGGACTAAATTTTGAAAATCACCGGACTTCTTTTTATCAAAACCTAAGTCACTCAATTATCGACTTCGGTCATCGATTGAGGGGGAGAGTGATTTAAAATAAAATATTTTCAAACGATATTTCTTCATAAAAGTCCGCTTTGTACGTTAAAAAGTGGTGATCTAAAGATTTAATGTTATGTCATGGTATGATTTTCTTTAAAACTCAAAGATCTTTCAAAATGAAATTTTTTCTGTTTTGTTTGATTGTGAAATTGTTTTATTTTACTTAAAGATCTCTTAAAACAATCATACCGACACTAACAATCTTTAATGTCTTAAAATGGTCCTTATCTCGTCATTTTCAAAATTAAATCTTGCCACGCCTTTCCCCAAAATTTTCTAAATGATTTAAATCTTTTGGGATCACAAATCTCAAATGGTTTGAAATTTTTGATCGGGGAGAGATCGTGATTTAAATCTCAAACTGCTTTTAATGGAATTGGTTTTAGTCCTTCAAAGGCACTCCCGCCTCCATGTGCCAAACGATTTCAATATACATAATGCACATGTTGAGGAGGAGGATTTATCCAAAACTAGATGAGTATTTAAACAAGGCCACATTTTCTCCCATGTTTTCTAAACCTTATTAATCACTTGGGATCCAAAATCTCAAAGGGTTTGATATTTTGATCGGGGAGAATTTGTGATTTAATAATGAAATTTGATAAAAGTTGATCGCTTTGATTCAATTGTGCAGTCGCCTCTCATATGTGCTAAACGCCGAATCTCAAGCATATATTGAGGGGAGCATTTTAAAAGAAAAGAAACTATCGAGGTGCAAATGCTTTTATGTTTTAACATAAAGTACCTTGATTGAGTTTTAAATGGTTTCTTAATGGCTTTTGTGATCGTGGATGTGCTTCAAAAGAACTCTTGCCTCTATGTGATAAAATGATTTCAAATATCCTATGCACATATTGAGGGGAGAATTTACCAAGAAAATCAAATGGCTTTTTCTATGAAAATTGTGATCAAGAAATTATTTCAAAGAAATTCCTCTTGCCTCCATGTGCTAAACAATTTCTAAATCATATGCACATGTTGAGGGGAGGTTTTCTAAATGATCAAAACTATTAAGGTACAAAATGCTTTGATCTCGTATCACAAGTACCTTGATTGTTTTTCCAAATGATTTTTCAATTGGTTTCATGAAGGAAAGAACAATACCAAAAGACCCACCAATTTACTTTATGCATGGTGTTATAAGGATGGTTAGGTTAGGTATTAGTTCCCACGATCCGCCGTAACCGGAGGGATCTACCAGGACAATCCACTAGATAGTGTAGAGTCCTTAGGTATGATGAAAAAGGAGAAAATGAGATATGGGAAGAGTGCGGATCGAGACAGAGCTAGTAATCGAATAAACCCAACAAGGTTCTAGTTATGAAGTCTCGTAAGCAATCAAGGGGTTGAAGAATGAAAAGAAATGAATGTGAAAAGGGTGAAAAGAAATAGCCCTCCAATAATTCAACCTTAGGGCGTAAACCGGTTCAATACATATGCTACCGGTGGTTACTAAGGTAACACCGGTATTGAAGACAAGACGTCATGGACCCAAAGGACGCATCGCACTAAACTTCCCAAGCTACTCAAGTTCCTCTTAAAAGGGCTTGTTTCATTCTCACGGGAACCGACATAATCTATCGACTTTCTCTTAGAGATTGTTGATATTGAAGAAGGAGACCTCTCCTAGTCTCCCAACACAGAACCAAATGTGCACTATTGAGTCTAGAGCCAAGAGATCATCCACAATATCTCATTAGGACACTAAATTAATGAAGACTTGCTGTTTCACACAATGTGGAAAGTAAGTATATATTAAGAGTCCCACGATTATCCTTGTGGTATTGCCGTAACATCCGAGTGATATGTAAAATATTCACGATGAAGATGGAAATCCTTCTAGAGCCAACATCAAACAAGCTCTTGGTGGGTGACATGTGAGATCTTCTCAAAAGATCAAGCTTGTGACAACCGGATAGAAACGATGGGGAGATTCAATCTTGAATCAACCTTGGTCCAGAATGGAATTGACGAATACTTTTGGAAAACCGCTCGATGTGCAAACCTTCTTTCTCTAGCACGTCGAATGTGTATTCATGTTTTCAAATTCAAAAGTATCTCCGATTGAAAAATACTTTTAGAAAACCGCTCGATGTGCGAATCTCTTCTTTTCGCTAGCACGTCGAATGTGTACTCATTTTCAAATACAAAAGTATTTTGATTGAAAATTGATCTTTCTCATAAAACCTTCGTCAGATTGCAAAACTCTTTCTTCAAGCAATACGCGATTGTTTTTCAAATCATTTTCATCAATCGCTGAATCTCAATTACCGGTTCACTCACTCCGTGTTGTCTTCTTTGAGACGTTCCGGTTTGAGAACGGCTAGAACAAATTGCGAAACCCGTCAAGGAGATTCTTAGGAATCCTACCGATCACAAGCAAGATTTGTATCGATCAACGGGAACCGTGGGCGTGTACTCAATTCAACGAAAGTGATCAAAGACACTTTCGTGTGTTTTATTGCTAATCGTTGTTTGCAGTACATTTGACGGTTGCAAATGATCGTAATTGAGGAGTCAATCCAAAGCCGCATGCTCACAAAGATCCACACTTAATTGAAGAAATCATGACCGGTGCATATCTACATAACCCGGCTCGATATTTTCATACTATGCTTCGCTTCACCGCCGCAAATATCATGAACCAAGAAGGCTTCCGCTACTCGATGGAAAGATGTCATGATTCAAAAGTGTGAGCATGTCGGTCCGAAAGTCACAACTTCACATGATGGCAACACAATAAAGGGTGATCCGAGATTTATCGTGGTCGATGATCTCAAAGAAAGCTCAAGATCATCAAAGATGTGGATCGCTTCAAAGGCCTCCACTTAAAGTACAAATCTATGCGGACTTTGAAGAATCGCTACTAAAGCACAAAGATTATGGAATTGAAGAATTCAAGTCACGAGCTCAAGAACAAAGTCAAAGATAGAATGCTAGGATGCAAAATGTATTTCATGGGGTGACCTCCCTAGGGGAGATTGTTAGGAATTAGAAATTCCATGTTAAAGTGTCGGTCACCCCAATTATAGTCTAGCATATGTTAGCTCGTAGATTTGTCGTTATTTACGTTATTTAGTAGTTTATTAGTTAGTTTGTAGCGTAGTTTAGTTTAGTGCAACACCGTGGAGGAAGGACGGTCTTTACCCATCGTATCCCCGATCCACAGCCGATAGGAGGTCGTTATGTTTGTAATTATAAATACCCCTTCCATCCATGGAAGGGTGGTGCTTCTTTCAATCTAATATTTACATTTGTGTAAACCTCTAGCAAGAACACCCTCTCTCTCTAACTC
This sequence comes from Chrysanthemum lavandulifolium, assembly GCA_022545495.1. Taxonomy (NCBI): domain Eukaryota; kingdom Viridiplantae; phylum Streptophyta; class Magnoliopsida; order Asterales; family Asteraceae; genus Chrysanthemum; species Chrysanthemum lavandulifolium. The sequence continues at coordinate 167,500,975 of CM040242.1, forward strand.
TCTAACTATGGCAAACATGTATTTTGATCATCCAAGACCACAGGATATTGGATTCACATACACATCAAACCATTAATACAAGTAAGAGAGAAAGTTTTAGAGAGAAAGTTAGAGGTTTAGGGAACTTAGTGAGAGAAAGTGAAAGATATTATTATGAGCTCCAAACTCTACCTTGGAAGGTAGAGAGTATTTATAGTCTTACATAAAACGCCACACAACGGGTGTGGATCGTGCATACAGTGGGTAAAGACCCGTCCGTCCTCCACGGTGTTACTTAACTAAATACTACTTAACTTTAAAGAACTACGACTACGAGCTTTCTAACGATTACATATACTTGAGGTGACCGACTCTTTAATACCGGAATTTCTAATTCCTAACAATCTCCCCTAAGGAGGTCACCTCAAACATGTACTAAAATTACATTGAATACAAACAGATATTACATTAACAATTGTTCTTGCATTCTTGATGTAGTACTTTGCTCCTAAGCTCGTAGTCATTGATTCTTCACATTGCATGTTTGGTTAATCAAGTGGAGGTCTTTACTCGATCCACGTGATAATAATTTTGAGCCGCCTTTTGAGATCATCACTAACAAAAATCTCGAGACATCCATTGTGGTGTTGGTATTATGTGATGTTGTGACATTCGGACCGACATGCTCACATTCGGATCATGATATCTTCTCATCGAGTAGCGGAAGCTTTCGTTGATTCATGATATTGGCAAGCAGCAGAAAGCGTAAGCATGGAGTGAAAATATCGAGTCATTGATGCACTAATCATGATTTCTTTTGAGATGAATGTGTTAAGTGAGCATGCGGCTATGGATTGACCGCTTCATTCGATCACCGCAAACGTCGGGTGTACCGCATACAACAGTTAGCAATAAATCGCACGAAAGTGTCTTTGATCACTTTCGTTGAATTGAGGTACACGCCCACGGTTCCCCGTTGATCAAGACAAGTACCGCTCGTGATCGTATAATTCAAGAATTTCCTTGACAGGTTTCGCAATGCTCTAGTCGTTCTCAAACCGAACATCTCAAAGAAGACAACACGGAGTGAGTGAACCAAATAATTTAAGTCCACCGATTGATGAAAAGAGATTTGAAAACAATCGTGTATTGCTCAATAGAAATTGTTTTTGCAATACAACGAAGGTTTTATTGAAAATCAATTATCAATCATAAAACACCTTTTGATTTGAAAAATTAGTACACGGTCGATGTGCTAAAGAAAAGAGTTTTAAGCACAAAGACCGGTTTTCAAAGGTATCCGTCAATCCATAACTCGAACCAGATTGATTCAAAAGATTGAATCGCCCCATTGTTTCTCATTCGGTTGTCACATGGTTGATCTATATAATAGATCTCACATGCCACCTACCAGAGCTTGTTTGATGTTGGCTCGTAAGGCTTTCCATCTTCATTGTGAATATGTTTACACATCACTCGGATGTTCGCAATACCACAAGGATAAAGCGAGGACTCAAGATATAATCTCTTTCCACATTGTGTGAAACAGAGAGTCTTCATTGAAAGTGTCCTAATGAGATTTATTGATGATCTCGTGGCTCTAGACTCAATATGTGCATATTTGGATCCCGTGTCGAGACTAGGAGAGGGTCTCCTTCTTCAATATCAACAATCTCTAAGAGAAAGTCGATAGATAATGTCGGTTCCCGTGAGAATGAAACAAGTCCTTTTAAGAGGAACTTGAGTGGTTTGGAAAGTTGAAGTGCAAGCGCCACCGGGTCCATGACGCCTTGTCTTCAATACCGATGTTACCATGGTAAGAGTAGCATATGAATTGAACCCGGTTTCGCCCTAAGGTTGAATATATGGAGGGCTATTTGTTTTCACCCTTTCTCATTCAATTCTTTTAATTCTTCAACCCTTCAAGATGCTTACCGAGACTTCATAGCTAGAACCTTGTTGGGTTTGTTCCAAGACTAGCTCGTCTCATCCCGCACTCTTCCCATATCTCATTTTTCTCCTTTTATCATCATACCTAAGGACTTCTACACTAACTAGTGGATTGTCCTCGGTAGATCCCTCCCGTTCGGCGGATCATGGGAACCAATACCTAACCTTATCATCCTTATATCACCGCACATAAAGTAAATTTGGTCGGTCTATTTGGTATTGTTCATCCGCCATTGGAACCAATTGAAAACCATTTGAAAATCAATCCAGATACTTGTGATATATTATCAAAACATTTTGTACCGAATTGTTTTTGATATTTTAGAACAAGTGCTCCCCTCAACATGTGCATCAAATGTTTGAAATCGTTTTGCACACGGAGGCAAGAGGAAGAATTAACTTTGATTACCATTTTCTAAAGATATCAACATCACTTCCCGATCAAATCAAGTAGATAAAGCATTTTGGGAAGGATGAGGTTTTCATAATTTTGCTCCCCTCAATATGTGCCTCGAGATTTGAAAAGAGTTTTGCACATACTAGAGGGAACCCGCACATTGAGATAAGTGATCACGTTTCAAATCATAGGTTTAAGATAGATGCTCCCCTCAACATGTGCATGGAAAATTTGAAATCGTTTGTCACATGTGGGAAGGAGAGCTTGTACATCCTTATAAAACCATTTACCGAATTATCGTTTAAACCAATTTAAATCACACATTCTCCCCGATCACAATTATCAAATCATTTGAGATTTGTGATCTCTTATAGATTTAAATTGATTTTGAAAGCTTTTAAGGAGAATTGTGACTTGATTATGAAAGCGTTTTAACTGATAAGGATCGGATTTTAAGACTTTAAACTCCATTGATAAAACATGCATGAATATCTTTTGAAAACAATTGAATGCCAAATAACTTTTTAATTTAATTGAAATCATTCTCCCCCTCAATCAATGACATAGGTTGTTGATTGAGAGATTGATATTTTGACAAATAAGTCCAGATGATTATCAAAATAGAGACCGAGTTATTTTTCAAAGCAGTTAGTTTTCAGCAGATAAATGTTTATAGAATCGAGCATGGAATTTTGAAAACATGATAAAGCATGGCTCGTTCTTTCTTTGAAAAGCGGTTATCGCTCGAAATGACAATAAACCATTGTTTCTCTTTCTCCCAAAAATAAAATTATTTTTTTTTTTTTTTTTTTTTTTTTTTTTATAATTCGAACAACATCTAAAGTCCCGTGTCATTCTTTGAATGACAACACAAAGACCGTAGATATTATCGAACCGAGAAAAACATGACAAATTGACAATATTTTTGAAGATTTTTCAATTTTTCAAATTTTATTTTTATTTTTGAAAGTTTTATATTTTTCTATTTGATTTTGAGGGTTTTATAATTTTGTATTTTGTTTTTCGAATAGATATATACAAGAGATAGATGAAGATAGACCTTTACTCCTCGCCTTCCTCCCGAAGACGTTTGAGTGTTTCGTTGAAGGCTTTTCAAGCCAAGTCGTGGAAGAATAAACTCAAAACGTTCTCTTGGAAGAGCTTTGGTGAAGATGTTCGCTAACCGATATTCGAGACCTCACAAAATAGAGTTCCACCACACCTTTTTCCACTTGTTCCTCGATGAAATGATGTCGAATGTCGATATGCTTTGCTCTTGAGTGTTGAACGTTGTTGCATGAGAGAGCAATAGCACTTTTATTATCACAAGACAGAGGATTTTGTTGAATTCAAAGCCATAGTCGATAATTGAGATCTCATCCATAAGATTTGAGCACAACAAGATGACATGGCTATGTATTCACCTCTGTAGAGGAAATAGAAGTACTCATTTGCTTCTTTGAAGACCACTCACAAGCTTATCACCCAAAACCGAGCACCTCGGACGTATTTCGACGAGTATCTTGACATCCCGCATGATCAAGATCTCGCATAGGTCGTTAGTGACATACCGGTGTCCTTCGGGTACCAAAGTCCCATATTGATGGTTCCTTGGAGATACCGAAGACCCGCTTAACCGCTTCAAGGTGCTTTTTAGTAGGCTTAGCTCGGTATCTAGCACACATGCAAACAAATGAACAAGATGTCGGTCTACTAGCGTGAGGTACATCGTGGATCCAATCATACTACGATATTTCGTTTGGTCAATCATGATCCCCGAGTGGTCCTCATCTAGTTTGGTTCGATCAATCATGGAGTGTCAACAGGTCACTTGAATCAAATCCAAATTTCTTTAAGATCTCATTTGCATATTTAGATTGATTTATGAAAATGCCTCCGGACTTTGTGAAATTTGTAATCCCAAGAAAATGACATTTGTCCCATCATTGACATTTGAAATTTTGAACTCATTTCATTTGAAAACGGTCACATTCATTGGGGTCATCGAGGCAAAGATGATATCATCAACATAAATTTGAACATGAATTAAATGTTTGCTCGACTTCGGTGAACAATGTTGGATCAATCGCTCCTTTGCTAAATCCGGTAGATAGAAGAAACTTTGATAGCGTATCATACCATGCCCTGGAGCTTGCTTTAAACCGTAAAGAGCCTTCTTCAAACGATAAACGTGAGTAGGATGCTCTTGATTCACAAATCCTTCCGGTTGGTCGACGAGACGACTTCTTTAAGATCTCCGTTAAGAAATGCCGTCTTAACATCCATCCGATAGACTACCATGTTCTTACTAGCAAGATTAGCCAAAAGATTTCGATTGCCTCGATTCGAGCAACAGGAGCAAAAGATTCTTCAAAGTCTATACCCTCCTCTTGACGGTATCCTTTAGCAACTAATCGAGCCTTGTTCTTCAACACATCACCATGCTCATCAAGTTTCACTTTGAAGATCCATTTTAGAGCAATAATCATAGCACAACTGGAGTAGGTACTAACTCCCATACATCAAGTCGATCAAACTCATGAATTTCATCTTGCATAGCATTGAACCAACTGTCTTCATTCATGGCAGTTTTAACATCCTTTGGTTCGATCTTTGAGAGTACGGAGTTGAAGAAGCACCATAAGGCATCGGTTGCAAGTTGTTTCCGTGTTGATACAGGACGAGAGGGATTTCCAATGATGTTGTCTAGTGGATGATCGTGAGTCCATTTTCTAAGGTGTTCATGTGGTAGTTGTTGAGGGACCGAGGTAGCGAGTCGATGTCTCCAAGAAGATGGTTCGATGATGATTCAGAGCAAATATGTTTTCAAATGGAGCATCTTCGTGAGTAGCAAAGGGATTAACTTCATCATTGATGCGTAAACAGTTCCATGATGTACATTTGAAGAATGATGATTTGTTGATGAGATCAAGGATCAAGCAGCAGCGCTTCTTGACTTAATGATATTGAGACCAAGGATTGACTTCATTCACGTGAATATGAGCACCTCTGTTGTAGAAATCGACACCTCATTAGTACTTGGCTCATAAAGTTCATCAAACATAGGATCAAACAATTTCTTTAAATCATCTTCGATGGAGGTACATATGGAGTTTCTTGAGAAGAATTGGAACAAGGGATGAACCAATGGGACTGCTTTGAAGTGCGGGTCCGAATGGATTGTCCAGAGCCATTTGACCGTCACTCATCAAACGTAACGTGAATTGTTTCCATGATATTTCGGGTTCTTTTGTTGTAGATTCGGTATCCCTTTTGTTTGGTGCATACCCTACAAAAACTCCAATGTCCGCTTTAGCTCTAAGTTTGCCTAAGTCTTGACCCTCATTAGTTGGATAACACAATGCACCAAACACACGAAGGAAAGAGAGATTAGGTTTTTGTTGTGGACAAGTTCATATGGAGTTTTTCCATGAACAGTGTGAATCGTGGAACGATTTTGTGTGTAGCATGCGGTGGCAATAGCTTCACCCGGAGAAACATTGGAACCTTTGAGTAAATCAAGATTGTTCTAGCGGCTTCCACAAGAGTTCGATTTCGTCTTTCAACTACACCGCTCGTTGAGGAGTTCGTGGAACACTTCTTTGATGGTCGATTCCAATGCTTTCATAAAATTCACTAAGTTGTTTGTTAACAAACTCGGTACCATTGTCTGCTCGGATAATTTCGACGGTTTTGTTAAGTCGAACTGCAGTTGTTTGATGAGTTTGATGATGATATCGAGTTTCATCCTTTGTCCTTAAGAACTTGACCCTGTGAATCTAGAGTAATCATCAACCACAACTAACACATATTTCTTCCCAAAGATATTCTCACTCTCATTGGTCCACATAAATCCATATGAATTGTATGAAGAACTTCAGAATTGAGTTTGTAGGTTTGGGTTTATGGGCATACTTTTGCTTTTTCCCAATTGGCATGTGAACAAAGATGATCCTTTTCATACTTTAGCCTAGGTAAACCTACAACTAAGTCCTTTCTCGAGAGATCATTGATGGTGCCAAGTTCAAGTGATTGAGACGACGATGCCATAACCATGACTTTGTTTTGAAGCCTTTGACAACAAGCAAATTGAGAAGACTTCATCATATCATCGATAGAGATGGTGTAAAGATTTGAACCACGAGTTCCTCTTAACAGTTCCTTACCATCAAGTTCTCTAACAAAACAAGTATGTTTTCAAGGCTACTTCTAGATCGTAATCACATAATTGACCAACAGAGAATGATTATGACCAAGACCTTCCACATAGTATACTCTAGAGATAACACTATCACCAACAACATAATCTCCATAACCCATAATTGCACCGAAATGATCATTTCCAAATCTAATCGTCCCGATGAATTTGCTCACGGTTCATGAGCCGTGACCGGTCGCCAATCATATGCTTGGAACAAACTGAGTCCAGTACCACGTAAACGATTTGAACGATCCGCAGTTGAACATGCATAAGAATGGATAATCGGATAATTGGGATCCCCATGCAAGAATGGGTTCCATTTGGTTAGTAACAATGGTTGGAACACCCACATCGTAAATAGAAGCATTCATATCGAAATTAAGGCAATGGAATCATTATGAATAGATGCAAGACTAGTGTTCAGATTAGCCCTATTCAAAGTGTGCTCACTTCTTAAGGGAATAGTCTACCAAAGAGGCATCCATTTTCTAGTGGGCATTGTCGATTAGTCTTATGACCAATGTATCCAATGATAGCCTATCTTTCTAAATGTTCTTCCTGTGGGTTTCCATTGTTTTCTAACTTTCTTCGTTTTGCCTTTTAGCCTTCTTAGCATGATTTTAGCATTAACAATATTAATCGGACAATTAACATCATTAGGCAAAACATTAACACCACATTCATGATTAGAAACGTAATTCAAGCGAGACATCAATACAAGGTTTGCAAATAGTATCGAATTGAATTAATTACAAGACGCCTATGGCTAATACTAGAATCAACACGATTCGCTTTATTCGGCTCAAACTTAAAGTTCCTAGGTTGGTCTTCTACTCTCTTCCAATGCACATTCTTAGCTTGCGAGGTCCTATCATTCCTTGTATTGTCTTGAGACTTTGACCGCTTGCTTTAATGTCACCGATTACTCTGTAGAGGAATGGGAACATTAGTTGGTTTTGCTACTCTTTGCATCTCCTGCTTAGATGTTCGGGATCCGAATTACATGCAGCACACTAAGGTTCACTTTTTAACACTAGAAGTCTTTGGGATTTGTACTCCTAGAAGGCACACTAGAGTTCTCTTTCTTAGCATTGACAGATCTGGAATCGATCTACTTAAAGGCACACTAAGGTTCACATTCATAACATTTGTCATTGAATGACTATCATGCTTGGCACTAGGCATAGAACATGGTATCAAAGGATTGACTTGCTCACCTAAGGACTTAGGGCATATTGTAATTAGGCATTCTAGAAGTTCTTGAGATCGTTTGGCATATAAGCATGCATGGCCAATTGCATTATCAAGTGGTTTTTCTAACTTATCCTCTTCAACAATCTCACGGAGACATTCTAGACAATCCTTAAGATGAGAAATATGTTTGAATAGCAAGTTTGTTATTCACGAGATGAGGGGACATATTTCATAGACAAAGCATATTTATTACAAGAGTGAACCTTTGATACACCATTCTCCCATTGGTCATTGGCATTTTCCTTTTACCCGACTCTTGATTCTCAATTTCCTTTTGCAATGAAGCTATTTGTTCGTTATTTTTGTTACGAGTGACCTTTATTGATTCAAATAACTCATTGAAATGACGTTTAACCTTTTCATTTTCTTCTAGAAAACTTTCGTTTTCCTTTTGTAATGCATTTACCAAGTTTTGAAGATGAAACGTTTGAGAATTCTGAGAATCTAAAGGAGGAGGCATTTGGGAGCCTGTCATATTGTTCGTTTGACCCTTTAATTGAGAGATTTGGGCTTTCAACTTTTCTGATCGTGTTGCAATGAGCTTGAATCATTCATCACGTTTGTTAATTTGAAAACCGCATCAAACTCGGAGCATCCGAGGATGTCTTGATATTTGAAGTTTTGACATTTTCTTTAAGATGTTGATATTTTAGTTGTAAATTAAAATGCTCAACTTCTAGTTTAGAAAAATGTTTAACCAAATTGTCGTGATCATCCGGTTCAATTTTCTCATTTAGTTCGAATTAGTTTTTCAAGCTCAATGACACGATCATGGGAGACTTTCGTGGCAACAGATAGTTCATGAAATTAGGAAGCATTAATAGAACAATTTGTAGCGTGAAAAACATATCTTGAGCAACACATTCAAGAATAAGAGTCTCATTTAATGTATGCAAGTTCTTTCTCTCAATCTCATTATATTTTAGTGCTTGCTCATAGTCACTAACCTCAACTATCATTGCATCAAACTCCTTTTCCATTTCTTTAATGTCTAAGTTCATTCCCTTTTAAGACTTTCAAAATGATCTTTTAGAAGTTTAAAGAAAGGCATGACTTCGTTAAATAACATTCTTTCGTTTGCTCAAAACCCCTTTCTCCTTGATTATACCGGTGGGTGTGATCCTTTTCTTGCAAGTTTTCTCAAAATCAACAAATAGTTGAAAGATAACATATTGACTAATTAAGGTCTTGCTTTTAGTGGCAATTGTTCTAGGAACAAGATGCATTGGTGTATTAGGAGGATACACATCGCTCTAGGCATTTTCCAAAGGGAGGGTTTGTTTCAACAATATTTTCTCGCTCGCTTATCTAAATCCATTTTCCGAAAACTTGTTCGGGAGTCAACAATGTCTCGAGGCTTAAACTTGTTCAAGGAAATCCAATTTTCCTTCTTGTAATCATGGGGTGTGATCTTTATTTTCTTCTCTTTACATTTAGGATCATCTAATTTCTTGTTCATCTTTTCCTAGTGACTTCATCGATTTCTTATCTTCCTCAAGTGCACTCAACGCAACTAGGTTTCGTCTAGGTTTAAGGATTTCCTTGCCATCATAAAGAACCTTATGAGCATTTCTAGCCTTTTAATGACCTCTGGATTTGGTTCCTCAACAAGGGTATGCTATGCTTATCGCTAAGACTCTATGCTTAGTGATCATGTGAGCGATCGAATGGTGTTCCTTGTATGTACAACTTGTTTTCAAGTTTGTTTTTCAAAGTTTTCAGATTAGAAAAATCTTTCAAGAGTTTTGATTCCTTTGCATTAAATTCTTGCTTAAGCATTTTCACATTTTCTTGAAGTTCTTGTTTTTGCTTAGCGCTTTAGAAAGCTTTTCTTGCAAGGAATTTAACTCTTGTTTTAATACTTCTTCTCTAAAATTACTTTTTCTAATGATTGTACGCACTTGGTCATCCATTTCCGCTCACGAGTGGTCAACTCAAATTTTGCACGTTGTTCATAAATAGCAACACGTTCTTTATAGGCATTTAGTTCGAAATTACGTAATCATCGAGGCACATGCGGTGAATTCATCAAAACATAATCATTATTGATGCAGAAGATGCATCACTTGGTACAATCTCACTTTCACTTTGTATCACATATTGATCATATGGGACAACATTGATATTACCCATATTTTCAATATCCGATTCAATAAACACGATTGATTGTACTTTGTTATGTATCTTTGCTCATCAACTTCATCGTATAATTTTAATACCTCGAGATGAGTTTGTCTTTGGATGGACGAGCTTGTGGTGATGAAGAGACTTTAGGAGAGACCATTGGAGAAATGCTAGCCATGAAGATGGTGTGTGCAGATGGGTTCTTCATCAACATCAGTCATATGCATCACAATCGGCTACTTGAAAGGCATTCGATGATTATGACCTATCTCCGAATTGGTTGCTCATCCACATCTCGCATCATATGTCTTAGCATTTCCCTCAACCAAGAACAACAACTCCTCTTCATCCAAAGCGCACCATTATCCCGAGCTTGCACAAGCAACATCTTATCCTCAAGTACTCAAGATTCGAGGCGTTTTGATGATGTGCGCCTTGCAATGTGTCCTCACCACCAAATTTGTAACATTTGATTGGCTTAGCTTGACTTTGATTTCCATTCCTTCCTTTATTTCGATTTGCACCATAACCTCTACCGCTCCACCTCTTCTTTGATCAACCGCTTTCTTGAACCGATCGCACCATAATTTTCCCATCTCGATCAAAGCATGGTTGTGAAGATTGAGGCGGTTCGGATCTCATTGCGGTGTGAAGTTTGTTAGTGTGTGTGAAAGTGTTCATGTTTTGACCATGAGTGCCGTTGATTGATGAAATGTTCCATGTGTGCATTTGCATCGGTTGTTTGAACATAGGATCGGAATGAGTTTGTGATTACCATTACCCATGGGTATGACTTGAGAAGCTTTGGTGGTAATCCCATGTTTGTGTAAAAAGCAGTTGAATCATTTGATGAGCTTGTCTCTCCCGGTTGGTTTTGAACCGATTAAGAATCATTTTTCAAACATAGCATGTCTCTCATTTTGAAGGAGGAAGGCATAGAGTTGCTCATAGTTTGTATTCTTCAATCCTTTAGTAAGCTTCACGTAGGTGACAAACTTGTGCCATTCGGGATTCATATTGTTCACAAACTTTGAGTTCATTGAATGTTAGGCATAGTCATTCGATGTTCCTCATGTCATTCACAAGCTTGTGAAATCTCACATAGTACTCATAAACACTCTCATCCGGTTTCATCTTGAAGTGCTCAAATTCATCATAGAGTTGTGATTCTCTGTCTTCAATAGTTAATTCGAACACGAGAGAAGCATCTTGACATTATCCCATACAACTTTTGCTCGGTGTTGTGATTGATAAGCTTGTAGATGTCTTTTGGAAGACCTTGAAGTATAATGTTAGAAGCTCGGATATCAACATCGAATCTCTTTTCTCCTTATCATCAAGCTCATCATACATCTTTGGTCCATCCATTCCGTAAATCGAGTTCCATCTTCAAGCAAGTATCAAGTACATCTCTAGTAGTCTCAACTCGATAAGGTCCTTCATCAATGGATTTGAGAATGTTAACTCCATTTTCCTTTCCAAGACAAGACAATCGATTCGTTGAGCCCAAGAGTCATAGTCGATTCATCAAGCATGGGTGGACGAGTATCCGAGCCACCGCTTGAACATCCTCTCGCAGCAGTGGAGATGATAGTAGGAACGTTGGTAGACATGATAACAAATTCTACGGATTTTATAACTCTATGATTAAACCGGAAATAGATTCTTTCACGGATTTTACTAAATCAAGAGAAAACCGTATTTAAGGAAATGTATCAAGTCGCTAGAAAATTATGCACCAAGTCGCTAACTACTAAGTCGCTATACTACCAAGTCGCTATAGTCCCAACTCGCTAAAAGCCAAGTCGCTAAATAGCAACTCGCTAATCAGTCGCTAGCAATTAGCTAAGTACCAAGTCGCTAATGAATCAAGTCGCTAAATAGCAACTCGCTATGTACCAACTCGCTAACACCAAGTCGCTACACAATATAAAGTTAAGTCGCTAACTTAAACCAAGTCGCTACTAAGTCGGGGAGATCCACTAATTGTACTTTTTGTCAACTTGTCTCAATAGACAAGTCGCTAGCTCAACTCGCTAACAACTAAGTTAAACACCAACTCGCTACCAAATTGTAAAGCAAGTCGCTACCAAGAAAACCTTTCCGTGGCTCAAGTCGCTAGCATGAAAACACATAAACACCACTTTTCAATCCAAAACAACCCAACCACAATGATTCAAACCTTCTAAATCAAGACCTAAACACTTATGATGATTCTAAACACAAAAGTACTACCAAAATCCAAACTTTAACACTAGAAATCAACCAAATGATGCAAAAACCACTAAACTTTTTCAAACTCAAAACCACCTAAAACCACTAGAAATCCAAAGATATGTAAGATATGATCTAACCATGGCTCTTGATACCAATTGTAGGATATTGGATTTCACATACACATCAAACCATTATCACAAGTAGGCGTACAAGAGTGTTTTAGAGAGAAAGTTAGAGGTTTAGGGAACTTAGTGAGAGAAAGTGAAAGATATTATTATGAGCAACTCTCTACCTTGGAAGGTAGAGAGTATTTATAGTCTTACATAAAACGCCACACAACGGGGTCATGGATCGCATACGGTGGGTAAAGACCCGTCCGTCCTCCACGGTGTTACTTAACTAAATACTACTTAACATAAAAGAACTACGACTACGAGCTTTCTAACGATTATATATACTTGAGGTGACCGACTCTTTAATACCTGGAATTTCTAATTCCTAACCACAAGTATAAGTGATTTTATGATATAATATTACATATGTACAACAACTAGTGTTTACATATTTGGGTAAAATATACACATAACTAGTATGTAGTATATTGGGTAATATAAATGGGTAGAAACTTAAGTATCATAACCCATTGGGCATATACATTGAATGTAGTTGGGTACAACCCAAAGCCCATGACCCATGGAGCTTGACCCATAACCCATTGCATGACATCATGCTTATATCATATATGGAAAATATCCATAACCCATGGTTTTGACCCATACCCATGTGACTAGGTGCATTGCACTCAAGAGATACATTGTATCTAGCTAAAGACCCATGGATCAACCCATGACCCATGACCCATAACCAAAATACCCATGGGTAAGAGGGCGTCCCACGGATCCCTAGCTTTACGCTAGACGGATCCTTGTGGAAGGATCCGTGGGATCCGGGAACAAGAGAATTTTTCCTCTATAAATAGTGAGCCATTTCTTCATTGTTTCTCACCCCTTTCTAACATACTTTCCCCTAGAGTTAAAAACACTCTAACCTCAGATCCAAGAGATCTATGTTTGTAGTTTTGTTTTTGTGTGATCTTCTAGGTTCCTCTTAAAGGCAAGATCACCACCTTTGAGGTCGAGCAAGCTCAAGTCCATGAGTTGCCATGCTTCCTCATCATCAACACTACTGAAGTCTTCTTGTTGATGATTGTTTTTCTTTTCTAAGAAGTGTTGAAGACATTTGTGAATGGTGTCTCAAGTGTCAAGACGAAGATATTAGTGAAGGGTATCTATCGTCCATATCATAAGCACTTGTGATAAGTGCTTAGAAGTCAAGACTAGAAGCATTAGTGAAGGGTGCTTAGAAGTCAAGACACAAGACATTAATGAAGGGTGTCTTGAAGATCTAGTTAATGGCATTAGTGAAAGGTGCCTTAGATGTACATTCGATATGGTGTGTTTCGATGTACAAGATAGATTAGTACTAGATCCAAGGATATTGATATCCTTGATGATGTTGTAAAAGGTGTTGGTCTCCTTTGGGATTAGTCGTTGGTGTAGTGTTGGGTAGTAGTTCCTCCATTGTAATGGAACTAGGTGCTTAGCCTAGTACCTAATAAAGGGTTGGCGACGTTGTATAGGTGTGGTTCACCTTGGTGTGAAAGAACCGATGGTTAGCCTAGCACCGTATAAAGGGTAGGCGACGTTGTGTTAGGTGTGGTTCGCCTTGGTGTGAAAGAACTCGGTATTTAGATTTGTACGGAAAAGGTGTAAGTGACGTTGTGATGGCTTCTCCGCCATAAGGAGATTGGTGTAGTGTTTATGAACTCTCGAGTAGGTGACTCGGGAGTGGAGTAGGGCAAGGAAGGTGTCCTTATAGCCGAACCACTATAAATACTCGCGTTGTGGTTTTGTGCTTCTTACCCTTATCTTTTCATTACATACCTTTATATGCTTGTTTATCAACATCCTAACACACATCCAAATAGATTGACATAAGTCGATCTAAAATAGTTTAAAAGGAAGTTTTAATTGGCAATACTATTCAACCCCCCCTTCTAGTTTCAGCAATTGGTATCAGAGCTTCGTTACCAAGTTTCTTGAAGTATATTGTACTTTAAAAAACTTGATACGATCCATAGTTAATTGAAAACTACAAAAAGGTTTTTCATAAAAACAAACACCATGTCTTTTAAAACTCTTTGTTTAGATGTTGATTAGATGACAACATTTCTTAGTATTTATTTCCTATTTAAAATGCACTAATCTTCTTTGTCATGTTGATTAGTCAAAGCTCATACCCACCAAGCTATAGGAATCGCTTGGTAACAAGAATACCTTTCTTAAGAAGGTATCTTAAACACAAAGGAGCCGGAATCGTCTAAGTGACATTTGTTGTGTCATTTGTAAAGACATTCCTAAGAGCGCTGAAGGTATGATTTTCTTTTTATGACATTTGCTTGATAATTAAGTATGCCTATTTAGGTATTTATATGATTATCTTTTGTGCATATACATGTATTACATAAAGCTTCATTAGAAGCCTTTTTCTCACATACGTGTTATTTTTCTCGTCTAAAGTCATGGTATTTAAAACTTATGTTTTATCTCTTTCTAATAATAAAACAAAACACGAATCTCAAAAATTCCTCTTTTCCCATAAATACTCCCACCGTCATCCACTCTATCAAACCCCCATTTTTTCAAATCTCTCAATTTCAAAAATTTCCTCTCACTCAAAACTTCATCCTCCTCTCCATTTCATCTTAACCAAAATCAAGAAGAATCGTCTTCAACATGGTTTACATCGCTCTCGTGCTCATCGCCTTAACACTCATCGCACTTGTGTTCCCTATGATGAAGTTCACATACGGAGACATATACTTTGTGTTGGTAATCTACATTGGGGTTATATACCCAATCTTTTGTATCATCCTTAGCATTCAAATGTAATATTACTAACAATCTAATTTATCTAGGTAATTATCATAATGTGTTTATCATTTTTTTTTTTTTTTCTGATACATTAGAAGTCATGTATGCATGCTAAAAGAAAATGTAGGCTAAAACACTTATCTTGGTATAAAACTATGAGATCTAAAACCTATGTTTTTATCAAATCATTTTTGTTACTACAGATCCACGGATCCGGAAGATATACTAGCGAATCCCTTTTGTAAAGGAACCGTGGGATCCGTCCTCTTGGAGAACAGTTTTCATGCAAATTAAAACCACTTTTCTTCTAAAAGTAATACTCCACTAGTATGTCAAAACCATAATTGAGTTAAGTGTCTTTCTTGATTAAAACCATTGTTAATAAAAATCTAATAAAAGCGTTAGATAATCATAGGTTGACCACAAACATCACTTTCTATTAACTCATATTTTCTTTAGGTTTCACTATGTCACACGTGTATGAGTTTGATTTTTCACTCTCTAGCGTCTACACTCCGAACATCTCTCTTGAGCCCAACAACCTTGGAAATCATGTCCGTGGGTTCAATAATCTCGAAACCCGTCACTTCCATGAAGGACGTATTGTAGACACCACTCTACAATTCGAAGAAGGTATCAATACCTCCTTCCAAGCCATTGGACTAGAATGTCTTCTCAAAATTAACGAGAAAATATGTCCAAGGTTTGTATTGGAATTCTTTCGTCAAGTCGAACTTGTTCGTAACGAGGATCGTTCTCTATCCCTTTGGTTTTGGATCAAAAACCAAAAGTTTGTTTTGACTCTTGGGCAATTTGCTCAAATTCTCCGAATTCCAAATCATGGACAATGTGCCTTCACAGAAGATTGGTCTCTTGATTCTCTCTTCAACTTTCATGAAGAAAATAGTCCGTATTGTTCTTACATTCCTTCCCCGCAAGACTTAATTCGCATATTATGCAAACCCCATCACTCCAATCCAAACATCATCTACACACGGGACATCCGAGAAGAGTACAAGCCTCTTGCACTCATACTGCGTGAGAACGTTTGGAGTCTTAGGGGAAATCGAGAAATCCTTCCCGCTTGTTGTGTATACATGTTGTGCTGTTTACTAACACAACAACCATACACTCTCGCCTATTTCTTTGCAAGGTGAATTGTAAATCTTCAAAGCTCGAAGAATAAACTCATCCCTTATGGAATGTTCTTGACGCACCTTTATCACAACGTTATGCACTTTCATCCTCAATTTCAAAGTCCGTTGTACGTACTTGTGAACAAGATGATGGAACCGCTAAACATACCTCTCATGAAGACTTTCTTCATTCTTGATTCCACCAACACTCATCAACCACGTAATGATCATTCTAGCGAAAACTCTCAAGGAACTTAGTAGTCTTTCAAATAGGATCAATCCTCTTGTACTCGTGCTTTATCAATGTAATCCAATTTCTCTCATGAAATAAAGCATCTTACATTTGATATCTTAGTGTTAGAACCCCTTTAAACTAACCTTGGAATATAATGCATTGTCAAGATCATTGCATACCTTTAGTAAAGGTTCTGCTTAGCAGATGGACGGATCCCAAAGTTTGTGTTAGACGGATCCCTACATTTAGGGAACCGTGGGATCCGGCAAACAGAAAATGCAATTGGAAGCATTGTATTTCAAACATATTCTTAGAACACCTCACACTAAGCTAAACATAGTGTCTTAAGGAAAATTAAATCCTTATCTAGATTAAGTAGATCCTTCCTACTCACACATAACTCACCTAGATCACACACAAAGACGCTTGTAGATCTATCGTTTCATTTTAATCCATTACTCTTCCGCTCTCAAGCTCACACATCATTTTTCACATGATCCCTCATATCTAAATGTTGGAAACCTCTTATAGCAAAATTGATCATAATCATCCTTACGTCAAAATTGGTCGAAATTGATCAAATTCTAGTTCTTCCATCTTAAGCCTTTAGGATATTCTCCAAAAGGATTTATCTAAGTCACTATATGATCTCTAGGATCATTTAGCTTCAATTGACACTCTCATCTTTAGTGTCATCCTTGTTCATTCATTGGTACTCATGAAAGTTCCAATTCCTTCCATAAAAGGCAATCATTAGCTACATCACTCATTACCTTCAAGTACTTAAGCACCCCTTCATTTAAGACACTTAGGAGGACTGAAACACTCAAGATGATATATATCTTAGACCTTAGAAACATCATTTCTACTCTTTCATAGTCACGAGAGCGGATCCCTAGGATTAGCCTAGACGGATCCCTTCGAGGAGGAACCGTGGGATCCGGATGATGATTATGTCAAACCTTGCTAAAACAATCATTTCAACTCATCTTTCTAACTCAAACACTCCATCTCATCTTAAATGAGTTCCTAGATCACCACAAACTCGAAGTTGACTCTTGTGCATGTTAATCATCACATTCCAATGAATTTTAGTGGCTTAAGGCTTAAATGCACTTGCCAAATCTCTTGCTTTATAAACCACATTGTTAGGACTTCCATAGTCATCACCTTCATCCTAATTTTTAGCACTTAAGAAACCCTTACAAACTTCTTGAAATCATCTCATCATGAGGAATACTCCAAGTAGTAACTTATCCACCAAAGAACCACCTAAGAAATTTGCTCGTTGTGTACGAAATTTCTTCAACCGAATCATCTCCGATCAAGCCAACAAATGCAAGGATCTCTTCTCAACCAATCAAAATAATTCCTAAAAGGATAGAACCCACAAAACTACCTATGCCAAACACCACCATACCTCCTAGGCCAAATAATATTATCTCCACTAAACCATCACCATTGATTCCTAGATCTATTTCTTTTACATCTCCGCTATCATCACCACACCTCTACAATTTAGAGGATTTGCCTCCTAGGCAGTCTCATCCTCCTCCGCCGACAACATTCTCCTCATTAGGAGGAATAATGGTACAAAATCAAGGTGTTGAGTCAACACTAGCTCCGGATTCCTTTTCGCCATTTCCATCATATAATCCCATTTGGATTATAAGAAATCATCAAAGTCAACCACCGACCATATGGAAGTTGACACTTCTTTACCACCACCATCATTCTTGGTGAGCCATTCTCAAATGTACCTCAACCAATCCTTCTTCGTTTGAAGCTCCATTAAGCCACTTCACTTGATCCTTCGCATCAAGCCATTTCATTTCTTCCACCGCCATTGCCTAGCCATGACAAAGATTGTTATCATTGTCAACATGTTGAAAGTTTGATACATGAAGTACGAGAAGACCAACGTTTCATGTCTATCATCTCCTCGAACTTTTGATGAGATTAAACCTAAACAAAACTTGAGCTAGAAGATTTTAGTGGTGTCCTAGCATCAGCGATAGTTGGTCTAGAAATTCCTAGTCATGTATTTTTATTTTCTTAGTTTTTAGAGTCATGTATATCATAACTCTAGTTTTATTAAATGAAATTACATGCTACTTGCTATATTTCTGAGTATATGATTACGTTGTATACATATCTCACTTTGTGATAACATTATTTGTTATACCACCATTTGCTGAATTTATTCATCAGCCAGACGGATCCCTCTAATTTGCCTAGACAGATCCCTACTAGGAGGGAACCATGGGATCCGTGATACAGAAAACTATTTTTCTACTAACTTGGACCACATTTGCAGGAAATTGTGAATTATACTTGCTTTCTAACCTTTGTGTTGTAGTTAATCAATCTACAATTGAAGAGTTTGACACCCTAAAGCTAGGGGGAGCTTTGTGTCAAAGCAATACATTACAAATTACTTGCAATATTAGGATTACATTTCTTGACATCCCTTTGTAAAATTGCAATCATCAAGGGGGAGCACATTCGTCACTTAGACGAAATCTTTTGCAAACTCAATTGCAAACAAAATAGCTTAGTATTACTTTCTTGACGCCCTTACATAGGGATGGACTCGTCAAGGGGAGTAAAGACGAGATCCTTTCCGTTACTTGCTCTCTATTTCTTTTTATTTCTTTCACATGTTTTCCTAAAACAATGTGTTAGTTTCCTTAGAAGCAATTTTTTGTTTCGACAAAAGGGAGAAGAAAGTAAAACTACAAATTCAAACTTTACAATTTTAGCTTTTCCTTAAAATAATTTTATGTTTTGTCATCAACAAAAGGGAGATTGTTAATACAAATAAGCCAGTAAAACGTTTATTTATATTTTACGATCTTCTATTGGTTTGTCGATAACAAACGTAAAATCATTTTAACGAAACAAATAAAATACGTAAATGGTTTGAACTAATAGTTTCTAACATATTCACATTTTCACATAAAACACTAAAACAAGTATAAGTGATTTTACGATTAAATATTACATATGTACAACAACTAGTGTTTGCATATTTGGGTAAAATATACACATAACTAGTATGTAGTATATTGGGTAATATAAATGGGTAGAAACTTAAGTATCATAACCCATTGGGCAAATACATTGAATGTAGTTGGGTGCAACCCAAAGCTCATGACCTATGGAGCTTGATGCATAACCCATTTCATGAAATCATGCTTATATCATATATGGATAATATCCATAACCCATGGTTTTGACCCATACCCATGTGACTAGGTGCATTGCACTCAAGAGATACATTGTATCTAGCTAAAGACCCATGGATCAACCCATGACCCATTACCCATAACCAAAATACCCATGGGTAAAGAGGAGCATCCCACGGATCCCTAGGTTTATGCTAGACGGATCCTTTGTGAAAGGGATCCGTGGGATCTGGGGAACAGTAGAATTTTTCCTCTATAAATAGTGAGCCATTTCTCCATTGTTTCTCACCCTTTCTAACATACTTTCCCTAGAGTTAAAACTCTCTAACCTCGGATCCGGAGATCTATGTTTGTATTTTTGTTTTGTGTGATCTTCTAGGTTCCTCTTAAAGGCAAGATCACCACCTTTGAAGTCGAGCAAGCTCAAGTCCATGAGTTGCCATGCTTCCTCATCATCAAGACTACTGAAGTCTTCTTGTTTTTATTTTCCTAAGAAGTGTTGAAGACATTTGTGAAAGGTGTCTCAAGTGTCAAGACGAAGATATTAGTGAAGGGTATCTATCGTCCATATCATAAGCACTTGTAGTAGGTGCTTAGAAGTCAAGACTAGAAGCATTAGTGAAGGGTGCTTAAAAGTCAAGACACAAGACATTAGTGAAGGGTGTCTTGAAGATCTAGTTAAAGGCATTAGTGAAAGGTGCCTTAGATGTACATTCGATATGGTGTGTTTCGATGTACAAGTTAGTTTAGTACTAGATCCAAGGATATTGATATCCTTGATGATGTTGTAAAAAGGAGTTGATCTCCTTTGGGATTAGTCGTTGGTGTAGTGTTGGGAAGTAGTTCCTCCATTGCAATGGAACTAGGTGCTTAGCCTAGTACCTAATAAAGGGTATGCGACATTGTGTAGGTGTGGTTCACCTTGGTGTGAAAGAACTAGGTACTTAACCTAGTACCTGATAAAGGTTAGGCGACGTTGTGAAGGTGTGGTTCACCTTGGAGTGAAAGAACTCGGTGGTTAGCCTAGCACCGGAAAAAGGGTAGGAGACGTTGTGAAGGCTTCTCCGCCATAAGGAGATTGGTGTAGTGTTTATGAACTCTCGAGTAGGTGACTCGGGAGTGGAGTAGGGAAAGGAAGGTGTCCTTGTAGCGAACCACTATAAATACTCGCATTGTGGTTTTGTGCTTTTACTCTTATCTTTCATTACATACCTTTATATGCTTGTTTATCAACATCCAACACACACATCCAAATAGATTGACATAAGTCGATCTAAATAGTTTAAAAGGAAGTTTTAAATGGCAAAACTATTCAACCCCCTTCTAGTTTTCCACAAGTACTATTTTCCTCTTGATAATTGAAGAGTGACTTAAGAGACGAATCTTCTGTATAGGCACATTGCCCACAATTTGGAAGTTGAAGGATTTGAGAAAATTATTGTAGAGTCAAAACAAACTTATGATTTGTATCCAAAACAAAGTGATAAAGATTGATCTTCGTTACGTACGAGCTCAACTTGATGAAAGAATTCTAACGAAAAATGAGGAAAAATTTGTTCGTTGATGAAAAGTAGACAACCAAATCCTATTGTACAAAATGGGGTATAAACGTGTTCTTGGTTACAAAAGGAAGAATCAACTACTCTTCCTTCATGGAAGTAGCGAGACTTGAGATTATTGAAACCACAAAATATGGTTTCCGGGTGTGTTTGGTTCAAGTGAGATGTTGGAATGTAGGCATAGGTGAGTTTGTGATCAAAATCAAATTCGTGCGACATGTCAATACTTATAATTCAAAATTAATCATATTATGACTAGACCATTGTTAATTAAATAATGTTCTTAGTGTGTGCCTACATGTAAACTATGTGGAGGTGCGGTAAACTCAACTCAAATAAAAAAAATTGAGTTTACCTAAACACTTTTAGAATGTATTAACAATGCAAGAGAAAACATATCGGTTATGTACTTCGGATGATATTTGAAAGTTCATTATGTATGCATGAGAAAACATTTTTAGAATGTATTAACAATGCAAGAAAACATTTTCATGATGTTCCTAGTCCTGAGAAGGTTTTCAAAAAATGAAATTTGGGATTTCACATAATTGCTATTTTAATAATGCAAACTGTTGCTAATTATGCAAGGTCTAAAACTAAGTAACTTCAATTAGTCATACATATCCTAATCCTAATCCTAGTTTGACAAATGTGCAATATAAAGCTTAAATACCCAATTTCAATTTTTATGCAAAATAGAATCCTAAACACAAGATTAGAAGAAATTGAATGAGATTACTTATAATTGATGGTTGAAATGAGAAAACGTAATAAAGTCTTGTGCGGATTTGATCTTGTCGGTGAAGATATCGATTTTGGGTTAAGGGTTTTGGGTTTGATTTCACGAGAGTAAGTGATGAAGAAGTTGATAAAGTTTGAAAAATGAGTTATAACCGTTTTTGTAATCAGACGGTACCACGTCACATTTAAATATTTAAGGGTAATGTTAATTAAGGGTATCGTATGTGTACCTTTCTCATATTTCAATTTCCAACGGAAGAGTGTATTCTCGTGATTCTCGAGTTTTTGAGATGTTTTCCATCATTCCTAGACCTAAACGAAGATAGTTGAAAGATTCGCTTGAGTGGTTTAGTGAGTATGTTGTCTGCCAAAGGAACTATTTCGATTGATATATTTCCTTTTTGAACATTGTCGTGAAGGAAGTAATGACGAATTTCAATGTGTTTTGTTCGAGAGTATTGGACGGGGTTTTTGCTCAAGTCAATAGCTCCTTTGTTGTCGCATAAGATGGAAATGTCGTCGAGCTTGTTTCATCCATAGTGTTTGTTGACATGCCTTTCCAGTACTTATGTATTCAGCTTCGGACGTGGAGATGGCTAGTGCGATTTGTTTCTTGGAGAACCAAGAAGTTAGATGACAACCCATGAAGGTACAAACGCCACTAGTACTTTTTGAATCCACATAATCTCTCGCATGATCAGAGTCGGCATAGACAATAGTTTCTACACTGGTTCCCTTGGGATAGTATAAACCCAAGTGTATAGTGCCTTTTTAATGTATCTGAAGATACATTTAACCGCTTCAAGATGAGAGGTTTTGGGATCCTCTTGGAAGCGTGCACAAAGGAAGACATTAAACATGATATCGGGACTACTTGCCATTATGTATAATAAACTACCTATCATGCCCCGGTATTTAGTCCTATCCACAAAATCACCTTCTTAATCCTTTGTGAGTTTTATTTCGTGGACATGGGCGCTTTAATTGGTTTAGACTCTTCTAAGCCAATTTTCTTAAGCATTTCTTTAATGTATTTTGATTGATTAAAGAAAATGCCATCTTTCATTTATTTTATTTGTAGACCAAGAAAGAAATTTAATTCACCCATCATGCTCATTTCAAACTCATCGTGCATGATTTTTGCAAAATCATTACACAAGTTTTGACATGTTGAACCAAATATAATGTCGTCGACATATATTTGAACAATGATAAGATGTGAATTTCTTTTCTAGTGAAAATTTTATTATCTACCATCCCCACGCTATACTCATGTTTAAGAAAGAAAGCTTTTAATCTATCATACCATGCTTTAGAGCTTATTTAAGACCATATAGTGCTTTCTTGAGTTTATAAACATGATTAGGTTTTTCAAAATCAATGAATCCTGGAGGTTGTGCAACGTATAACTTCCCGTAATTAAAATTTAGAAATGCATTTTTCACGTCTATTTGATATAACTTAAAATATAGTGCACATGCGTATCGAGAAGTATTCTAAGAGATTCTAACCAGAGCTCTTTGGTGCATATGTCTCATCATAATATATGCTTTTTGTTGATTATAGCCTTGTGCAACTAGCCTAGTTTTGTTCCTAGACACAATGCCATTCTCATCAAGTTTATTTCTAAATACTCATTTCGTTCCTATTATTGTCAAATATTTAGGTGGTGGTACTAACTTCCAAACATCATTTGCGGTGAATTAGTTTAACTCTTCTTGCATGGCAACTACCCAGCTTCGTCCTTTAATAATTCATCGATGTTCTTAGGTTCTATCATAGATATGAAATAAAAGAAGCTACTTTAATTTTGGGCTTGTGATCTAAGTGTTCTTTGGTTAAGGTTTCCTATAACATTGTCTATTGGATGATCCTTAAATTCTTTAATGTTGATTACTTTGTCAATTTCAATAGTTTCAACCTAAATATTGTTTTCTATAGTTTTCTTGCCATTATCTTTCATGACTTTTTGTTTGTCTAAATCATCATGTACCAAAGGTGACGATTTAGGTGGAGGAGGACTTTCTGCGAATGTCACATTTAAGGACTCTTCGACTACCATAGTCTCTTTATTTAGAATGATGTAAGCTTTACTTTCGTTGGAATATCCTAGGAAAGCACCTTTATATGACTTAGGGTCAAACTTGGTGAGGTAGTTTTTTTGTGTTTAAAATGAAGCACTTGCTTCCAAACACTCTGAAATAATCTATAGTAGGTTTTCTTCCTCTTAGAATTTCTTATGGTGTTTTCCTAAGATTGGTTTAATTAATATCCTATTGAGAATATAGGTTGAGGTATCTACGACGTTGCACAAAATTTTTGTGGTATTGATTGTTCATTTGACATGGTTCTACTCATCTCTTGAAGGGAATGATTTTTCCTTTCTACTACGCCATTTGATTATAGAGTACGAAGAGCTGAGAAGTTTTGAGTGATCCCAACATTGTCACAATAAGCTCCAAATTGTACTTCATTATCAAATTCTTGGCCATGATCCGTCATGCTTACTGAATATTTTGAATTGCTCGAAAGCCTTAAACTTCGTCTTAAGAAATTTTGTCCAAGCGTACCTAGAATAGTCATCTACTATTACTAAGGTGTAAATGTTTCCTCCGTAACTCTTTACGGCGGATGGACCGAAAAGATCCATGTGTATAAGTTCTTGGCATCTAGTGGTTGATACTACATTCTTAGCCTTGTGAATTGCATGAGCTTGTTTCCCTACTTTACAAGCGTCACAAAGGTTTAGACCAAACTTAAGCTTAGGTATATTTCTAACTAATTCCTTTGAGGCTAATGATTGGATTAAGCACATATTTACGTGTCCTAATCTCCTATGCCGTAATGTGGATTTTTCATCTATGGTTTCTAGCTAGGCAAAGTTTATATCTCGGCTTGCTTCCTAATTTCATCACATACAAGCCGCTTTTCCTAGTTCCTCTAGCTATAGTTTTTCCATCCTTAGTTATTTCACTACCGTCCTTGTAAAATATTACCTTACACTTGTTATCACATATTTGACTTATGCTAAGCAAATTAAATCCTAAGTTGTCTACATGCTTAACAATATTAATAGTGAGGGAGTTGTGAGAAATCGTACTTTGCATATTATATTTACTCTTAGGTTACTAGAAAAAGTAACGTTACCTCCACTGTATGATTTGTATGAAGAAAAGAGACTTCTATTTCCCATCATATGCCTTGTACATCCACTATCTTGGACGCATTCGTCGGGCTCCAAGTCAATTCCCAAGCATATATATTTATATCACATAAACATTCAATTCGGTCCCCAATATCTCATGGGTCCAAAGTTGTTAGCATTAAACATCCCTTGCATTAGTTGCATTTGGTTGGAATTTTGGAATGGTGGAAAACTTCCCCAAGGTAAGTAACCTTGTTGAAAGTTATTCCAAGTTATGGGAAGGTTTTTTGTATAACTTTGTCCTCTAAAATTAGTTCTTGGTTGTAGTGTTTTAGACCGAGGTTGATAAGTGTTTATTCTCCTAGACGTTGGAGTGTTTGATCTAATTTGGGGTTTTATAAATCCAATTCCAGTGTTCAAAGAAGGTTTGTAAAAATGTTTAGTTTCCTCTTTACTAGCTACTGGAGTTTTCTTTTTATCTACAACAAACTCTATTCTAGAATTTAGACCAAATTTAAAATTTGAAGCTGAGATTTCTCTAAATACTGACGGTACCACAGTACCTTTATTTATAAAGGTACCATCTATACAATTAAGGGTATCGTCTGGTATATTTTTTGATTATGACTATTTAACAAATTTTACTTCTTTAGTTCTATTGGTTAAATGTTCTTTTAAGTTAAAACCTATTCCTGTTTTATCACCGAAGATCTGTTGAACACCTAATATCTCTTTAAAAGATTGAGTACCCTTTTCAAACTTTGAAAATTTATTTGCCTCATCTTTAAGTCTCTCGTTTTCTATTATTAAATTTTCCCATGTCGTACATCTAACATTGATTTCTTTGTTTCATTCAAGTTTCTTAACCCTTTGGTTTAATTCGTGAATTTCCTTTTCGAACCTAGTTTTTGCAACTTTTAACATTTTATTTTTAGTTCCAATTTTTAAACTAGCTTCACATAGTCTATTATATTCATCTGTCAATGTATCATTATCTATTGAAGATGAATCATCACTATAATAAGAACAGTTCGAAATGTACCTCATTTGACGCGTGTGCCATAAGTCGTGTTTCATCATTGGACTTGTCTTCATTTTCCTCACCACTATCACTCTACGAACCTCTGAAAAACGCCTTTTGGTTGTTGTTTCTCGGAGGTTTAGGACACTCTCCAACAAAGTGATTCGGATCTCCGCATGTAAAACATTTCCCATCTCCTTTACCTTTCTTGTCATCCCGGTTCTTTTGGAATGACTTATTTTCATCTCTTGGTTGCCTAACGTACCTATCTCTTCTTCTAAAGAACTTCTTGAAATATCTAACCGCTATTGCGTATTCTTCATCTTCACTTTTGGAGGTCGAGGATTCGTTATCACTATACTCTTTTTTAGCTTTTAAGGCGCGAGATCCAACTTTCTCTCCTTTTACCATAACTGTATCAAAGTCTTTCTTGATTATCGTTTCGTGAACTTTTAAGTTCACGATGAGTTCATCAATAGATAGTGATGCCATATCTTCTGACTCCTCAATTGCGGTAACCTTAGCTCTTCATTTAGGATGTAGAGCTCTAAGATACTTCCTAACGTATTTCTTTCTAGAGTAATGGATAAGGATTTAAAACGTACCCTTTTAAGGGGTCGTTTAAGCCCTTAATAGCCCACTTTTATATCCGTTACTGCTTAATTTCGTTCCTTTTCACTTTTTAGGTCTCTTGAAAGCAAAATGCTGGAATGATGCATTTTTGGACATAAAGGAGTGAATATATGAAGAAAATGGCTAAGTCAAGTTCAAGACACTTAAGTCTTTGGAATTACACCGACGGTGTCCCAAATAGAGGCGACGCCGTCCTCTTTATGTAATTGAATTTGTGGCGACTTTGTAGCGAATTTGCTATTTTACACTGACGGTCGTCGAATTTGAAGTAAGGGCGTCACGAAGACTTTTCTTCTCGAACGGCCTAGATCTAGATTCGAGCAGCGTCCTTCTTTGAAGGCCAGCGGTGTCACAACCATAACATGACACCGTCCCAATGATGACTTGGCGAAAGAAACCACTAATGACGATCGTCGGCGTCCCAACTATAAGGTGCCGTCGCGGTTGTAAAATTATATATAGAAATCAAATTTTCGAATTTTGAGAGGTAGACTTGTGGAGTAAAAACCTAAAACGATTTTGGTCCGGTTTGAATGATATCTTAGGGTTCTCATACCATATTTTACATCAAGATAAGTAATTTACTTCATTGATTTTATTATGTCTTCAATTGTATGTGTGTATGCTTGCATGTTTAACATGTCCGCTAAATTTCTTGTGTGTTTGCTTAGATCTATGAAACCCGGTTATTGATTATTGATTGGTTGTCTCTTATCTTAATTGTAATTGGCTTAGGAGTGCAATAGGCCATCGTTGTGTTTTAATGCTTGAGTAATCTTTGTGAACCTTAGTTTATAACCACCTAGCGTAATTGTAGACTAAACATCCAAAGATAACCTTAGAGTTAGTTTATGAATCATAGAGATTTTGTAGGCAATAACCTTAAGGTAGTCTCAAAGAGTTAGGGATAAAAGCATACCCTACGACCTTAGAAAACACAACGCGTTAAGAATAAGGACGTGACAATTCAACCACCAATAAAAGATAACTAGGGAGTAATAGTATATAGGTAGACATATTTTTAATCATCATACGAACACACATCAATAGACATAGACTACCCCTTAGTTTAGATAATTAGATAGTAGAAGTAATCGGAAGAAGTACCAAACCCCAAATCCAAATCCAGAGATTTTACCTTAGCTTTCTAAAAAATATAAAAGATAAAAATAATCCTCCTCGACCTCAAACCTTAGCGTAGTACATCTCTCACTAGCATTCCTATTCCCTATAGAACAATATCAATACCGGAGGCTTACCCAATGCTACACTACAATGATTAGGTTCATTTGCCTAGGGTGTTGAAAAACTTGCTCGGCGTAAAGGAAGTTCCTTTGACACGAGCGCGTTATACGCGCATCAAGTTTTGGCGCATTCTTGAGGAATAGAATAGCTAGTTAAATTTCAAGCTCGTTTAGGTTCCTTGCTTGATTCAATCAAGTAAGATTTTTCTCATTTTAGCTTCCTCGTAGTCTATCCCCATCTTCGTGAATTTGTTCGTATCCCCATCACTTTTCATCATGGAAGGTGATAACGTATCAAACAACAACCCACCACCAAATAAACCACTTCCACTCAAACCCCAACCCATTGACCAACACAATCACCGCAACCGATATGTTGGTAGAAACAAAGATCTTCAAGATTTACATAGGGTATGTGACAGTACAATTAGGGATGTTGTTGAAAAAGCGGTTAACGCCTCAGTTGTTGACTCCATGATTAGCAGTAGTTCGGGTAATGGTTTAGTGAATGATGTGAATGAGGAGAATAGTGCTTACTTCAATATTTACCCCACTAAGGAGAAGTTGCTTACCACCAATACATAATCGACAATCTTCGATCACCCATCATTAGGATATGCCCAAATATTAGGAGAGGAAATCCTTGGAATATCAAAATCCCTTGTATGATTGGAAATAGGAATGTCGAACACGCCCGCATTGATCTGGAATCTCCATTAATGTGATGTCATCACTGCTTTACAATGACATTATGAATGAGCGACTTAAGATTAGGAGAGACCCTAAGTATCCGGGTGGGGTTTGCAATTTTGTGGGAAGAGTCAAGGATGTACACGTCTTTATAGGAAACTTCACCTACTTAGTTGATTTTATGGTCCTAGAAGACATAGGATGTGTCATTCACTATAGCTTGTCCCAAGTTGTGCTAGGAAAACTGTTTGTTGAAAAGTCTAAAATGAGCTATAACAAATCCGAAGGAACGGTTAGGTTTATGGAAGGGGAAGATGAGATCACTTATAGGATGCCTTGGAAGATGAATGGATATGGCCCTTTATCCCTTTATGAGCGAGATAACATTAGAGCTTTTGAGGTAAAGAGCGAAGACAATGTTGAAAAAAGTTTGAACTTCATGTGGGAGAAAAGGAGACTTTACTATAGGGGTTGCTTGACCCTAGGACCTAGTTATAGAGTAGATGAAAATTTTGTCAATATGATAAAGTTCTCATTGAGGATGAAAAATGAGACCACGTAGGAGCACGACTTCGAGTCTAGCTACAAGACTCATAAATAAAGAAAAGCGCTTCGTGGGAGGCAACCCATGCTTAATTGTTTGCTCGTTTGTGTGTCATATATCTTTTCATTATTGTATGTTCTCATGTTTGAATTTGTGAAAATGCTTTATTTTGTCTTTAACCTCTTCTTAATTACATATAAAGGTATTTTACAAAAAAGATAAGTGTAGGGAAGATTACACATTTTTAAAAGAACGTGCACATGAGAACTACGATTATTGAAAAATATATATGTGTGTTTGTTAGAGTCAAATGCTTGTATCGAGTCATAATGAATGTTTTGCGAGAATTTTTCCAGTTTTAAAGGTGTAATTTTTCGAATTTTTGAAAAACGCATGCAGACCGGTTTTGCGGGATAACTGACGGGATTACAACCTGACGACGTCAGGAGGAGCAGAAACAACTTATTACATTCTCTCATTTTTGTAACACCCCCAAATCTTGGTACAGCGGAAGACTTAATCAAGTTTTCGGGGCGTTACTATTGGATTGGTATCGCACACAAGTATGGCAAAAGATAGTCGTTTAACATTCAAAATCAATCCCAAAACTTAGTTATTCAAAACCTTTAATCCAAAAGTATAAATATTAGGCCCAAGACATGGTTTAATAAAATAGGTCCCCAAAGTTTATCAGAGTCAGAATTGATCCTTGAACCCGCCTTCTTGCCAAGCTTCCACCAATCAAGTATTCCAAACATCTCTCAAATACCTGAGAAATCATGCTAAAAGGTCAGCTTACGCTGGTGAGTTCATAGGTTTAAGTTCAACAAAATCTTAGTGGACCAATAGTAGTTGATTTTCTATGCAAGACCTAAGATAGATAAATACCGTTCACACATGATCCTACCGGATCTCCAATCAAATCCGCATCCGAGGATTACTCGGACCCTCTGACTCTAGTCCACCGATATGGCAAAATCTAGAACAATTGCCAACCCCGGACTAGGTCGATGTAGAAGTCTATTCTTAGCTAGGCACGGTTAAACCTAGACTAAGGCAACAACTACAACACAACTATGTATACAGTCAAGCACATAAGCAAATCCAAATAGTTTTCACGGTCCAAAAACAGTAGCATGATTCTCACCCCAAAATAGTTCAAAATGTAGTAAAAACGTAGATAAAAGTGGGGCTATGAAACTCACCTTAGCCACAGCAATGCATGAAGAAATACTAGCAGAAGATAACAGGAAATCACAGCACAACAATGCACTACTCACTATTGACACAACTGGCATCTAAAGTTAATCTCCATGGCATCCAGATGAATGTATGACGAGCACAATAGAATAGTTGTGACGCAACCTAATGCGTATACGATATTCTTATAATATGGCTCATATGATAAAGAAATCAATAGAAAGTAACGTGTTGTAGTTTTCGTGGATCATTCATGTCGTTACTTTCAAAAGTACATTATCGTTCCCAAAAGTTCATAATTAATATCTCAAAAGTTTAGTTTTAACGTTTCGTGTGGTGGTAAGGAACATGGACGCGACGTACAACTCACGCGAAAGAAAGAAGACATCGACGTAATCGAGACATACAGACCAGAACTCATGCCAAAAAGGAGAGGATATTGACAAAGTCAGGAAATACCAACCATGCTCAAGCTAGTCAAAGACTAGGAAATGGCAACAACTATTTATGACACATAAATAGGTTAACTTTCGATACTTTCCCAAAATCCCAAATGTACATGTTTATAATAAAAGATAAGTTCCGTTTATCGCTCAATTAATAAAGGTTTCTCAATCGCTATTCATGATCATACAAGTTTACCGAAAGTACTTCATATGAGGTATAGTAAATAGTGTACTATAAATGACACGTTCGTTTATCCCCAAACCATTACGACTTTAATAAGTTATCTTGTCAAAATAATATTCCCAAACAAGTTTACAAAAGCTAATATGTGTTATAAAACACATATTACCATTGTATTTAATAAAGGTTTATAATAGATTAAACCATATCCGTAAATAGTTTATGGTTATATAATTCAATATTAGTTTAAATGTGAAACGGAATGCTTAGTTTATTGCAAAACGAATATACTAAACTCATTTAAACCAAAACATTTAATAGAATACAATCTACTAATCAATATAAGTGTTATCAAAAAGTCTATAAAAGATATTTTGTATTTTATAAAACATAAGTCATTATCGTAGTTGATAAAGGGTTTTAGTTGAATAAACCATAATTGTCGATATAAAATTCATCACGGCTTTAGAAAATATGAACTATTGTCATAATAATTAGGGGTTTATAATTAAATGAAACCATAATCGTTGACAATATAAATTTAACCACCTCGTCCTTAGCTGACATGTGACAGTAAAATATTTAGACTCATTTAAGTCAAAACGTTTAATAAAGTATAACTCATAACTAATATAACTTGCATAGTAAACGCTAATCCAAATTTATGACCCGTAGTTGATTCTTACATACGAACTATTGATATCAATTATTACTTACGTAGCTTGGATTCTTTAAATGTTATCACACCATTTTTGTAAGTGCTTATTAAATCAAGTCTAATATCATGTACCATGACGGTTCTATCCCATTATCGATGCATAATTAATTCGTTACATTTTCCAAGTTAACACATTGACAAATTACTAGTTAACCGTTAAGCTTATGTTATCAAGCCTTTCATTAATCTCGATATCTCATTATAATGATTGTTAGTATTTGTTTCCACATTCCATATTAACCGCACTTACAACTTATAACTATTAACGTGCCTTATCAATTTGTATCCATAACTAGTTCAACTCTTTTTAACACATGAGACTCACCAACTCGACTCATGCGCAACCATAGAATCAAGGTAACATTCAACACCGAATGATAGATTCCAACCAAAAAAAAGAGATAATCTTAATCTATACGAGTGTGACACCAAATTTTAACTTATTGACCGAGTACACCAACGACACCAAATATCATTCAAATTCTGGGATCCGAACAAGTTTTTACCAACACTAGATGGGTTTGACCCATGCGGTTAACCCGACTCACTGAGTCACGGTTCGACTCACTGAGTCAACACGAAAATATATCTCATCTTGTTGCAACAAGTTTAGTCTCACTACGAGACGCCCAACACCTAAAACGGGTCTAATGCACACGAACCCAACCCCAAATCAAAACAGCCTCTAAAGTTGTCTTACCATATTAACCACACGAAACACAAGCCAAGAGTTTTTAATTAGTTTTACCCATATCTCCAAATATTTTAAATTCATTTTACACATGATACCCACGAATTTAATATAAGAACCAGAAAATAATCAACCGTCCTTCCGAACTAACTCGAGAATTAAACATAACATACCCAACATATTTTTAGTCCCGTTTTCTACTCGAGTTCACCACTGAAATATTTTCAGTACACGGGTTTAAAAGAAAACAATTATAAATTCGTTTTTAACACTTCTCAATCCACGAAAAACAACATATTTGATCCAAAATAAGATAAAATAACAAGACTAAGGGGGGGGGGGGTTGTTTTACCGAGAGAAAAAGAAGAGAAAATGAAGGTCGTGATGAAGTCTTTTACGAGTATAACTCGTATTCATCCATGCTCGACCCTTGCACGACTCATTAACATTTAAACCCTAATATTCAGATCTATTTTTCAAGATCTAGGGCGCGTGTAGGAGTTTGGGTGTAATTATCTTGCATAAACGTGACCACAAGACACCGATCTATCGTTTGGGATAGGTGGTGTAATCATTTATGGTCATCGAAAAGTTGGCCGGAATTTTGTGTGGCACGCCTAGATGGGTGTTGGATTTTCTAGTGAGAGAGAGGAGGGATATTTGTGTGTGTTTTTAAGAGAGAAAGAGATGGTAAAATGAGAGAAGATGTGAGGTTGGGGTATTTATACCCTTGGAGGGATCATTTTGTAATTTTAGTAAACACAAGGATGAAGATGAAACTTAACACAAGGACCTAGATGTAACCGTAAAACTTTCGTTAAATTGGGTTGGGGCTCGTTTAACCTAGTAAGCGAAAGATTCATGACCGAGAGTTACGTCATTGTTTTTAGAATATTAATTCCAATAAAAACGATATAAAATACGACTCGTGTCTCAAATTAAATCAAGCGATCGCTCAAATCGACGTTTCTCCAATTACGACGCATTGAGGAATTTACGAGTTGTCACATTTTTGTGCTAATTATAAATTTTGGAAATTCTCGGTCTTAATTTTCCGAAAATCTGCAAACATCCATTTCACAATCATTATATCCTAGTTTAGTAGAGTCGTATATAGTTTTACCGCCGATTTTACGAAGGTTTCGTCTATTTTCTTAAAGTGTGCGGGTTTTATTTATCAAGAAGAAGAAACATAAGATTGGATAAAGATTTTCACATACATTCTTCTTGGAAAGAATTTAACCACTACTTCACACGGATCCTACCGAGCTAATCAGGGGAGTACAAGTTTCTTTCTCTTTTAATTACCTTCCATTATCATAACTTTGATACTTTCGGAGAACATTGGGGACAATGTTCAGTTTAAGTGTAGGGAGGGAGAATAAAACGGGAACTTTGAAACTATGCTTATCCTTGATCATTTGTCTTGTCCTATTTCATTTGTGTAATAAACCATGAGAAATATTTGTTAGGGCAATTTTAGCGCCAAATTTAAAATTTTTCATGACCTGTATGGGTGGGTCTTTAGTCTTAATAAAGCGTCTCATGGATAGGAGTTATATGACTAGCATAAAAAAACCCATTACCACTCAAATTCCACCCCAAAAATGTGAGGTTCACCCCTAGATCTATAGGAATTAAAGCATTCACCTTTAATGCTTCGAGAGTGTACCGGTAGTATGATAGATTTTAGAACTTGTTTTGTGATGCATTCCGAGATCGCTAGTGAGACTACACTTGTGTAGTTAGGAATAACTAAATGATAAGAAGCATTAGGATAACCCTTGTTTGATACCATATTATAATTACTTCTTCCACATCGGTTGAGTAATTCCCCCACACCCTTGCGATGTACTCATTTTTTGTACACGATACCCCTAGTTAACCCCTCAGAGCGTATCCTTTTCGCGGTTCTAGAGATGTTTTGGTTTTCCGGAATATCAATGAAGAGCATTGTTTACAATCCACCCCCAAATATACACCCAAATCGCCTTAGCCTACCTTGTATGCACTCACTTTTAGTGCATTATTGTTATCATACTAAACCCTTAGTTCAATTATCTAGTTACTTGCATGGTTGCTAAGTCGAGTCATATCTTTTGTATCTGATTTTGGGACGATTGAGACTCATGGGCAAAGTTAAATTTTATAGAGTGGCGGGAAAAAACGTTAAATTTAAATTCTCTTTATTTACGTAATAATGTACTCCAAGTGTTTTGATCTTTTCAATTTGGATCATATTATTGTTAGAGTAATAAAAACTCAAGTGTAGGGATGCTCCTATAAATCCCTTATATTTTGATGTTATCGTAGAGGATGGTAGAGTAAAAGTGTATGCACAAAAAAAAAAAAAAAAAAGAAAAAAATGAAAAAAAAGAAGATACGGGCTACCATCCTACATCTATCTTTATATTTATGTATGTTTGTTTCAAAGTTATCTAGAGTTTAGAGAGTCGAGTCTTGGCTTAGCAACGTCATTCTTTTCATGCTTGTAACATAAAGATTTTTGACTTGCCACCACTAAATCGCCTATCCAACCAAACCCTTTGTTTCCTTAACCGTAAGCCTAACGTTACAACCCTTTAAAAGACCTCTTAGATACTTGTTCCTAGGTGCTTACGCCAAAGCGGTGGAGGTTTGATCTAGTCTCAAGCCTATGGTAATTGGTATGTGCTAAAACACATACCCTTTATTTACTAAAACAGGCATAAAATAACCAGAAAAGAGCTGTTAATGCCTAATACTTGTTGGTTTCTTGAGTTTATGCATGTGCAGGTACGGATATGAGAAAACACACAAAAGAAAGATAAATCAGACAAAAACCGAGCACGAGAAGAAAGAGAGTGCAAAAGCTGAAACCGGGAAATCAGATTGAGTGAATTTGAAGTTTTGGATGCTCAAAGGATGATTTTTGGAAGTTTGTATCAACTTTAAAGAAATTACAGATTCAGTCCCTCAAGTTTGCAAAACTAGAAAAATCTACCCTTGAGATATCAGAAATGGAAACTTTGGTCCCTCATCTTTCCCACAATTGCAAAATATACTCTTGTGTCCAAATTCCCAAAAGTACCCGTTCAATTTTACCTAATTTACAAATTAAACCCTTTAAAATAAAAACCTTTCATTTTAAATCCTTAAATTAAATCCCAAGGTTCAAAATTCATTTACCCTTTCACTTACCTAAACTGCCCAATCAAATAACCCACTTGAACCCTTTCAAATCCCACGAACCCTTGTCAATAAACCTTGACCCTTCCCACCTTTTACCACTGGTCAAATAAGTCAAAATAAAATAAAATAATTCCCCATTTCCCTTTACCTGCGTTAAAAAACTCCCAATTGCCATAAACCCTAATTTTACCGTACCATAATTACAGCAATTAAGGGCATAATAGTACAATCATATGACATTGCTGACACATGGGAATGCCACCTTTGCAATCCGTGTGCCAGGGTGAGCAATGATTGGTCGATGGGATATCATCAGGAGAATCAAGGGTTGAGATTTATTGATTGATTGATGGGATGTGATCAAGGGTTGATTTCACACACATATGTGTAGAATTGTAGGTGTAATTTAGTGTGTAGTTTCTGTTTCCAAAATGATTTTATGTTTTTAAATCAACTTGTATTTCTGCTTTATAGTTTTGTACTCAGATTTCCATTAATGAAAGTTTATCTTTATTGTTCAATTTCTGTTGGGAATTATACGTTTAAGTTGATAAGACAAAATGAATGAAACAAGAGGGACTTAATACAACAAGAAGGAAACCTACAAAAAGATGGAAGGACTTTCTTGCAAAAGAAGTTTTATTTATTAGTCCTTTGTAGTATTTTGTAAACCCTAATCCTTTAGTATATAAAGAGGACATGGGGTGTAGGTTTTAATATGTGTCTTCCATAATGTAGTCGACTAAAGGTGTGTGTATGTCTAACCTAGGGCGTATAGTTTATTGTAAACGCCTAGGTTATTAGTTTAGTTAGTAGTTTAGTTATCGAGACGTGTTCCTATAAACGTCTAAGATTAGTTAGTGTTAGTGAATGAGAACCTTGTTCAATAACAAAGAATTGATTAGTTTATTCCGCTGTGCATATTATTAATCTTTGTTATTGATCACTAGCTGAGCTTATAAACGATCTTCACAATTGGCATCAGAGAGAGGAGCTCTTGATATAGGGATCTACAAGGTTTTTCAAAGAAAAGATGCAAAATTCGAAGCTGTTACAAATTTTCATATTTTTCTACAGGGCTGTTTTCAAACAGCGATAACTTTTTCTTGAACCGTTGGATCGAGCTACAATGTTTTCTGGTCCATCTCCATATATTCATTTAACGTTTCACCGGAGGGATTTTCAATTATAGCTCTCAATCAAAAGTTATAAGCTGTCGAAGTCTGCTGCAGAAACTAAAAAAGTTTCGTCAGGTTACTACATCACTGTTTTGAAACGATTATAAATTTTTCGTTAACCGTTAGATCGGGGACGAAATTTTAGGTGGACGTTCTTTATATAGCCATCTAACTTTACACCAGAGGGATCGTCGATCTGAGCTTTTATGCAAAAGTTACTGGTCGAATATCGAATATAATCTTCTTTGTTTACTCAAAATCTTGTTGTTTATACTCAAAATCTTCTTTGTCGAAACCCTAAATTTCTCAAAGTACTGCTCGTCCTTGAAAGTACTGCTCGCTTCAAAGTACTGCTTAAGTCAAAGTACTGCTTAACGTTATACATGATTTTTGGTTCTCGTATGGTTTTGGATTCGAGGGGAAGTCGAGCATGATAATTGTTATGGATTTTTGACGACACATACAAAGGTTATTGGTTTACACACACAAGA
This sequence comes from Chrysanthemum lavandulifolium, assembly GCA_022545495.1. Classification (NCBI taxonomy): domain Eukaryota; kingdom Viridiplantae; phylum Streptophyta; class Magnoliopsida; order Asterales; family Asteraceae; genus Chrysanthemum; species Chrysanthemum lavandulifolium. Next base: position 167,538,242 of record CM040242.1, read on the forward strand.
GGAGATTGGAAGTTGTTCTTAAAAGGATTTAAAAAAAAGCTCGTTTTTGGATTTATTGAAGAATTGATTACGAAGAAGGATAAATATCATTTATTTGATGTTGTAGTTGAGTTTCACATGTTTGTGTTCTTATCATATCTCAAAGTGGGTGTTACATTTTGTAGATAACTTGTTCGTGCTTAAAGGATGTTGACGAAGACTTGCAAAATCTAGTTTTCATAGGTCAAGGGGTGGATGGATGAAGACCTAGTAAACTATCACTTAAAGGAGTTACATTGTAGTGCTCAGTGTCTCATTCAAGATGAGGATTTTGTCAAGAGGTTGCGATCTACTTATATTTTGGTTAGCAGTATAAGTTCAACGTCACGTGGATAGTACAAGACATAAGACACAAGTTTGGGATATTTTACTTCTTCATCAAATTCGTTATATTTGGTTTTCTTCACAAGTGATCATTACAAGGAGCTTACAGATTTGAAGAATCATTTGATGTTCATGCACAAATCGAGGGGAAGTGTTTGATTTTTACTATTGTTGATCATTATTACTACTGCTAGTTGGAGTTTTCTACTGTTTTGGATTCATTTTTAGTAAGCATTTTGGTGTTCTTCATGGAGGGCAATTCGAAACATTGGACGACTTAGATTGGAAGTATGATATTGGTTCGTTGTGGTCAAGATCATTATTTGCATTCGTTCCCTATTTGGATAATAACAAAAAGGGGAATAGATGTTTGATTGGGATGGCATGGATTAAGGGGAAGACAAAGGAAGACATACTTGTTTCATTCATGGTGAGATCTCTGATCTCAATTTCTCTACTTCGTCTAGGGAAGTTCGTTCAAGAATGGTTTTGTCATTATCAACTAAGGAAAGATTGTTGGGAATTATACATTTGAGTTGATAAGACAAAAAGAATGAAACAAGAGGGACTTAATACGACCAGAAGGAAACCTACAAAAAGATGGAAGGACTTGCTTACAAAAGAAGTTTTATTTATTAGTCCTTTGTAGTATTTTGTAAACCCTAATCCTCTAGTATATAAAGAGGGCATGGGGTGTAGGTTTTAATATCTGTCTTCCATAATGTAGTCGACTAAAGGTGTGTGTGTGTCTAACCTAGGGCATGTAGTTTATTGTAAACGCCTAGGTTATTAGTTTAGTTAGTAGTTTAGTTATCTAGACGTGTTCCTATAAACGTCTAATATTAGTTAGTGTTAGTAAATGAAAACCTTGTTCAATAACAAAGAACTGATTAGTTTATTCCGCTGTGCATGTTATTAGTCTTTGTTATTGATCCCTAGCTGAGCTTATAAATGATCTTATCAATTTCTAATAAGCTCTTAAATTCTGTTTTATATCATTTGGAATCATCATTAAGTTTTTGTTTTAGTTAAGTAGCTTATAAGTCATCTATTTACTTTGCTATTGTTTCAAAACCAAAAATCACAAAAAAATTTAAAAAATAATTGGAAAAATCAAAAATATGTCCAAATCCTTTCTCAAGCTTCATCAAGCTTAGTTTTCTGTTAGCTTAAGCTTATATAAGCTTAATATAGCTTATTGTAAGCTTATTTCAGTTTCATAATCATTCTACACACAAAATCACTTAAAATCAGTCAAAAATAAAAAACCTATGGAATTTGGAAAAGCTTAGGAAGTTGCCTGCAATGGAGGGGCAAGATGGACTTTTACTCTAGCTTATTAATAAGCTAGAGAGCTTGTAGCTGCCTTTAAATAGGCGATCTCTGTTCAGCTGAGAGCCAAGTTAAGTTTTTCCTTATTTTTTAGCTTAAAATTGCAATTTACTGTTTGATTAGTGTAGATCTGATAATTTTAGCTTATAGTTGTTTAATTAGCTTATTTGGATCTGTTTGTGGCTTAATGTGTTAGTTTAGATCAAAATTTGGCTTAATTCTTTAGTCTGCACACATTTCTGTGATAATCTATCATGATTAGTTAATTATGGGTTGAGTTTGTTTTGTTGTCAAAATCATCTTCTATAAGGTCTAATATAGTGCTTGAATCTGAGATAAGTGTTGTGTAAGTTAGGATTAGTGGATAGCTTGTTTAAAATTGCAATACAGTTTACTAAGGGGTGTTTGGTTCAATAGAGTAAACTGCATTAGAAATTAGAGTAGTAGTAAAACTTAGTCTAGATTGTCATTTTTAAGTTTACTTAGGTGATTTAGATCATAAAATAGTAGTTGCATTTACTAAATAGTCAAAATTAAGTTTTAAGCTACTTAATCTGCATATCAGTTAGGATTTTAATATCACAAGCTTGCATTTAGGTGTAGATCTTGTTTAGGTAGCATAATTAGGACTTATTATTGCTTAAAACATAATTTAGAGTCTGATTAAATCAATCAAAGTTCACAAAAGTCAAATCAACAAAGCTTTTCAAATAGTCAAAATTACCTCATCAATTTCTCACTGCCTTCACTTTTAGATTTTTAAAATCTTCATTTTAAGTCCAAATGAGTTGCAAATATGGGTTTTGATTCTCTATTTGGTGGTGATTATCAAGCTATTTTTAGAATATTTTTGTTATTTTTCTAAATCAACTTAATCAGGGCTTGAAATAGGCTGTTTTCACAAAAAGTGCCATGTGCACAATTAAACAACATAAACTGATTCTATCTCAGCTACTTCAATAGCTTCTAGAAAGCTCAAAACAGCTCCTCTTAAGCTCATTTTTGGTTTACAAACTCTTGGCCAGGTCTACTTGAGTTTCCGAGTTGAAATTTTCAATAAGCTCTTGTGAATAAGCTCTTAGATCATCTTGAAAATAAGCTCTTAGATCATCTTGAAGATGGGTGTTCAGGAATGTTTGGCTGCTTGTTTTTAAAAATAGGATTCAGTGCTTTTAGCTTTTTGCTGTTGCTTATTTGATCTCACTCAATATCTTTAGGTTTCTTTAGTTGGCTCAAGCTTAGATTAGCTGTTGTTAGCTTCTGGTGGCTTATTTGTAGCTTTAGCTTATTTCTACATAGCTTTTTCATATTAGTTTCATTCAGCTTAATCTGTAATCATTAGTTGTTTTTGATAATTTTCATAGACTCTCAATAGCATTTAGAACTTTTCTACAAATTTTCATTATTTTCCAAAACCATTTGCTATTTTTCTAGATTAAAAATTTGTATTTAGCACTTTTTAATAGATTTTAATTCAAATAAATCAGAAAAAAGTCACAAAAATATAAATTTAATTTTATTAAGTTTAGAAAAATCAAAAAGTCACATAAAGTATTTTTCTAGATTTTTCCTAATTAAATCAGTATTTTCTAGACATTTTCTTAGATTTAATTAGTTTTAAATTCACAATAAATAGAGAAAATGTCAGAAAAATATAATTTCAGTTTTGAAAATTATTTTTAGTTAATTTAGATTTTTGAAAAATAGTTTGGTAATTTTCTTGTTAATTTTTATATTTTCTCTCTTTTTAAATCAATTTTAAAAATACAAAAAAAGTTTTTAATTCAAAGAAAATCAGGAAAAACCAAAAAAACTAGTTTTAAATTTTATATATAATTTTAAATCACATTTTTAGCTGTGGAAAAATATTAGTTCGTTTTTAGAGGTTAAATTAACTTAAATTACATTTTAGTATACGTTTTGAATTTATAGTAATTTGCGTTTTTAGTTGTAATTTGCATACTTAATTGATACTTTATTGTTTGCACCATAGATTTAGAATTTTTATTTACGTCCCATTATAATTCCTTGCCATGTAGTTTAGAAATTATCCAAAATCCCTTTTTAACCATTCAAAACCAGAATAACGCGACGTGAGTTTTTAACTCCATTCATCCTTCGCTAGGAACGATCTGGGGATTCAAATCTAATAAATTTGAGTTACCCAAATACTATAATTGGTTTCTTTCTTAAGAATCAATTTTTGGCGCCGCTGCCGGGGAGGACATGTAGTGAGTTTTCAATTCTGTCTCGATTCGCGTGTATTTGAAGATCCTCCCCGAGTGAAGTTATAGTTTTTTTTTTGTGAATATTTATTTTTCAAAAACCCAAAAACATCTAAAACACCAAAACATTCTTTCTAGAGTGTTTACAAAACCATAAAAATTAAAAAACCAACAAAAGAAATTGAAACGTCAATTGTTACGTCGGCTCACCTTGAAAGTACAACCTATAAACGGGGTTTAAGGAAGTCTTGACATTAAATTCCAGACTGAGGAAAGATCCACTCTTCTTTCCCGCTACGCTGCGCATACTTTTGAGAGCTACCGAGCACCGGTTGACGGGACGGTTACCAAAAAGATTGTTTTTCAAAAGTTTTCTTAAATATAAAAACCAAAAATATTTTCCTTTTTTAAATTTATTTTCCTTTTTACTTTTTGGATTTTGATTTTTAGTGCATGCGTACTCGTTCTCAATCAAGACGACTTCGTAATCGAAATGTACCCAAGTTACGTAATATGGCTGCTAATCAAGGACCACCCGTTCCCGGTCCCAACCCTCCTCCCGTTAATCAAAATGTAGCTCCCGATCTTCGAACGATGGAGGAGTTATGCCAACCTACCATGTACGGGAGGGGAGGACCCATTGCTCCCATTAATATTCAAGCCACGGATTTTGGTTTGAAACATCATATGATTCAACAAGTGCATAATACTTGTCAATTTCACGGTTTACCGACTGACGATGCTAATAAGCATCTTGACAAATTTCTAACCGTCACCCAGAGTATGAATCAAAATGGGGTCTCCGATGACGCCCTTCGTCTATAGCTTTTCCCGTATTCGTTGTGTCATCATGCCACCTCTTGGTTTGATCGACTCCCGAAAAATTTGATTCATACTTTTGAGGTAATGGTTTCTAAGTTTTTGGCAAAGTATTTTCCACCATCGATGGTGACGAAATTGAGAAATGATATCAGTAATTTTCGACAATATCCCGACGAATCTTTGTTTGAAGCTTGGGAACGTTATAAGCTTTAAATTGACAAATGTTTGAATCATAACATGTTGCTTGTCACTCAAATTGATACGTTTTATAATGGTTTGATGTTGAGACACCGTGACACGATCAATGCTGCTGCCGGTGGAACTTTCATGAAAAGACGTCCCGAGGAATGTTACGATCTTATTGAGAACATGACCGCCCATCAAAATTATTGGGACTCTTCCGCTGAAAGAGGCGAGTCATCTAGATCAAATACGTCTTCTTCTCCCAAAATAGTTGCTCTTAACAAAAAGATTGACGATATATTGAGGTTAACTCAATTGAATAATCAGAATCAGCATGTGAAAGTGGTGAACCCGACTTGTGAGACTTGAGTGCCCAACCGTCGGTGCCTATCCTCAAGAGAATGTTTATGCTGCTACGGGAACCTATAATCAACCGCAAGGAGATCGAAATCTTCTTAGCTACCGTTCAAACAATTACCTCGGACCTCCCGGTTTCAATCAACCTCAAAACCAAAATCAAAACCGTTTCAATGGTAACCACAATGCTAATCAAAACCGAGGAGCTAATGTTAATCATGGTAATCAAAACTACCAAGCTCCTCCACCTCAAGTTTACCAACAACCTTCTCAACCTCAACGGCCTTATCAACCACCTCATCAAGTTGCTCCGAATCATGATTTTGCAAATTACATCAAGAGCACCGATAACACCATTAAAATGACGCAGACTCAGATCAACATCTTGAGCAATAAGATTGAGGCTACCAGTAATAAGGAAATGAATGAAATGAGGAATATGTTGACTAGTTTCTTTCAGTAAAATCAACCTTTTACCTCTTCTTCTCAACCCTCGGGGTTCTGGTACTCTTCCGAGTAATACGATTCCCAACCCGAGAGGTGACATGAAAGCGATCACCACCCAAAGTGGTGTAGCTTACGATGGACCCACGATTCCTACCACTTCTTCTTCTCCTTCTCGTGTGGTAGACCGTGAGACCGGGGTGACAAAGGACCCGGTGCTTCCTACGGATAAGGGGAGTACCGCTAATGTCCAACCCACGGTTGTCCCGACTTCTGAGCCCGAGGATGCTCCCGTTAATGCAAAGCAATCTAACCCAAAACAGTCAATTCCGTATCCGTCACGTCTAAAAGATTAAAATCTTCATGAAAAGTCTAATCATCAAATGAAACGTTCTTTCAAATTCTCAAAGACTTGAATGTGGAAATCAGTTTTGCGGATGCCCTCTCTTAATGCCTAAACTTGCTTCTACAATTAAGGGTTTGCTAACGAACAAGGAAAAACTTTATGAGCTTGCTAAAACATCTCGGAATGAGAATTGTCGGCGGTTATCCTCAAGAAACTTCCGGAAAAGTTAGGTGACCCCGACAAGTTTCTCATTCCTTGTGATTTTCAAGGAATTGTTCAGTGCTCCGCCTTGGCCGATCTTGGCGCGAGTATCAATTTGATGTCGTTATCAATCTACAAAAAGCTTTCATTGCCCGAACTTTCCCCAACATGTATGACTCTCAAGCTAGCCGAACCTTCTACGACCCGCCCAATCGGTGTAGCCGAGGATGTTTTTTCAAAGTGGGGAAGTTCCATTTTCCCGCAGTGTTTGTTGTAGTCAATTTTGATGCCGACCCTCGAGCACCCCTCATTCTCGTAAGGTGTTTCTTGAGGACCAGTCGTGCTTTAATTGGTGTGTTCGAAGGAGAGATTACGTTGAGAGTTAACAAAGAAGCCGTAACATTTAACATTAATCAAACGTCGAGGTACTCCTCAAATTTCGATGATGCTTCCATCAACCGAATCGATGTTATTGATGTTTCTTGTAAGGAGTACACTCAAGAGATTCTCGATTTTGCTAACAATTCCAAAAGTGGCAATTCCACCCCTTCTGTTGAAACTTCTGACTCACCTTCTAATCTAGTTTCTGAACCCATTTCTGATCAAGTTTCTGAACCAATCATTGCCGACTCTTCCCCTTCTCTTACTCCGTTTGAGGGAGGTGACTTCTTCTTGGAAGAGATCGATGAATTTCTTGCTATTGATGAATCAATTCCACCGGGAATTGATGATGGAGTTCATGATTCGAAGGGAGATATTCTTTATCTTGAACAATTGTTAAATGAAGATCCATCACCGTCACTCCCTACGAAATAAATCACGATTGAAGAACTCAAAGAAGTACAAACGTAGAATGACAATCCTCCGGAGTTCGAGCTCAAGGATTTACCTCCTCATCTTGAATAAGATTTTCTAGAAGAACCGAACAAGTTTCCCATCATTATTGCTAAGAATTTGAAAGATGAGGAGAAAACCGAACTTTTGACTGTCCTTAAAAAACATAAGAGTGCCATCGCTTGGCAGATTTCCGACATTAAAGGCATAAACCCACGTTTATGTACTCACAAAATCCTAATGGAAGATGATTTCAAGCCCTTCATACAACAACAACGAAGGGTTAACCCGAAGATTTATGATGTCATCAAAAGGAAGTTCTAAAACTCCTTAACACCGAAGTTATTTACCCGATCTCAGAGAGTTCGTGGGTTAGCCCTATCCATTGTGTCCCGAAGAAAGGTGGAATGACTGTAGTGATGAATAAAGATAATGAGTTGATTTCCACACGCCTCATCACCAGATGGAGAGTTTGTATTGATTACCAGAAATTGAATGATGCTACTAGGAAAGACCATTTTCTGCTTCCTTTTATGGATCAAATGCTCGAACGTCTAGCGGTGAATGAGTTCTATTGTTTTCTCGATGGTTTTTTCGGTTACTTCCAAATTATGATCGACCCGCAAGATCAAGAGAAGACGACTTTCACTTGCCCTTATGGAACGTTTGCTTATCGACGAATGCCATTTGCTTATGCAATACTCCCGGCACGTTCCAAAGGTGCATGATGGCGATTTTCCACGATATGATCGAGAAGACTATGGAGGTGTTCATGGACAATTTCTCGGTTTACGGAGATTCTTTCACTTTTTGCCTCTCTCATCTAGACCTCATGTTACAAAGGTGTGAAGACACTAACTTGGTCTTGAATTGGGAGAAGTGCCATTTCATGGTTCGAGAGGGCATTGTCCTCGGCCATAAGATATCGAAATTAGGGATTGAGGTCGACCGAGCTAAAGTCGATGTTATTGCTAAGCTCCCTCATCCCTCCACCGTCAAAGGTATTCGGAGTTTTTTGGGTCATGCTGGTTTCTATCATCGTTTCATACAAGATTTCTCTAAGATAGCCCACCCTCTAGCCCATCTCCTCGAGAAGGATGCTCCGTTTATCTTCACTAATGAATGCATTGAATCCTTTAACACACTTAAGAAGAAATTAACCGAGGCTCTGATCTTAGTTGCCCCGGTGACTTGCCTTTGAACTTATGTGTGATGCAAGTGATTACGTAATTAGAGGCGATCTTGGGGCAACGAAAGTCGAAACATTTTCAACCCACACACTATGCGAGTAAGACATTGACTGAGGCCCAACATAATTACACAACAACAGAAAAAGAATTATTGGCCGTAGTTTATGCTTTCGAGAAATGTAGACCCTACCTTGTCTTATCGAAGACCATATTGTATACCGACCATTCTGCCCTTAAGTACCTTTTGGAAAAGCAAGATGCTAATCCCCGATTACTTCAGTGGGTTCTCCTCCTTCAAGAATTTGATGTCACCATCCTTGACAAAAAAGAGCGGAGAACCTTGTTGCCGACCACTTATCTAGACTTGAGAATCCCCATCAAAGTGTTCTTGAGAAAAAAGAGATCAAGGAAAAATTTCCTCTCGAGACACTTGGGATGATTACTAAGAAAGATCCTAATACCCCATGGTTTCTTGACTTTGCAAATTACCATGGAAATTTCATTGTGAAAGGGATGTCGTCCCAACAAAAGAAAAAGTTTTTAAGGATGTTAAGCATTATTTCTGGGATGACCCCTACTTGTTTAAGATTTGTGCGGATCAAGTAATCCGGCGGTGTGTTCATGGCCAATAGGCCATTGATATTCTTAATGCTTGCCACAATGGACCTACCGGAGGCCATCATGGTGCAAGCTACACCGCCAAAAAGGTTTTTGATTTCGGATTTTATTGGCCGACCATATATCAAGACGCCCATGATTTAGTTAAGTCATGTGACTCATGCCAGCGTCAAGGGAAGATTTCACAAAAAAGACAAAATGCCGCAAAATGCGATTCAAGTCTGCGAGATTTTCGACGTTTGGGCATTGATTTTATGGGACCATTTCCATAATCTAAGGGTTATAAGTATATCCTCGTGGCCATCGACTACTTGTCTAAATGGGTCGAAGCGAAGGCGCTACCCACAAATGACGCCCGAGTGGTTGTTAAGTTTTTGAAAAACTTGTTTTTCCGATTTGGAGCACCTCATGCTATAATCAGTGATCGCCGTACCCATTTTTGTAATGAAAAATTTGCCAAAGTTATGTCTAAATATGGGGTTACCCACCGTCTTTCTACCGCGTATCACCCGCAAACGAGCGGTCAAGTTCAGGTGTCCAATCATGGTTTGAAAAGGATTTTAGAAAGGACCGTAGGAGAGAATCGAGCTTCACGGGCCGATATGTTAGATGATGCATTATGGGCTTTTCGCACCACATTCAAGACACCCATTGGGTGCACCCCATATAAGTTGGTGTATGGAAAATCTTGCCATTTGCCCATCGAGCTCGAGCATAAGGTATATTAGGCCATGAAACAAGTGAACTTTTACCTTAAGACCACGGGTGATCAACTTAAAGTTCAATTGAATGAATTAAATGAGCTTAGAGATCGGGATTATGAGAATACTTTGATTTACAAAGAGAAAACTAAGAGGATTCATGATTCTAAAATCAAAAACCGCTTCTTCAATGTTGGTGATCAAGTCCTCCTCTTTAATTCTCGGTTGAAGATATTCTCGAGCAAACTCAAAACCCATTGGTCTGGACCATTCACCATAGCTCATGTTTTCCCGTATGGAACTATCGAGCTATCTCAGCCCGAAGGCCCCAATTTTAAGGTAAATGGTCATCATCTTAAGCAGTACTTTGGAGCGGACATCCCATCTATGGTTGTCCCGAATCTCCAAACTTTCCCCATGGACAAACGAACTTGGGGACGAGTCAAGGTAGCGACTCGGTTATCAAAAATAGTAGCGCTTCGTGGGAGGCACCCCATGCTTATCTTCTATCTTCTTTCTATTTTCTCTAATAAGTGACGTGAAGGGGTTAGCCTCTTCGATTTCTCGTGTTTGGTTGTTTGTGATGTTTTTGTCCAGGATTTCATCGATATGAAGACTCTCGTGCTCGAAGTTTTTCTTTTCTACACTCGAGTTCATGTTCGATGCTGATGGAAATCCGATATCCAAAATCTTATCGACTTACGTTTATCTTTTAGCATACTTAATAAACGGATTTTAGATTTCCGTTGATACCCTTACCTTTAAAAATTGAGTACCATGTTTCGTTTTAGTCTGGGGTGGGTAATCTTCGATTTGATTTGACCGCACTTTCTTATTTTTTGCCGTGTACTCTCGCAACCCCGTTTCTCCTTAGAAAATTAAAAAAATTGTGCAAAAAAGTGAAAAATTTAAATTTTTTTGTAAGCTTTTGCTAGTTTTATAATTGAAAAGTCTTTGCTATTATTTTAGAAGTTACTTTAAATATGCGTTTCCTTGACAAAGTCTTTGCTAATTGCTTAAACAAGAGGCTATAAAATGCGATTCTAGCCCACAAGGCCAAGAATTTGCAAGCTTCCCTAAGTGATTTTAAATATGCGAAGCTTTGAAAGAATTTGCTAGTTTCTAATAAGTGACTTTAAAAATGCGAGACTTAAGATTATTTGATGAAGCATTTGCTAAGTTAATATATGTTTTGACACCTTGTTGACTTTCCGCTGGTGAGAGTAGGAATAGAATTCTGACTTGACCGGGCGTGTTGAGCCCTAGCTTGTTTCCTTAACCATAGACAATTAAAATTATCGGCTAAGCATCCGCGGATCTCATTATTTGAGATTTTAAATTTGCGGAGATCAAGGAATGATAGAGTTACTTATGAGTTTAGATGCTAAGCGTGGAGTAGTTGGTTCTGTTTAGAGCTCATCGAAGGTACTTGTGGCTTTTTGCTCCCACAAAATTGTTTCACCCCATATCTGTCTAATAATAATTAAAGATGTTAGGGCTTGGCGATAGTTAGTTCTTTGTCTTCTTTAGAGAATCCTTGCTTATAAGAGTCATGTACACATCAAGGTACTGTCAGTGTTGCGGTGTAATAGACAACTGATTCTTGATAGTTTGCTGCTATTGTTTCTATTGTTATAAAAGCCGTGGGATTCGGAGTTTGGCAAAAATTAACATGAAATAAAGCCCAAATGTATTAAAGTGAAAATCTAAAGCCATAAATGTTTTCAATGTCTGACGGTACCCCGTTGTCATGGACTTCAAAAAGGTGGAGGAAAAATCCAAAGTCATAATAAGACTTATGATAAAAAGGTAATCCCGTTGAATTAGTGGCTGAAAAGACCGAGGGCCTAAATTGCAAAAATGCAAATGTGCTAAAATAGTGTTAAGCCAAACTTTGACTCCGGGAGATATCTAAATAAAAACTTCTGTCTCTGGACTCGTAGATGAGTTGTTTCGGTCGTAATAAAAATGATATCTCCCTAAATCGTGTTAAATTAGAACCTTGATGTGGACCTTATTCTTGTATGCAACAGTTTTCGAGGGATAAAACCTATCTTTATCGGAATAAAACCTATCGAAACGAGAAAATATGAAGAAATTCATTTCTCACCAAAAATAAAATAAATAGAGGAAAATAGGAAAATGGGAGCAAGAGGTAATTACACAAGTAACTTCCACGGGTAATGTTAGCATCTAAAGTCATATTTAACAATGATTTTGTTAGGTCACCATATTGTAACACAAGCATCAATATGTTAGAAATAAGGTAAGAGGTGATCGGATGAACACTATCAAATACACACGATATAAAGAGTAACAAAGGTTATGCGTAGAGTGATATTGAAAGTGAACAACCAACATTAAAATGAGGGTTTACAAAGTTATTTATAGGGGAAGGGACTAGGGAAACACTACAAGTTCCCTTCCTTCCTTATGGGCTTGGGCCAAGGTTTATACGCTTTCTACATAAGCCTTGCCATTAATACTAACATAAAAGCCTAATTAAGCAACCTATTACATATTGATTACAAACACTTGAAATATAGTTTAGGAGTGATTCCAACAATCTCCCCCTAAGTGTTGGTAATTAATGACTTGAGTAATATTGAAACGTTGTAGGTGCTGATGTAATAGTTGCTTTGACGTCTTCTGACATTCTTCCTTCTTGTGAAAAAAGGTTCCTTGATTCTAACAATCTCCCCAGTGCGAGGATCTTGTTTTCTTTGAAGTTTTCAGCTTTGACGTCTTCATTTATCTTTGTTCCTTGTTCTGGTGTAAATATGGTGATGTTATGTTGTGGAAATCTGCACCAGGTCTGCTTTGTTGCTCAGGTGTCTCCACGTCCTTCTCCAACATGCTCACACGCTCTTTGACGTTGGATATCAGGATAGATGTAGTTCTCTTAGTCTTTATACTTTGTTGATTCTTTGGCTTTGAGGAAGAATCGTTCTGACTTTTGTGTTGCCTTTCGAGAGAACTTCAATATGTGTTGTTGTTGGTATGAGCATGTGGAGAACCTGCACGATCATCCCCCAGGAGCATCCATAAGAAGAAAACATAAGAATAGGTTAGCGATAAACACCAATCGATCATTGTGGTTGATTCTTAGAGAAATGACCACTACGATTGTTCTTTTGATGAATGTCTTGATTCCATTCACCTTGGTCGGGCGAATCAGCCGTCCGAATCCCATAAGGGACAGTTGGCATCAAATTGAACAAGTTCAAGTAATGACCCACATCTTCAAGACTCGATTTTTGAAAGGAATCTCCTTAGCGGGATTTACAGCACTTACAAGTTCGAACTTCAAGTGTGTTAACAACATAGTGTGAAAACACATCTCTATTTCTAGCAAAGGTCGTTCTGAACTGGAGTCCCTCAAGTAGGATAACACGATGTGCAGTGAACCTCAGATTCGGGTGAGTCGCCGAGGTACATCAAGCATCACCCCACGATCGTAGACCGTTTGAGACAACACTAAGCGTAACCGCAAGGAGTTACCAGTGACCTACCGTCGTGGTCGTTTGATGTTGACCACGGCATGAGTTTCCATTCAATCACGAGGATCACGGTTGTGAACCCTCATAAATTTTCTAGAGCAGTATGCTAAGATCCGTAGGACTCTAGAATAGTATCACTTGCGTCCTTATTGTTAAACGACAAGTGATGAAATGTCGAGTGTTCTAAGAGATCTTTTGATGAATCTCGTGGCTCTAGACTCAATAGTGCGCTTTGGTTTTCTGAGCGAGACTAGGAGAGGGTCTCCTTCTTCAATACCAGCAATCTCTAAGAGAAAGCCGATAGTTTACGTAGGGTTCCTGTGAGAATGAAACAAGCACATTGAGAGAAACTTGAGTGGCTAAGAAGGTTTAGTGCATGCGTCCTTTGGGTCCATGAGGACTTTGATCTTCAATACCGGTGTCATCTAGTGACAACCAGTAGCATATGAGTTAAACCGATTATCCGCCATAAGTTGAATAATCGAGGGCTATTTCTTTTCACCCTTTTCATTACGTTTCTTTTTAATTCTTCAACTCCTACTTTCTCTGATTCTCATTTTCTCCTTTTTTTAGAATCATACCTAAGGACTTCTAATTTATAACTATTGCTTGTGTCCTTGGGTAGATCCCTCCAGCTCTGGCAGATCATAGGACGGTTATTCCTATCCTTAGTCACCTTTTAACTCCATGACTAACCTATGTTGCCGTAAAACCATTTCCATGAAAAATCTCTCAAAGTGGTTATGAGTAAAGAAATTTTGTACCACTGTGAGAGTTTTGTATTTTGCAGAAATACTCCCCCTCAACACGTGCTTAAGTGTTTTGACGTAATCTGCGGTGAGAGAAGAGCACGACTTTTGAATTGATCGACTCAAGCTAGAAAATTCCTCGTGAGACACGGTTCGTTGCATAGTTAAAGAGTTACATTTTCACTTTTAGGTGACAACTAGCTCTAATAACTACTTTGAAGGTGTGGACAAACCTCGAAGGTTGTCAAACCCACAAAGTTCATGTCTACCAAGAGTTTCTCGAATCGGTACAATCTACTCGGATAAGTCTTTGAGGACGAATCTTTTTGATGTATGACAGTTCAGAACTCGTCAATTCATGGGTTAAGTCGTTAGCACGAGGATTAAATCACAATTTTCCCAACATATTTGTATCACACAATTTTTCTCCCCCTAAAAAATGGCATATAAATGTTTTTTTTGACGAAATTTTTATATCAAATATGTCCATTTCGAGTTTTGTGGGAAGATTTCCACGAAGAATCATTTGTGAACAAAGATTTTAAGAAAGTACTCCCCCTCAACAAGTAATACTAACTTTTGAGGTTTTGAAAAAACATATGAGGAAGTACTTGTTCTTTTGAGCAAAACTTTGAAAAATGAAAGTTTTGATAAGCTTTACTCAAAAGTAAGAAGCTTTCGCTCCTTTTATAGGATTGTGGCACTGATGCGTACCACAGGGTCCTTTCATTACAAGTATGGGTTGTACACTGTTATGTGTGCACAAGCCATAGTCAAATATAGATCAACACATCGAAATATTTGTGAAAGAAACAAAGCAAGGAGTACAAGGAAGTCCGTCAATAACACCTGGAGTTCTTTCTGGATGTTGATAGCCTGTTAGAGATATGCTCGGACGTCCACCCACGAAGCTTTCCAAAGTCCTCATCTGATCGCAACGAAACAACCTTTCATCAGTCCTTTTGATGATTTTCTTCGCATCCCTCTTTTCCCTCGAATTCCACCTCTTCTTCGACCCTATGCCTTCATGAATCTCCTTTAACCAATATGATAACCCTTCCTGAACCTTCTTTAAAGTGTGATCACAAAACATGTGAAGCTCCTTGCACGTCATGAAGCAATTACGGTGAAGTTCAATGCGGTAAACTACCCCAAACATTGGTTTCTTAAAGATGGTGTACTGAGCCAGGTGGTTGATATCAGGAATGTATAGGACTGGTGGTGTGAGATTAACACGTTTTTTATATGATTCCACGGCAAGTTGAAGGTCTTCAACACATTCCTGGATGACGATGCTTCTGATGAATATCAGCAATGACTTGATGTACTGGAGCTGGATGTTGGTGGAGAAATGTCGCATTCAACCTTGTACCTTAGCAAGATACATGTCTTCAATGTCATTGAGTGACAATCTCGTAAAATCCGCTTCAGAAAATTCATATTCCTGTTTGTCTTGGCGTTTGACTATGATTTTCTTCAGGGATGAGTAGTCCCACTTTGTAGACAGGCTGACATGCATTATAGCAACGATCCGTTGTTCACTGTACACCTCTTTCTTCAATTTGAGTACCTGGCAGCTTCTGTAGTAGATTCTTCTTCGTTCAGACCAGTGATGAATTCCATAGAGTGCATCGAGGTCATAAGTAACCACATTATCAACGAACATATATGTGGCTTCTTCCTCAATGGCCACATTGTTGGAGAAGATTGCTGCCGGGAAAGGAAAGGTAAGTGAGGTAGCGTATTTCTTGCCAACATCGCTACCGTGCTGAGGAAATTCCAGGTCATTGTTGAAGAAATACCGGTATGGAATCTGAGGTTGATCAGGTCGACCAATAGTGGGTAGTGTCTTGGTCCAGTCAGTGTAGTAAGGGGCCTTGTCAGGTCTGGTGAAGTCGATGTTAGATTCAGGGTTGAGCCAATCAATATTGTTGGACATGGCTCGTGCAATGTTGTCGAGATGATATTCGACTTCAATTGCACTGTCGAAGCTGTCTTTTAGTAGTTGAAAGGATTCGTTCTTGATTCGTCTTAACTTTGATTTCATCATCTTCTTCACCTTAAACGTTTCTTGAATTATCTTGGCATGCTCCAGAGTTCGACCATCTACCGGTTCTTGGCCTTCCGGTAATTGAGGGGTTGCATCAACAAGCTTTGAAAACCGGTCATATTCTTGATTTCATCTTCATCTAGCCATGATACAACCGATGTTGACTTTTCTTCTTAGGCTTGGAGGATGATCTTTGGTTGCTTAGTTGATGTAGAAGAAGGGGTTGTTGTTGGGGCTCGGGAATCTCCTCGTCGTCACCACCAGTGAATTCAAAATGATCACCAGTTTTCTCCATTGCTGGTGGAGACTCAGAGTCCCGAGGTTTGTCTCTAGCAGGAGGACGTTGTGAAGTTCTTCCAGTGGTGGTGGTCCTTTGGGTTGGTGGAGGTATAGATGATGATTCGTCAGTTTTCTTTTTACGTTTCGGCTCAGAATCCTTTTCTGCATCATCATTGTCTCTTGGTCGCTTAGCCATTTCAGGTGACTCTTTAGACGATGTCTTGAGTTGATATTCTAGCAATGCCTCAAATAGTTTAGCTTCGTCAAAAGTGAAAGTGCCGGATCGTTGAGAAATTTGCAATACCAGCTTCGATATCAATTCAGCATCGGAGACAACCGGAGGCGTGACTGGATTGATTTGCATAGCAACATGAGTAGTTGACAGTTTATGCTTGACCAATGCCATGAGATTAGGATAGAGTTGTCTGGCAAAAATCTCTCTTGTCACACCAGGGACGGTGTCGAGAAGAAACTTGTGAGTGTAGTCTTTGATCGTCTTGTCCATTTCCCCTTGGATATCTCTATTGAGAAAATGTTGAATCTGTTCCCTTTCATCTGAAAACTCGTTCATCACGTCTTGAAGTAAGTTTAGTCTGTCAACCAGCTGATTGAATTTCTTGTTGACCACGTTTCTTTTCCTTGATTGCCTGACAGCTTTCACAATTTTAGTCTTCGCTCGTGATGCCCAAGTGTTGGTAGGTTTCTTGACTGATTTGGATGTGGATCTGGTGGTAGCATCTTTGGATGGTGGTGGTGATGAGTGAGATGACGAATCAGAAGATGATGAGTCATGAGATGGCTCCGGGTCTTTAGGCGGCTCATAAGTTCCTTCCGGGTTATGTTCAGGATTATCTAGAATATAATCATTAGCTTCTTTGCGAGCTTTAGCCTCTTCTTCATCCTTTACCCCGCCTCTTCTTACCTTGACCTTTGCTTAGCCTCTTCATATGCTTTGGCTCGAGCTTCCTCGTCGCCTTTTTCTTTAGCGACTTCCTCAATATCTTTGTCCGTGATCATCTCATCCTGTTCTTGTTCCTCTTCTTCTCAAAGTCAAATATGATTTGATCTTCTTGTTTCTTTGTTCGTTGATTCGTGAGTGGTGGTACCAGTTCCCTTATCGGGTTGATTAACCGCATCGAGAACTGGTGTGATTAGTGCACCACCACTTGAACCTCCAGGGCCACGAGTTTGTTGGCGATTAAATTCTGATGCAACATGCTGAATCCTTAGATGCTTCAATGTCTTGTGGTAGTCTTTTTCTTCATCCTTTGGTTCTTCATCATAACTCTCTTCTTCTTCCTGCTCTTCAACTGGAGTTTTACCCTTGTCTGTTTGGGACTTTGTGGTTTTTCTACTATTGTTGTATCATCCATAACAGACTCTTAGTAGTGAACCTCCTCATCAGTCTCAATATCCTTGGAATCTTGATCTTCTAATTTGAGTGCCGGTTGAGGATTAGGAGTGGCTCTCTTTGATGAAACTTTTCTTTTTAAGGAAGGATTCCTTTTTGGATACTTTAGGGCACTTCCAGTGCTTGCTACACTTCCTGCACTACCTCTCCTGGTCTTGTTAACTGGTATGGAGGAAGACTTTTCATCCATGAAGCCGACTTTGCCTAAGGTCACTGCTTCTTGATATCATGAATACGATTGAAGGCTTTTAACATCATCAGTGAGTAGGGAGTCAGTTAAAACTACACCTTGCTTCTTTGTTGACGAGTCTTTGAATCTGACAACATTTAAGGTAGGCTCAAACAACGCAGAATGATGGTTGGGGTCATCAAGTCTCAAACGAATGTCTTGATTATTCCCGAGTATCCTTTGGGTCAACAACTTAGTGTATCTGATGTAGGGGACCTTGGTGCCAGACTTCTTGAGGTAAGACATCATGTCTTCCCAAATCAGACTTGCAAAGTCAATATGCATCTTGTTGACCATGCCCCAAAATATTTGTAGTTCCATGAGCTTAGGATGCTCATAACCGTTGTCTCGTCCAGAAACAGACTTGGCAATCATGATGTATAAAGTTCTCCACGGCTGGGGGATGTTCTTTAAATCGACCGAAGAATGTTTAGTAGTGATCCCCGCAGCTTCATCATAGCCAATAT
The DNA here is from genome assembly GCA_022545495.1 of Chrysanthemum lavandulifolium. Lineage (NCBI taxonomy): Eukaryota > Viridiplantae > Streptophyta > Magnoliopsida > Asterales > Asteraceae > Chrysanthemum > Chrysanthemum lavandulifolium. The sequence continues at coordinate 167,556,543 of CM040242.1, forward strand.
CGACCATGAATCTTAGTGTAGCCTCTTCAGTTGGAGTAGAACATACTCGAAGTTGGATGGCGGGGAGCGGAAGAATTGCTCGTAAATCATCAACGGTGACGGTGACTTGTTTATTGTTGAGAGTCACCGTGCGATATCTTGACCATCGCCTTTCTTCATTGTGTGCCGAGGCGATGGATATAGATCATCGTACGATTCTTTGAATTGGTGAGCATGTTGTTGTAGGGATGAGTCTTAAGAATGTCCACATCAATGCGGCATGAAGACTCGGAGCAAGTGAAGTTCTCAAAGTCAACTTTGAGGTTGTTCTTTCCAATCTTCATACTATAACCGGTAGGGAAAATATCTTTTATTGTGAGCTCGTTTGGTGCGTTAATGTTTTCCATTATGATGTCCATATTGTGATCTGAAAGATATTGAGCCAAAATAACCAATATATCGAAAGACATTACGTTTGTCAAAAGTTGATTTTATTGTCCAATTATTGAATATGTTATGTTAATGAATGTTACGAGTCCAATGTCACTTGTTTGTCCAATAGTCCAAAGTAGTCATGATAAGTTTCGTGAGTATACTAATTTTGAATTTTAAAGTCCAAATTTTCACTTATTCACACAACATATTAACCATTATAGCTTATTAGTGACATTTTGGTTTTGTGACGTTATGAGTAACTTATTCACAAGTTTATACGCGTAACAATTCATTGGTAAAGTTAAAATTTAGGCTTAAGCATAAAAATGCAAGCTTATGCGTAAACAGTGTGTAACCATATGCGTAGACCTAAGCTTATAAGTAGGAGTTCCTCTTACGCGTAAGAAATCTTACGCGTAGGAAAAAGCTCTTGGCATAAGGCTTACGCGTAAGCGTATATGGGAGCTTATGTGTAAGGTTTACTCGTAAGAGTGAAACTTATGCGTAAGACTCCAAGTTTACACATATCCTTCACTGGATACGCGTAGTCCCCATGTAGACCCTTACGCTTAAGATTTCTCTTACGTGTAACATCTACGCGTAAGGTATTCCTTATGCGTAGAATTCCAATTTTAACCTTGATTCTGAAATTTGCACGCGTAGAATCCTGAAATAAATCATTCATAACATTTCCATTAACACTTTATTCAATCCCTTTCATCCTCACATGGAATCACAATTGTTATCACTTACGCGTAGGCACAGTTTATGCGTAAAGGTTAAAACCCTAAGAATTTAAGATTTTCGACTAAACAATCCAAACATGCAAACACAACCAAATTACTTCTGGGATGTCTTAGAGGCTATGTGATATGTTTCCAACAAGTTTTAACATCTAACACCTCAAGATTCAAAAATACCCAAATTTAACGAGTCTTAAACCCTAATCCTTAATTTCACAAAATTCATGTTTCTAGGTAAGAAGCATGAGTGTAATTGGTTAATTGAACATGTTATAATCATCATACAAGCAACAAATTATCCAGAAATATTCATAATAGAAAACCCCCAAATCCACGCATAAACCCTAACTTTTGAAAAATGATTAAAACGTTTTCTGGGTTGGATTTTTTGATGACATTTGTTTAAAAACATGATATAAGGTTTGAAAACATGACTCATTTCATCAAAATCAACCTCAAGTGATTTTGAGTTCATACGCATATGCGTAGAAACTGAAATCACTCATATAGGAAAATCAAACCGTTGGTTTTGTGTATAATTAAAAACCTATGCTTGGAATCATTCACAGAAACTATAACCACTTACAAATTTGAGGATTATAACACGGATTTGAAGATTTGATTATAGGCGTGGATGAGGTTGGTGTATAATAAATGTTTGTAATAAATGATAAGTGTTTTTAGGTGGAAGGGTTTTGTTAAAAATATGTTTAAACATTTGACAACTATGGCCCCTCCATCTCAACCATTTTTATCCATAGCCCATAACTTCCATTTTGGTTAAGCACAAAGTGTAAGTTTGGAAAGAAACATAACGACACTCCCTTTCGAACTTTTTTTTTTTTTTGGAAAATAGAGAAATTTTACAACTTTGGGTTCGAGGAGTGTCAAGAGACAAGAAACGTATCCACCATTATCAAAGATACAACTAGTTACGGTAACATGCAAGTACAAGGTTTTATGAAACAAAATATTTACTTTCTCCCTCAACACTTGTGGGAAAATTGTGAAGAGTTTGATAGAACAAAGAGTTGATGGAATTTTGTACTTGTAATGTTTGAAAGAAATTAGATAGAAGAATATTTTGTATTTTATCGATTTTATATTTTCTATTTTTGTTTTTGAAAAATTTATTTACAAAAGAGGTTTTGGTATTTGACTGGTTTTAAGATTGTTTTAAAAGTTCGTCCGGTTCCTGCGAGTCAAACACCTCATGCCAATCCGTGGATCAACTCAAGAAACCTAGTAGAAGCTAAGGCTTTGGTGAGAAGGTCCGCCATTGGTATTCGATACCCATAAAATATAATTCAACGGTACCCTTTTCCACATGCTCCTTGATGAAATGATATCAAAGATCGATGTGCTTAGACTTGAATGTTGGACGAGTTGCACGAGATCGCAATAGCACCTCGATTGTCGCAAGACATCGGGATTACATCAAACACGTAACCATAGTCTTTGAGTTGTGTTCACATCCAAATGACTTGAGCACAACACGCCGACATGGCTACATATTCTCGCCTTGGTTGAAGAAAACGATGTACAATCTCGCTTCTTGATTTCCATGACACCGCTTATCACCAAGAAATTGTAGAGCACACGACGTACTTTTCCGAGAATCTAAGCAACTGCGTGATCGTCGTCAAAAGCTATTAGTTCAAAACCGTAATCCTTTGGATACCATATTTCCAAATTAATGGTTCCTTGATGTATCGGAGGATTCTTTTAGCCTCGAGAGGTGAGTTTCGATTGGTCTCGATTGACAACGGAGCAAAGATATACAAAGAAATACAATGTCGGGTCTCTTGGCTGTTAGATACATGAGAGACCCAATGATACTTCGGTATTTGGTAGGGTCAACCAATTTCCCATGCAAATCAGCATCCAGTTTATTGGTATGTGCCATTGGTGTGGCATAGGTATCACAATTTTGCATTCCATGTTTGTTTAAATTCTCAAGTGCATATTTGGACTGACTCAGGAAAATACCACAGGGTGATTGATGAACTTGCAGTCCTAGAAAGAACGTAAGTTCACCCATTATGGACATTTCAAAATGTTTTTCATAAGTTTTGAAAAGCGTTTGAGTACTTTAGATGTGTTGACCCAAAACGATGTCATCCACATAAATTTGAACGATTAAAATTTGTTCCCGTGATATTGTATGAATAGTGTAGGGTCGACCGATCCTTTGACGAAATTATGAGAGATGAGAAAGGATGACAACTTATAATACCACGCTCGAGGGCTTGTTTGAGACCGTAGATAGCCTTGTTCGGTTTGTAGGCGTGATTAGGGAACTCGGATCAACAAATCCTTCTTGTCGACTAACATAGACCGTTTCTTTCGGTTTACCATTCGTAAAAGCGCTTTGGCGTCCATCCGAAAGACCGTGATGTTCATGTGAGCCGAGAATGCCGAAAAATCCGAGCGACCTCAAGTCTAGCAACCGTGCGAATGATTCCTCATAGTCAATCCTTCTTCTTGTCTATAACCCTTAGCCACCGGACGTGACTTATTTTCGATAACCGTACCTTGACATCCAATTTGTTTTTAAATCCATTTTAGACCAATAACATGGAACCTTGTTGGTTTTCAACCAATTACCATACTTCAAGACGTTTAAACTTGTTAAGTTCTTCTTGCAAGGATTCAATCCAGTTGTCATATGTCATGGCTTCTTTAATATTTTTGGGTTCGACTTGCGGTTGTAAGTGCATAAATGCAATGTTCACCGTCGGTCAAGGCGTTGTCTAATTACTGTTGGTTGATTCGGGTTTCCAATAATATTCACAAGAGGATGGTCTCTAGTCCAACGATGTGTGGAGGGTTGATGTTGATATACATTGTGCAGATTAGGAGGATTCAAATGACTTGTACATGATTTCGCAACATCAGTGGTAGTTTCATTTGCAAAAGGGTTGAAGAACGATTTAGATCATAATCTGCAGTTGGGGTACTTCATGGTTCGAAGATCATCGCGGGTTCAGCGTCATTGGATGCGGTTTGTTCGGTTGTTGTTGTAGAGTCAATTGGAGGTGCCTCTTCAATAGTTGTTGTTGTTTCGTGTATTAGGTATTAGATTATTATCGGGTTGAGCAATGAAACATTTGATACATCCGAGCATCACCGATCAATATCATCACTAACAGAGGAGCAAATAGTTGTTCCATTTGTTGACGAGTAAGTCGTAGGCTTGGTTCAGGTGATGATGGGGTTTGGGGAAGTTTAAGCGGTTATGTCCGGGTTCCAAGTCGCTTTGCTCGAAGCCATTCAGAAGCTCATCGAAATTTGCATGAATCATTTCCATAATCTCCGCAGACGACGATTCCGGATCCGGTATTGATTGGTTCCAAACTGTCAAGTTTATCACACAAGTCAACCACTTGTGAATGGTCAACCGTAATAAAATTCAAACAATTAAAACCAATGCAATTTCCCTTGGAATATAGTGGATTCCTGTCGTTAAGTCCCCGGAGGATTAATGGTGCTTAAAAGCGTTTAGATGTCGAATGATCACTAAGGTTAATGATCGAAGGATTTTGATTGATAACTACACTCTCGATTGATTGGAATGGTATTTGGATACGAATCGTAAAGCACAACAATCGATTAAATAAACTTAAACACGACGTTTATTAAATTTTACGTAAACGTACAAAATAAAACGTGAATTTAAAAGAAATAAAATACCTACAAATATGAAAATGATATTTTTACAACCCTAATAATAAAAGAAAATTATTATAAAATTAAAATTATTTTTATGACTATTTATTTAATTATTATTAATTAAAAACTATTTTTAACTATTTAATAATAATCTAAAATGTAATAAAATATGAAATAAAGCTAGAAAAATGAAATTATGACTTAGAAAAATCTAAAATATTATAAAACTTATTTTAAAACCGAAAATATATTTATTACACTTTTTATCTATTTATTATTAATTAATTACTATTTATTAATTATTTAAAATACACTTAAATACAAAAAATATAAAATTAACCTAGAAAAATAAAATTTTAACTCGTAAAATCTAAAATATTATAAAACTAATTTTAAAAGCGAAAAGATATTTTTATGTTTATTTATTTATTTATTATTAATTATTTAATACTTTTAACTATTTTAAATTCTAATAAATACTAAACAAACTAGGAAAATTATGAAATTTTTTATAAAATTATCCTATGGTGAGAGAAAACTAAGAAAATTATAAAAACTGAGTGTGCTTAATAATAAGCTGAAAAGAAAAATTAAAAAGCTAATTTCTATTAATTAAATGCTATCACTATTTTTAAAATGATGTTTTTGTGTTTTTTTCTTTTTGAAAACTATTATACTACTTAAAATAAGTAACTTTAATGAAAACAAAAATTTTACAAATTAAAAATAAGCTGTTTATGAGCTTATGAGTTTAACAGTGGGCTTTTAAGCTTATTTTAATGATTTTTAGCTCAAATAAGCTTGAAATAAGCTTCACAGAAAGAAACAAAGGTAAATTAAGATGCAAACAAGCTTAAGCTACTTATATTAAGCTAAAAAGAACAAAGAACTACTCTGATAAGCTAAAAATTAGCAAATAAGCACTTATTCTAAACCTCTCAACCAAACAGTCCTGCAAGGATTTTCACAAGCAATTTAAGCTCAATAAATAAGCTGAAAAGCTAAAAACAAGGACTGAGGTGTCAAGATGAGCTGGTGGGCTTTCCAAAAAGCCAAAGTATACAAGTTTTGACCCACTATTAAGCTCTGTGTGAGCTTGTGAAAGTGGCTTGTAAACACTGAGTTATGCAGTTTACACAAAAATGGGACAAGAAACAAGCTACTAGCGACCTATTAAATGAGCTAGAAAGTGGAATATTAAGCTTGGGACTTTAAGATGGCTAGGTTAGCTACAAAAAGCTCGAGCACACAAGTCGAGATCACTAATGAGCTTTTGACAAGCTTGTGAAAATGGATGTAAAGCGTAGCATGTGGCACCTATTTGAAAAAGTACCTAAAATAAGCTAAGAAATAAGCTGTGTAATAAGCTAGCTAGAAAATATAAAAAATACTATGATAGAGATAAGCAGTTGAATATTAATATGCCAAAAGCTCAAATCTTGAAGCTTAATATTAAACCCTATATAAAATTATCTATTTTATTTAAAAACTGACCAAATGGAAATTTTGACTTTTTATATTACACTAATATGTTGACTTAAGTGAACTTTGGATTGATCTCAATCACTGATTATGTTGTGTTAAGGTAAATTAAGACTAGATTGATTAATGATAACAACTTATGAACATAAAAACAAGATCATGGATCATGGAAATCCAACAGTTGGTTAACAAGTTGTGATTAAAAACTATTTTGACTTTCTTATCAAATGAACACTGGTTTTCTTTGTTGTACTGAGCTATATTATCCTATTGTGACATAGAACAACAACAAAAAACAACACAAACAACCTATAATACAGTTAACTAAGCAAATCAGAACAGTCCTTTATAAAACTGTTTTGAAGCTTTGGGTACCAAAAAGATTTTAAGCTAAGAAACCTAGTAATTAACTTATATTAACTATATTTAGGCAGATTAAACCAAAATTAACAAGCTTTAACTACTTATACTAAGAAATGCAATTTTAAAGAAATTTCTTACAAATTGAATCAAGTACAAGGCGAGAACCGAGGAACAAAAACACAACCTATAGCTTCCCAAGAAGCTCTAAACCCAAGGCAATCAAAATCTACCCCTCCAAAACTTCTTGATAACCTTCACCATTGATTTTTATTTTATCTAATTTTTTGGTATTTTTGGTATTTTTCTTTTTGCTTCTAAACCGATTTTAAGGGTTTCTAATAGCTTAAACAAGCTATCTAGGGCTTATGTGAGCTTACTCGGTTCATAACAACAACTAACAACAACATTAACATTTTAAGAATTTGAACAAGTAAATTGCATAAACCGAAATTGAGACTTAAAAGCGTAATTGATGTTCACAAAAGCTTTATTGTATACTAAAACTTGAAATACAAAGCTTGAAAGCTAAAACATACTTGGAATTTAAAATTAAGCTAAAACGACATAAACTAAATTAAATTACACTCTATTTTTCTTCACATTGAACCATTCTTGTTTATAGAGATCTTTTGAGTCCCTTGTCGACCTCGAATCATTCCCACCTATTTCCAACCATTGGATCCTTCGGATCATAAAATTCGCCATTTGTCAATTTGGCGGAAAAAAGTCTTGAAGCGTGTTTCTTCAATTGAAGGATTTTGGACGTTGTGGAGGTGTTAAGGAGTGGGTAAACGGCTGTTAGGGGTGAGGTGGAAAGGTGAAAAGGTGGAAAAACCACCCCTGGTTTTAGTTTTCAGGCATTGGAGAGGAAGATGAACAGTGCTTCCGGTTTTGGCGGGTTTGACTATTTTTGACCGTATTAATAATAAGAGAGGGGGTTCAAAATAGGGGGTCACAGGTTTATGACGAGGGGTTCTTTTGGTTTGGTGGGTAATAATACAAAAAGGGTCCATTTGGTTTTGGATTTGGACTTAATAACACAAGGACCATTCTTGTAATTTACGTAAAGTATAGGGCTGAAATTGTAACTTTCCCAAAGTTAACACAAGGACCAATTATGCCATATATGAATAGTACAAGGACCATATTTGATTATTTTACATTTTAAATATCCAAGGACTATATTTGACATTTTTCAAAATTGAGGACCAAAGTTGTCATTTTGCAATTTTTAAACTTTGAAGGTTTGTTTGACAACTTTTGAATCCCATGGACCTTAAATGATATTTTACTTTATTTTGATTTACCAGGACTAAATTTGACAACTTTTGAAACTTGGGGACTAAAGCGCCAATTATGCAAACTTGATCGTTTTTCATCCGATTTTGATATTTTGCATTTGAAATACATAAAACACTTATTTGTGATATTTTATCATTTGATGCATTTAAAGTGTTTTCGGATGTTTTGCGGTTTAAATGGTACAAAAATGATGAGTATTTAGACACTCATCAAGTATCCTTTAGAATTTTTACAGTATCCAACAAAGACTCCAATGTCAGCTTTAGCCTTGAGCTTTCCAAAGTCTTCACGATAATTATTTGGATAACAAAGGGATCTAAAGACATGAAAGTGTTTGAGATTCAGTTTGTGATTGTGGATAAGCTCGTAAGGTGTTTTGTTGTGGCATTTAGTAATCATTGAACGGTTTGAGTATAGCATGCAGTAGATACGGCTTCGGCCCAAAAGTAATCTGGAAGTTTTGCACTAATCAACATCGTTCTTGCAGCTTCCGCTAATGTACGGTTTCGTCTTCCAACAACTCCGTTTTGTTCTGGTGTTCATGCAATGGATGTTTGATGCTCAATTCCCACTTTCTCATAATATGCACGAAGAGTTTGATTCACAAATTCAGTTTCTTTGTCTGTTCTGATTTGTCTGACTGTGTTCCGGAGCTAAACTTGAATTTTCATGAGAAAGGTGATGATCATCGGTGGAGCTTGATCTTTACTTCAAAGAAAATAAACCAAAGTCCATCTTGAGTAGTCATCGACAATTACTAAAATGTAGCGTTTGCCATTAATCGCCCCGCACACGCATCCGCCACCCAAATCCACGTGAAGAAGATGAAGCACATGCTCGAGCTGTGTTCCATCATTGAAGGAAAGTGAGCACGAGTGCTTTTCTCTTGTTCACAAGCGAGCATAGGTGATCTTTAGAATACCGAAATCTTGGGAGACCTTCAACAAGTTTGTAACGTGCAAGATTTGTTATGGTTTGAAAGTTAAAGTGTGAAAGTCGGTGCCATAGCCAAGATTTTATAGATGTTGCCTTTGAGAAAACTTAATGGATTTCATCTCTTTACCAAAAGTCATTACTTCGGAGTAGCCAATTGTTTAAGTTCAAGTAAGAACCTTGGCACAATGATAACCAAATGATTTTGAGCAAATCACCGACTTTCAACGGTTTTGATTTGTCTTTACGAAGCCGTTTGCTACGGACTAGCCAACTCTTAGATAAATTATCAATATTATCTTTGGTGAGTCGATTACCAATTATGGTTTTCCAACCGCCTTTACCACAAGCCATAAACTTGCGGGCTAGCCAACTTTTCACTAATTAAAGATATGGTGAGTTGAACACCATACAATTTTGGGCAAATTGCAAGCCATAAATGGATTTGAGATATCTTTACCAAGAGCCGTTTGCTCTGGATTAGCCAATCCTTATGTGGGTTAGACATGGCGGATGATTACCATTCTTTGAGTAAGTGAAAACACTTACTCAAAAACAATTTTGCCAAAAATTGGGAATTGGGCGACATAATTACATGATAAAATTAGTGAGAATTCCCCACACTAGAAATGAATATTGCCCTCAATATTCAAAGTACCGCGGTTATGCGAAACATAGAATATAAAAGGGAAATACTACGGCCATTATTTTATTTTTGATATATACACATCTTTTTTTTTTTTTTTTTTTTAAAGAGTACTTATATACAACAATGGGGAAAATCCCCACACTAGGGTGGTAGAAAGTAGAAAGAAATCGAAATATGGGTGAAAACCCATATAGTATACTCTTGTTTTTGATTACCGAGTCACTAGCTTGACTCGCTCCCGCATTCATTGGTTCATGGGGAATGTTTGTAGATCCGGGACAACCACGGGTGGAATGTCCTCTCCAAAATAGTGTTTCAATCGATGACCATTCACTTTAAAATTTGGACCATCGAGTTGATATAACTCAATGGTACCATAAGGAAATACTTTAGTGATGGTGAATGGTCCGGACCGGAGGATTTTAGTTTTCGAGAAAATCTTCAATCTAGAATTGAAAAGAAGGACTCGATCACCAACGTTGAAAACGCGGTTCTTGATTTTGAGTCATGAATCTTACGTGTCTTTTGTTTGTAGATTAAAGAGTTCTCGTATGCATGATCACGGAGTTCATTTAGTTCATTCATTTGAACTTTTCGTGATCACCAATTGTCGAATATCGAAGTTGGCATGTTTCAAGGCCCGGTATGCTTTGTGCTCAAGCTCAATCGGCATATGACATGCCTTTCCGTACACTAGCTTGTATGGAGTACACCGATGGGTGTTTATAAGTCGCACGGAAGGCCAGTGCGTCATCCGTTTATCCGACCGGGATGCACGATTTTCGCCTCTTGTCATCTCAAGAATTCTTTTATACCACGGTTAGAAACTTCCACTTGCCCACTTGTTTGGGGTGGTATGCGATGAGAGACGGTGGGTTACACCATACTTTTGCATGACACGATCAAATTGGTCATTGCGGAAATCGTACCACGATCGCGATTATAGCTCGTGGAGTTCCAAACCTAGCAAAAGAGATTTTAAGAATTTCACAACAACTCGGGCATCGTTGGTAGGCAAAGATTTTGCTTCAACCCATTTTGACAAATAGTCAATGACCACAAGTATGTATTTGTTTCCTCGAGATGATGGAAATGGCCCATAAAGTCAATACCCGGATGTCAAAGATCTCACAAACTTGAATGGCATTTTGCGGCATTTCATTTCTTTGTGAGATATTTCCGTGACGTTGACAAGCGTCGCGGGTTTTAACAAATTCGTGGGCATCCTTGTAAATCGTGGGCCAATAAAACCGGAATCAAACACCTTTTGGCGGTGTAATTTGGACTATGATGGCCCCGGTGGGTCCAAAGATGGCAAGCTTTGAGAATGTCCATAGCTTCTCGTCCATAAACACACCGTCGGATGACTTGATCCGCACAAATTTTGAATAAGTAGGGTCGTCCCGAGTAATGTTAAACATCCTTGAAGAATTTGTTCTTCATTGGGTCGACATTCCTTTCACTATGAAGTTACCCGCATGGTAATTTGCGAAGTCGACAAACCATGGGGTAGTAGAATTTCCACGAAAAGAAACCGCATTGAGTGTCTCGAGAGAAATGTTTCATTTATTTCCTTTTTCGAAAACATCTTGGTGAGGGTTTTCTAAACGGACGAGATGATCGTGACGGGTTCTCGGCTCCTTTTTATCACGTATAATGATATCAAATTCTTGGGAGGAAAACCCAACGGAGCAATCTCGGTTTGCATCTTGTTTTGCAAAGAGATATTTGAGAGCCGAGTGATCCGTATACACACACATTTGGTCAAGATGAGGTATGGCGAAACTTCTCAAACGCATACACCACGGCTAGTAGCTCTTTTTACGTGGTGGTGTAATGGGTTTGAGCTTGATCATAGTCTTACTTGCGTAGTGGATAGGTGAAAATGCTTGTTTCGCGTTGCCCAACCGCATCGATAGCAAAATCACTAGCATCGCACATGAGCTCAAAAGGCAAGTCGATCGGGAGCAACGAGAATGGGTGCTTGAAGCTTTTTCTTTAATGTTTCAAAAGCTTGATGCACTCGGTGAGAAGATAAAAGGAGCATCTTTTTCAAGAAGATGGGTCATAGGCAGGCGATTTTAGAAAAATCTTGTATGAATCTGCGATAAAAATCGGCATGACCTAAAAACTCCTAATACCTTTGACGGTAGTAGGATGAGGCAATTAGCAATAACATCGACTTTTGCTCTATCTACCTCAATCCGTTTCGAAATCTTATGGCCAAGGACTATGCCTTCTTTGACCATAAAGTGGCTCTTTTCCCAATTTAGACAAAGATTGGTGTCTTCACACCGTTTGAGCATTTTATCTAAATGGGAAAGACATGTTTGAAATGAGTCCCCAATGACCGAGAAATCATCCATAAACACCTCCATTGTTTCCCCGATCATGTCGGAGAGTTTGGTCTATGTAACCCAAGATTTTGTGAGTACAAAACTCAGGGTTGATACCCATAATGTCGGAGAGTTTCCAAGCAATTGCTTGCTTGTGTGACTTCAAGACCTTTATGAGAGCAGTTTTTTCATCTTTACTCAAATCTCGAGCAATAATGACGGGTAATTTATCATCACCCTCAAGAAATGCATACTCGAGATGAGGTGGTAAGTCCTTAAGTTCTACCTCGGAAATTCTTGATTTTCTCAAGCGACTTGACTTCCTTGTTATGAAGCTCGGCGGGAGGGGTGATGAAGGATCATCATTGAGCATCTTCTCGATGAGAAGTATGTCCCCTCGATGTCGATGGGGCGTGATCAATTTTCCATGGAGCAGAATCACTAGACAAGTATGCTTCAATCTCTTCCAAGATGAAGTCACTTTCCTCAAACGGTGAGAGAAGGAGTAGAATTGGCAATGATCGGTTGAGATGAATGAGTGAGATTATCACTCAAGAATTATGATCATAACCAAGAACTTCTTGAGAGTACTCTTGAAGCAATATCAATGATATCTATTCGGTTAACCGACTCGGAATCATAGTTTGCGAGTACCTCAAGTTTGATCAAGGTTAAAGGTGATGACTTCATTACCTACACGTAATGTGATTTCTTGCTCAAATACATCAATGAGAGCACGGCCGTTCTCGTGAATCCTCGTCCAACAATGAGAGGAACCCGATGATCGGCATCGAAATCAACAACCACAAAGTCACCGTAAATGGAACTTTCCTACTTTCACAAATCGTCCTCGGCAATGCCAAGTGGACGGGATATTGTCGATCGCAAGCTCGAGTCATGCATGTAGGAGTAAGGTCCGGAGAGAAAGTTTCTTCCATCTTGAATAAGGCATTAGATTGATGCTTGCACCAAGATCGGCTAAGGCAAAGCATTCAACCATTCACGGAAATACACAAGGTAAGAGAAATTTTCCGGGATCTCCAAGCCTCTCGGGAAGCTTCTTCAAGATAAGCCGCAGAGCGGTTCTCGTTCGAGGAGTTTTGCCATCTCAAGCAGTTTTCCTTGTTGCTTAACATGTGTTTGAGAGTTGATGCAAACTTGGGCATCAACATGATAGCATCCCAAAGCTTATGTCAAAATTAGTTCTTGGAAAATTTGAAAAATTTGTCCATTTGATGGTAGCTTTTCGCGGAGTTTTGCTCATTCAAGCGTGATGGGTAAGGAATAGAAGTTTTGGTTGGGTTTTCAGCGGAGCTACGGAGGTTCAAAACAACTCTGGATTGGATTTGGGTTCGGGACAACTTGAGATGGACATCGTTGGTACCTCCGTTATTAGTAGGAAGTTCCTTGTCCTATGTCGCCTCGGGTTCACTTTCCACTACCTTCGGGAGAGAAGAAGAAGAGGTTGTAGGAATAGCGGGTCCATTGTATGAAACACCACTTGGTTGTGATCGCCTTTGCATCGCCCCTCGGGTTAGCGATCGTGTTGCTCGAAAGTTTTCACGAGCCCGGGTTGATCATTTAAAGACTTCTTTAGATCGTGATCGGTGACCAACAACTGTTCATTTCATCTTGGGATTTCATGAATTGCTTCAATAACTCATTAGATGATGGTCTTGGAGGATGTGGAGGAAATTTTGAGGTCGTATGTTTTGATTATGACCTTGTTGTTGAAAATTCCTTGGTTAGGATTCACATTTCAAATTGATTCCCTCGATTGAAATTGTTTTGATTAAGGTTTCCTTGATGTTGGAAACCTTGATTTGGTCCGGATAGAAATTACCTTGGTTTTGATAACCTTGGTTCATTCTAGGTTGGTTCGATTCGGTTTTGTATGTTAGGATTACGGTTAAAACCGGGTGGTCCACGATAATTGTTAGCACGGTAGCTTGGTTCATTTTGAGGACGGTATTGATTACCTCCACGATGTGAAGTACGGCTATAGCATTGGCTTCAAGCGGACGCCATCGGTGGCGATCAGGTTGTAGTATGCATGAGGCCACCACAAGTAACATGACCTCGACTTTCTTCACTTCACCATGTGATGGTGTGCGTGTGAAAGTGACTTTCTTTGGTTAGCAAGAACCAAAGCACGAACAATATCCGTGAGTTTTTCAATCTTAGCATCGGTGCTAGATGTACTCACGTGAGATGAAGTAGAAGGTCCACGATTAGGCGAGACCGATATGTCTTTGTTCGGAAAAGGCGGACTGGGACTTATTTTCAATGATTTGCAAGGCTTCTTTTGTGGTCTTGCTCAGAAATTACCTCCGTGGAGGCATTTAAAGAATCTTGGTCACTTGTCTCGGACCATTGTAGAAAGTATCCATTTGCATTAACTCGGTAAAACCATGATGCGGACACTTGTGGAGTAACTCTTTGTAACGATCCCATGCCTCCCGAATGATTCATCAAATCTTTGAGAAAATTTCATTATCTCATTCTTAAGACTTGTAGTTCGGGATGGAGGATAGAATTCGTTAACAAACTTAGTGACTAAATCCTCCCATGTCTCAATGGAGCGAGGGGTTGTTTCTCAAGCCAATTCCGGGCTTGTCCTACAGAGAGAATGGGAGCGGAAGAAGCTTAATTGCTTCATGTGGGACATTCTTGTATTTGATGGTAGATGCAATCTTGTTAAACCATCGAATATGTGCATGAGGATCATCGCTCAAAACCATAAAATTGGCTTTGGGTTACAAGATTAAACAACCGGTTTTGAGCTCAAAGGTATCGACCCACGATGGTGGGATAATAATGGCATCTCCGTAACCCTTGATGGGTGCTTGGAGAAGCTCATTCATCGGTTTATCTTCCGCCATTACTGACGAGTGGTGGTGCTAGGCGCCTCGATCACGGTGAAGGAGCGAACGTCCTCTACGCTCTCGAGGAATATTTGCAAGCTCGGAAAGTGGACTTGTAGGCGGAAGAGCGAGTGCGCATGCACTAAGTATAAAAATCGGTTTTCAAAAACAAATGCGAGGCAAAGCGACAAGTGAACTTAAACCAATAATCACAAATGAAATGGCTTCTTTGAAAAAGGTACACCAAATCACAAGGACACAAAGGCAAGTTTTGATCTTTAAGATTGGGAACTTATTAATGTTCACACCCCGGTTGGTAGGTGTCTTTGCCTTGATTTGCGGTGGTTGATTTTATGTATTTATTAAGTACCTTTGAAAAGGCGAGGTATGGATTTGTGCTAAGGGTTTAAAACTTTTGGACAATATTTTTGGTATCGTCTCGTTTAACCAAATCGTATCTCTTTAAAAATCACCTTAAAGAAAATAAGATAGAAAACGTTACTATTGTTTTGTTGTTTTATATTTTTTTTGTTGTGTTGTTAACACTTTAGAAAAGTGTTAATGAACTTTTGGATTTTGATAACTTTACAAAAAGCATTTACAAAGGTGGTATATGTGCAAGTATGGGTGCGAGAATGCTTAAAACACGCTAAAGCCTCCCGGCGTGCGCTAAAATTTGATTGATTCCAAGCGTCAAGTTTATCACACAAGTCAACCACTTGTGAATGGTCAACCGTAATAAAATTCAAACAGTCTAAAACCAATGCAATTTCCTTGGAATATAGTGGATTCCCGGTCGTTAAGTCCCACGGAGGATTAATGGTGCTTAAAAGCGTTCGGATGTCGAATGATCACTAAGGATAATGATCGGAAGGATTTTCATTGATAACTACACTCTCGATTGATTGGAATGGTATTTGGATACTGAGCGTAAAGCACAACAATCGATTAAATAAACTTAAACACGCACGTTTATTAAATTTTACGTAAAGGTACAAAATAAAACGTGAATTTAAAAGAAATAAAAGACCTACAAATATGAAAATGATATTTTTACAACCCTAATAATAAAAGAAAATTATTTGAAAATTAAAATTATTTTTATGACTATTTATTTAATTATTATTAATTAAAAACTATTTTTAACTATTTAATAATAATCTAAAATGTAATAAAATATGAAATAAAGCTAGAAAAATGACATTATGACTTAGAAAAATCTAAAATATTATAAAACTTATTTTAAAACTGAAAATATATTTATTACACTTTTATCTATTTATTATTAATTAATTACTATTTATTAATCATTTAAAATACACTTAAATACAAGAAAAAATAAAATTAACCTAGAAAAATAAAATTTTAACTCAGAAAAATCTAAAATATTATAAAACTAATTTTAAAACTGAAAAGATATTTTTATGTTTATTTATTTATTTATTATTAATTATTTAATACTTTTAACTATTTTAAATTCTAATAAATACTAAACAAGCTAGGAAAATTATGAAATTTTTATAAAATTATCCTATGGTGACATAAAACTAAGAAAATTATAAAAACTGAAAGTGCTTAATAATAAAGTAAAAGAAAAATTAAAAACTAATTTCTATTAAATAAATGCTATCACTATTTTTAAAATGATGTTTTGTGTTTTTTCTTTTGAAAACTATTATACTACTTAAAATCGTAACTTTAATGAAAACAAAATTTTACAAATTAAAAATAAGTCATTTATGAGCTTATGAGTTTAACGATGGGCTTTTAAGCTTATTTTAATGATTTTTAGCTCAAATAAGCTTGAAATAAGCTTCACAGAAAGAAACAAAAGTAAATTAAGATGCAAACAAGCTTAAGCTACTTATATTAAGCTAAAAAGAACAAAGAACTACTCTGATAAGCTAAAAATTAGCAAATAAGCACTTATTCTAAACCTCTCAACCAAACAGTCCTGCAAGGATTTTTATAAGCAATTTAAGCTCAATAAATAAGTTGAAAAGCTAAAACAAGGATGAGGTGTCAAGATGAGTGGTGGGCTTTCCAAAAAGCCAAAGTATACAAGTTTTGACCCACTATTAAGCTCATGTGAGCTTGTGAAAGTGGCTTGTGAACACCGAGTTATCGGTTTACACAAAAATGGGACAAGAAACAAGCTACTAGCGACCTATTAAATGAGCTAGATAGTGGAATATTAAGCTTGGGACTTTAAGATGGCTAGGTTAGCTACACAAAAGCTCAAGCACACAAGTCGAGACTCACTAATGAGCTTTTGACAAGCTTGTGAAAA
Source organism: Chrysanthemum lavandulifolium (assembly GCA_022545495.1). NCBI lineage: Eukaryota > Viridiplantae > Streptophyta > Magnoliopsida > Asterales > Asteraceae > Chrysanthemum > Chrysanthemum lavandulifolium. The sequence continues at coordinate 167,573,591 of CM040242.1, forward strand.
TGGATGTAAAGCGTGCATGTGGCACCTATTTGAAAAAGTACCTAAAATAAGCTAAGAAATAAGCTGTGTAATAAGCTAGCTAGAAAATATAAAAAATACTATGATAGAGATAAGCAGTTGAATATTAATATGCCAAAAGCTCAAATCTTGAAGCTTAATATTAAACCCTATATAAAATTATCTATTTTATTTAAAAACTGACCAAATGGAAATTTTGACTTTTTATATTACACTAATATTTTGACTTAAGTGAACTTTGGATTGATCTCAATCACTGATTATGTTGTATTAAGGTAAATTAAGACTAGATTGATCAATGATAACAACTTATGAACATAAAAACAAGATCATGGATCATGGAAACCAACAGTTGGTTAACAAGTTGTGATTAAAACTATTTTGACTTTCTTATCAAATGAACCTTGGTTTTCTTTGTTGTCTTGAGCTATATTATCCTATTGTGACATAGAACAACAACAAACAACAACACAAACAACCTATAATACGATTAACTAAGCAAATCCAACAGTCCTTTATGAAACTATTTTGAGGCTTTGGGTACCAAAATAGATTTTAAGCTAAGAAACCTAGTAATTAACTTATATTAACTATATTTAGACAAGATTAAACCAAAATTAACAAGGTTTAACTACTTATACTAAGAAATGCAATTTTAAAGAAATTTCTTACAAATTGAATCCAAGCACAAGATCGAGAACCGAGGAACAAAAACACAACCTATAGCTTCCCAAGAAGCTCTAAACCAAGGCAATCCAAAATCTACCTGCTCCAAACTTCTTGATAACCTTCACCATTGATTTTTATTTTATCTAATTTTTTGGTATTTTGGTATTTTTTCTTTTTGCTTCTAAACCGATTTTAAGGGTTTCTAATAGCTTAAACAAGCTATCTAGGGCTTATGTGAGCTTACTCGAGTTCATAACAACAACTAACAACAACATTAACATTTTAAGAATTTGAACAAGTAAAATTGCATAAACCGAAATTGAGACTTAAAAGCGTAATTGATGTTCACAAAAGCTTTATTGTACACTAAAACTTGAAATACAAAGCTTGAAAGCTAAAACATACAATGGAATTTAAAATTAAGCTAAAACGACATAAACTAAATTAATTTACACTATATTTTTCTTCACATTGAACCATTCTTGTTTATAGAGATCTTTTGAGTCCCTTGTCGAGCCTCGAATCATTCCCACCTATTTCCAACCATTGGATCCTTCCGGATCATCAAATTCGCCATTTGTGTAGGATCGAATATTTATTGTGTTGATGATTCGGTGGTCTTGGATGATGGAAATACATGATTGCCATAGTTGAGTTAGTTGAGAGAGAGAGGTGTTCTTGCTAGAGGTTTACACAAAGTATGGAATATTAGATTGAATGAGAGCACCACCCTTCCATGGATGGAAGGGTATTTATACTACACAATACACGACCTCCTATCGGCCGTGGATCGTGCATACGATGGGTAAAGACCCATCCTTCCTCCACGGTGAAACACTACGCTAAACTAAACTAATAACTAACTAATAAAGCGATAAATAACGTAAACAACGACAAATCTACGAGCTAACATATGCTAGACCATTATTGGGGTGACCGACTCTTTAACATGGAATTTCCAATTCCTAACAATCTCCCCAAGGGAGGTCACCCCATGAAATACATTTTGCTTCCTAGCATTCTATCTTTGACTTCATTCTTGAGCTCGTAGACTTGAATTCTTCATTTCGCAATCTTTGTGCTTTAGTAGCGAATCTTCAAAGTCCGCATTGATTTGTACTTTCGGTGGAGGCCTTTAAGCGATCCACATCTTAGATGATCTTTGAGCTTTCTTTGAGATCATCACCACAACAAATCTCTCGGATCATCCATAGTTGTGTTGCCTTCATGTGATGTTGTGACTTTTGGACCGACATGCTCACACTACGGATCATGACATCTTTCATCGAGTAGCGGAAGCTTTCTTGACTCATGATATTTGCGCAGCAGTAGCAAAAGCATAGTATAGAAATATCGAGCTAGGTTACGTAGATATGCACCGGTCATGATTTCTTCAATTAAGTGTGGATCTTTGTGAGCATGCGGCTTTGGATTGACTCCTCAATTACGATCACCGCAACCGTCCAAGTGTACCGCAAACAACGATTAGCAATGAAACACACGAAAGTGTCATTGGCCACTTCATTGAATTGAGGTACACGCCCACGGTTCCCGTTGATCGATACAAATCTTGCTGTGATCGGTATAATTCAAGAATCTCCTTGACGGGGTTTCGCGGTTTATTCTAGCTGTTCTCAAACCGAACGTCTCAAAGAAGACAACACGGAGTGAGTGAACCGACAAATTGAGATTTCTTGATTGATGAAAATGATTTGAAAACAATCGTGTATTGCTTGAAGAAGAGTTTTGCAATACAACGAAGGTTTATGAGAAAGATCAATTTTTCAATCAAAATACTTTTTATATTAAAGAATGAGCACACATTCGAGGTGCTAGTGAAAAGAAGATTCGCACATCGAATGATTTTTTCAAAAGTATTTTTTCAATCGAGATACTTTTGTGTTTGAAAACATAAATACACATTCGACGTACTAGAAAAGAAGATTTGCACATCGAGCGGTTTTCCAAAAGTATTCGTCAATTCCATTCTGGACCAAGGTTGATTCAAGATTGAATCTCCCATCGTTTCTATCCGGTTGTCACAAGTTTGATCTTACGAGAAGATCTCACATGTCACCCACCAAGAGCTTGTTTGATGTTGGCTCTGAAGGATTTCCATCTTCATCGTGAATACTTTTACATACCACTCGGATGTTCGGCAAAACCACAAGGATAATGCGTGGGACTCTCAATATATTCTTACTTTCCACATTGTGTGAGCAAAGCAAGTTTTCATTAATTTTGTGTCCTAATGAGATATTGTGGATGATCTCTTGGCTCTAGACTCAATAGTGCATATTTGGTTCATGTGTCGGAGACTAGGGAGAGGTCTCCTTCTTCAATATCAACAATCTCTAAGAGAGAGTCGATAGATAATGTCGGTTCCCGTGAGAATGAAACAAGTCCTTTTAAGAGGAACTTGAGTGGTTTGGAAAGTTGAAGTGCGGTGCGTCCTTTGGGTCCATGACGCCTTGTCTTCAATACCAATGTTACCTTAGTAAACACCAGTAGCATATGAATTTGAACCCGATTATCGCCCTAAGGTTGAATTATTGGAGGCTATTTCTTTTCACCCTTTTCATATTCATTTCTTTTCATTCTTCAACCCCTTGATTGCTTACGAGACTTCATTACTAGAACCTTGTTGGGTTTATTCGATTACTAGCTCTGTCTCGATCCGCACTCTTCCCATATTCTCATTTTCTCCTTTTTCAATATACCTAAGGACTCTACACTATATAGTGGATTGTCCTGGTAGATCCCTCCGGTTCGGCGGATCGTGGGAACAAATACCTAACCTAACCATCCTTATAACTCCATACATAAAGTAAAATGGTTGGTCTTTTAGTGCAGTTCATTCTTCCTTGAAACCAATTGAAAATCATTTGGAAAAACAATCAAGGTACACGTGATACGAGATCAAAGCATTTTGTACCCTAATAGTTTTGATCATTTAGAAAACCTCCCCTCAACATGTGCGTATGATTTAGAAATTGTTTAGCACAAGGAGGCAAGAGGACTTTGAAATATTTTCTTTGATCACAATTTTCATACGAAAAAGCCATTTGATTTTCATGGTAAAATTCTCCCCCTCAATATGTGCGTAAGACATTTAAAAACATTTTTATCACATAGAGGCAAGAGTTCTTTTGAAGCACATCCACGATTACGAAAGCCATTTAAGAAACCATTTGAAAACTCAATCAAGGTACATTATGTTAAAACATAAAAGCTTTTGTACCTCGATAGTTTATTTTCTTTTAAAATGCTCCCCTCAATATATGCTTCGAGATTCAAAGCGTTTAGCACATACGAGAGAGCAACTGCACAATTGTATCAAAGCGATCACCTTTGATCAAATTTCATTATTAAATCACAAATTCTCCCCGATCAAAATATTAAACCCTTTGAGATTTTGGATCCCAAGTGATTTAATTAGGTTTAGAAAACATAGGAGAAAATGTGGCTGTGTTTAAGTACTCATCTTGTTTTGGATAAATGCTCCTCCTCAACATGTGCATTGTATATTTGAAATGGTTTGGCACATGGAGGCGGGAGTGCCTATAAAGGACTAAAACCAATTCCATTAAAAGCAGATATGAGATTTAAATCACGATCTCTCACCCGATCAAAAATTTCAAACCTTTTGAGATTTGTGATCCCAATTGATTTAAATCATTTAAAAGAGTTTGGGGAAAGACGTGGCAAGATTTAATTTTGAAAATGACAAATAAGGACCAATTTAAGACATTAAAGATTGTTAGTGTCATGTATGATAGTTTTAAGAGATCTTTTAGTAAAATAAAACAATTTCACAATCAAACAAGAACAGAAAAATTTCATTTTGAAAGACCTTGATTCTAAAGAAAAAATCATACCATGACATAACATTAAATCTTTAGATCACCACTTATATTGTACAAAGCGGAAATTTTGTGAAGAAATATCGTTTGAAAATATTTTATTTTAAATCTCTCCCCTCAATCCAAGACCGTAGTCGATAATTGAGTGACTCAAGTTTTGATAAAAGAAGTCCGGTGATTTTCAAATTTTAGTTCAATTAATTTTCAAAACAATATTTTCCATTTTCAAAACAATTTAATCAAATTATTCAAAATTGTTTAAAAATGGTATCTCGCACAAAGACACGTTAGGTGGTTGAGAAGCTTCCGTTGTTCTTTGTAGGGCTTGAAGAAAACCGTCTCATAGATGCGGTGAGACTTCTTCACGTTGCATTTTGAATGCCAACCGAGGTCCAATTAAGCTCGTTTCTTCAATCACCTAGAAGAAAACCATCTGGCGATGCGGTGAGACCTCTTACGTTGCATTTATGCCAACTCTCCATTGAAGTCCAATTAAGCTCCGTTTCTTCATTTGTCAACCCAAGAAATAGTTACCCTTTCCTTTCGGCATCCAATCATCTTCAATTGTGGGATCCGGATCGGGAACATTCTTATAACCAATATACCGCATCGTTAGTGAACACACATACAAATATATGGTGGTCGACATCACCCATAAAAGCAATCGACTAATTAAAGTCAATTCAACATAACAATCGGATCATATAAGGCATGAGGTTTATGTATTAATCAAACTCTAATCATCTAAACCTAACAATCATATCCTAAATTCCTAGTCCTTCGACACGTGCAAATATCATTTTAATTAAGCACGAGGATAATTAAGAAAGCTCGTTAGATGATATAGATTTGAAAACATTCTCCCCTCAATCAATGACTCATTTTTTTTTTTGAAAAATTTTAAAAGCGCGAAGTCATTGATTGAGTTTGCAAATGTCTGAAAACTCGATTCGATTGATTTTCAAGCAACTCATTTACCACCATTTTGAACACAACAAATATTTTTCCAAGAATTATAGACGGAAAAACATTTGTTTAGGAGCAACAGATCCTTCGACATACTTTCCTCATTTTGTTTTAGGATAAGTGCACGAAATTTGTGAAAAACGTTTAAGCGTAGCACTTTCCTTCCTTTTAAGAGCGGGTTGCTATCTCAAATGATAGCAAGCCATGGTTTTCTGGGTTACGATCAAGTAAGCGCAAGCCATTATTGAAACGCAGGTTCTGATCAAATAAGCAGTAAGCCATATTTTGAGACATGTTTAAAAGAAATATTTACACCTCCTGCTCGAACTTCATCTAAAGTCCCGTGCCATTATTGAATGACATTTCTAAGACCGTAGATGTTATCGATACGAAGACATGTCTAGAGAAAACATATTTTGGTCTTTTCAAATTTTTCGATTTTTATGGATTTTGAAGATTTTATATTTTTCTATTTTTTTTGGTTTTATATTTTGTATTTGGTTTTTTTAATAAATATATACAAAGATAGAATAGATGATATAGTTAAAGAGGATGATGATACGAGTACCGAGATAAGGATATCGAGCAACACGTCGTAGAAGATAGAATTCGTCATCTCTTAAACATCCACCACCAAAGCTTCCAAGGGATCTTGAATTGAAAGAAATAGAACCATCGAAGTGGAGACTTTGGGAGCTTCCCCAAACCGAAAATCCTTTAGTGAGCGTATTCAAGCTCTATTTCGATCTTGTTTAGCAAGGTGCATGAGATGCACACCATTATCATAAATCCTAACGCTCCTTTCAATAATAATCACCGTGATTCTTCGCTCGAGGTTATATCATCAACAAGAACAAAGAACGTATCATCCCACGCAAAAATAACACTTCTTAAATTTCCTTTCAACCGACGTCAAGCGATCCATTCCAAAAGGTGTCAAGAGAACAATTCCCCAAGTAGTTGAATTGATGCGTCGGTCTCTTTGTATAATGCTCAAGAACTCTCCGAATACACATCATGAGGGTAATGAAGAACAACTCCCCAATGTTCACATCTTTCGTCCTCGATGAATGTGTATGAAGCTCAAGAACCCAAGTACACCAATATCCAAGAACTCTCCGAATACACATCATGCCGGAAGGAAAACACCTCCCTAATGTTTGTGGTAAACAATGGCTTTCTTCCCCGATGATCGTGTATGAAGCTCAAGGACCAAGTACACACATTCCCAAAAGAGAACAACCGATAACATTGAAAAAGCAGGCGAATCATCGATTATCTCTCGGGTGACAATCTGCGGATGTCAACACCGAATAAGTGATTATATCTCGAATCACAGATTAAGCCCTCAAGTAAAACAGCTGAGCATCCCCAATGTACACAATCTCTCTCCCTTGATGATTGCGATAACATCGAGATCATCACACACCAGTGTACCTCATTCATCTTCAGAAACTAACTCTTCCATCTCTTCCCCCACATGGTTGGAATAAGAGCACTAAACGCCATGAGTCAAACCTTGAGTGTCTCTGCGGTAATGACATTCGTCTTCCCGGGATATCTTCAATCACTTAGAAGAATTAAGCTCATCAATATTTACTCGCGTTTAGATGCTTGTCTCCTTCCCCCTTGCTGGTTTTGACACTTCAGAATCAGCAACATCTTATCAGCCCGAATACTTGAAATCTTTAGAGAAGAACACTTGTAATCTTGTAGGAATCAACTTGCTGAAGTAAAATGTGAGCAAGTCTAATTGGGGATTAAATCTGACATTTCACCCTCCCCTAATTAGTGCTCTCCCCTAAACCGACAATCTGTTTGATAATAGCCCAGATTAAGAAGAAGTCTTTAGATCGTTAAATGCAACTCGTCTTTAGTCTTCTAACACGCAGCAGAAAGTGTAGAAGGCGTAGACTCGACCTTCTTCAAGATTGTCGGTTGGGAATAGATAGTTAACATCTTCGACTCACCAAAACACAAGAACATCACCAAAAGCATCCCAATTAACTTACATCTTGCAAATCCCTTAATTAAGATCCTCCCAATCAAACAAGAATGAAAGATGTTCATCAAGGAAATCGACAATCAAAGCCATAGCGAACACACAAGATGGTAACACCAAACTACCAATCACATCAAACAAGAACATAGAGATTGTTCGAATCATCATGTTGATGTATACGTGAAGCATTAACCGGAAGCACTTAGTCGATAAACTCATCAATCCGAGTGAAGATGTCAACCAACGGCTCTTAGAAGAACAACTCCATGTGAAGATGACCCGATAAGAAGCTCGGTTCTTACATGAGTTAGAAGCCGTTTGACCATATATTCTCAAATATTAATCACTCATGCAGAATTTCACACTTCTTCTCCCCTCAAGAATTGCATATGGAGTTGCCAATCTTGATTAAATAAGTGAAAATCATCCGAATGTTCTATTCACACTTCTCTCCATAAAATCGACACATGATGTCACCATCTTCATTATAATTGAGCAAGTGGAATGAGAAAACAATCGGTGGTAGCCCGGTTCACTTGATGACTGAAGCGCATGGAAAAAGCATGAAGCATGTTGATGAGAATGGTCATTAATTAGAAGATTTCTCTTCTTCCGAAGATAAAGCGCACTGAAGCGTACACTTTTCTTTTCTTTGAGGTACGAGGCTTGAACTGTTGTATTCAAACGTCATTATCTCTCTCATTTCAACTCTCTTGGCAAAATATGTAATCAACCCCATTATCATTCTGTAGGCTCTTTGTAGTGACAGCTGATGGAGAAAACCCAATATGATGAATTTGACCCTCAAGTAAACTACCCGAAATCGTGACTTAAACTTGCACATACGTAATAAAGAGCGGTGCCGATTTCCATTAGCATCTCTAAGTACTCTCTATGTACTCTATACTCTTCAACCAACCAACCATCAAGTATAAGACGTACATTACCTCTTGAAAATCCACAATTGAATGCGACACCGAGCACTACAACGTAACTCCTTAAAGTGATAGTTATTTTGTAGTGGTAAGAGTCTAATTCCCCAAGTGGTAAAAGAAAGATAAAAGACACCCAACAATAAGTAGATTTCCAAGTCTTTGTTTTTGATAATAAGCTCGAACAAGGATCATGAAGAATCTTCATCCAACCATCCCCGATACCTTCGGATACTAAGTACACTCGCCGTGATAATTCACATCAACCTCAAATAAATAATATCAATTAACTCCGTTGTCACATCTTCCGATTAAAAGCTCAATTCTAGCCTCTATTTACGCTTTAAGTGAACTATGATAATGGTTTTCATCCCGACCTCGGTTAAAAGCACGTAACCCCGTAAAACCATGTAATAACCAAGCGCCATGAAGACAACCCAAACACACACCCAATTCATGAAGTACACCCTTTATCCCTTCTTCAAGCGTAAACCGTAGCACCAAAGATCGATAAGATCTCTAAATACACTTTCCTTTCTTCCGTGATGGTTCCATCATTACGGATTTTACAACTCTATGGTTTAAACCGAAAAATAGATTCTTTCGCGAGATTTTACAAAACCAAGAATAAACCGTAAGATAGATCCGGAAATGCACTTTACTATTACCGGATGTTTCCATTGTCACGGATTTTACAAGTCTATGATTTAAACCGAGAAATAGATTCTTTCACGGATTTTACAAAATCAAGACAAAAGCGTAAGCAATGTCACTTGAATGTGTTATGACAACTTTGGTTTCGTGAATATCATTTTAGGGAACATGCAACGTTCATCAACGGTTCATTATCCAACATCAACGAGATTATCAACCATCCAAGAAACACATTGGTAAACACATCATTCACTCAATATGTCGGCAATTGCGGTGACCACATGAAGAAGTAAACCCGATATATCAAACTCGAACATGAAGTAAAATTCCCATTTGTTACTTAAACTTGTACTAATCCATGTGAAGAAGAAACGGTGTACCCAATGTACAAAACCTCTTGACCTTCTCAACTGAGTGAGACACCGAAGTGATAGTTACGTTGTGTGTTAAGCGAGAAAGAGTCACAACCGTAATTAAATAGCCAAGTCTTTATCACTCTCTATAAATGCCCAAACAAGTCATCTTCGCGGAAGGGTAGAAAGAAAGAAGACAAAATAAGTAAATGCGTCTGGAAAAACCTCACTTCAATTCCAAATAAGAAATACCGTCTAAACAAACCCGTAGACAGTCTTGTTCAAATAACAATTTAAGCCATGACAAAATAAACTTCGTGAGAATGTATAAACCAATGTACCCAACCTCCAAACACACATCACAACTCATAACCCAAAAATTACACATCTCAAATCTCATCATAAATCAACTCTCATAAAATCCAAATCTTGAGAAACCCATCTGACCTAATCATATGAACGGCCCAAACTCGGTTACTTGTACAAATCGAGGCTCGGTCAATGAAAATTAATCCAAGCAACCAAGTTAACGCCCATGATACACCAAGTCCAAAACTTTGGTATAAATTCATAATGATACATTGGAACCGATTCTCGAATAATACCCGATCTAATAATCCATCTCAGATCATAATCACACGCCCATAACTTAAACACCATTTACACCAAATCATCATACGGCCCATGAAATCACATAATTAAATGAGAAGTATCCAGATTCATGTTCGGCTCATATATTCTCATATATCATGACCCATATAAGTAACACATAACACCCAATCCAAATTCACGCCAATAACGTAGTCAAAAATTCCCTCATACAAACACTAACACACTAACAGCAATAAAACATATTAACCATCACAACAATATTATACTGCGCATGTCTTACACCATTCAGCGCATGATTTCCTAATATATGCATGGCCCAAGATTGATTTGGAATAGGCCCAAGCCATTAATAAAAGAAAAACAGGCTGGCCTACGTGCATCATATTAGGCTGGCCCCAAATGTCATTCAAACTCACAAATCCCTTAAACGGTTACATGGCCCACCTCAATGTATTACACCCGATTTTGAATTAGAACCTAATATTTTGGATATAAAGACCCACCATACATACACGTTTTCAACCCTAAGTATTCTCACATTACACAAACCTAATCTCACCTCTCAAACAAATACGCCGCTCCCATAAAATCTGAGTTTCACATCAAACCCTAAATGATCTTCCATCCGCCTCATCTCCAAAAAAACCTCCCTAATATTATCAAAACCCAGAACAAACTAACCACGTGGATGGTTAGAGTTCAACAATTAACGCCATTGTGGATGGCTCAAGGATGGAGTTGACATCAAGATCAACGAAGGGTCTCGGGTAGGTCTAATCATTATGTACTTGTCTCTTTTTCGCTAACAACGAATCAAAGGGAGATATAACATAATTGTTATAGTCTTTTCCTTCATGTTCAATATTAGCAAAGGTTTTAGATCTATGATGCTATGTTAAACGTTTGATGGTTAAGTGACTAATTTATTTTAACAAATATGAGATTGGACCCTTTTGATGATAATCTTTGGACCGAATCTTGATGTAGATCGAAACCCTTTTGTTTTGATTTATCTTCGATTTTTATTCGGATATTGTAGCACACCTAGATCGATGAAGATGAGATATTGTGCATAAAGACACACATTAGTCTTGATGTGTCATAAAGTAGCACAAAATTAATTTCAGATTAGTAGTTGATGGTTTTCATTTTGAATTTGGTCTTGTACTCATGGACCGATGATGTTTAGCATTGAGGTCGAGTCGTTTATGATATAAAGTATATGTGGTATCTTGGTCATTCCAACTTCTCATCTTCTTCATCTTTTGGCAAGTCGCTAGACCACAAATTGCACCAAGTCGCTACCATTTTGTTAAAAACAGCCATGACTTATGTGATGAGACCAAGTCGCTAAACTTTTAAAACCAAGTCGCTAGTAAGTCAAAACTCACAAGTCGCTAACCTTTTTCATTACAAATCGCTATTGACTCAATAGTCAATAGTCAAGTCGCTACATTTAGCACAAGTCGCTACTTGATACATTGAATCTGGACTGTTTTGTGTACAACTCCCTAACATGATATATGACTTATTCGGAGTTATTTCCACCATGTTTTGACCATTTCTTCATATTAACCCAGGAAAAACATTAAAAGTTGCAACTTTTGACCCAATTTGACCTCTAAAATAACCATCGCACCACTAGACTATCAAAGAGTTGGTAACCAAAGTCACTAAAAATAATGTAAACAACCTGCTTGGACCAAAAAATGACATACCACATCTGTTTAAATCATTAGTAAACCACATGACTTTATGACCAAAATAGGATATAAAAACCAGTATATCACAATTGTTTTACCAAAATACTTAAACGAAACAGTATTCCGACTCTAAAAGTACAAAAAACAGATTTACCAAGAATCAAAAAAACCACCATAAATCGACACAACACAACAACCTTGGCTCTGGTACCAATTGTAGGATCGAATATTTATTGTGTTGATGATTCGGGTGGTCTTGGATGATGGAAATACATGATTGCCATAGTTGAGTTAGTTGAGAGAGAGAGGGTGTTTGATGAGTGTGTAAATACTCATCATTTTTAGTCAATCGAATCGCAAAACGCCTAAAAATGCTCGAAATGCATCAAAACACCGAAAATATTCCAAAATGGCATTTATATGTTTCAGATGCAAAATGTTTAAAATCGATGAAAAATGAGCAAAGTTTGCATAATTGGCGTTTCAGCCCCCAAGTTTCTAAAAGTTGTCAAAATAGTCCCCGAGTCCTAATTTCAAAGAAAAATCACCAAAGGTCCTTTTAAAATCATAACTTGTCAAATTTAGTCCTTTGGTGAAAAATGTCAAAAGTTTGAGAAAATTACAAGAAGGGTCCTTCAAGTTTGAAAATTGGCAAAATTGGCCACTGGAAAATTAGAAAATGGCAAGATTGGTCCTTGCACTTTTTGAGATTATCACTTTTAGCCCTTGGATCAACTTTGATGAAATGGCAGCAATGATCCTTTGATTTTCAGCATTTACACTTTAGTCCCTTGTCATTTTAAACCCTTTATCATCCATTTGGCCTGGTCAATGCAATTTGGACCCCCTGTGTATTATTAACTCTGGTCAAAAGCTTGGTCAAACACTCCAAATCGCGCCAAAGTCTCCTCTTCCAACCGCCTTTCTCGCACACACAATACCCCATCCCCTCCTCACCATCCACTCAAACTTGTTCCCCACCTCAACTAACATCCAAGAGTGCATTTAATGCATCTTCCCCTCACTCAACCTAAATTGTCAAATGCCAAAATTGCGCCAAAACTGGTTTTAATGGCCAAGATGAATTTAAAGCCATCCAATGGTCGAGAAATGGTGGGATCAAATCGAAGAGAGATAGAAAGACATTGGGTATAAAGTGAAGGAAGAAGCAAAGCAAGTAGTAGATTTTAGTTCTAATTTCCTCTTATGTCGCTTTTTCTTAGTATTGTTTTAGTTTAAATCAAAAGTCGTAATAATTTGTTCCTAAGTGTTGAACTCAAGTATTTTCATCTGTAATCTATCTTGAACTTCAATTTCAAAGTTTGTTTAAGTTTCAAATTTTCAAGCTACTGTTGAAATTTTCAGTTTCTAGTTTCTACATACAAGCTTCAAATAATCTCTTTCCATGTTCAAATAAGCTTGTTTAAGCTTGTTATAGCTTTTCACAAGCTCACATTTAAGTTTCTATCACTTTTGAATTTTGGTCAACTAAAGTCAAACTGAGCTCAAAATGGCAATGGAAATGGTCAATGGGTGATGCAGCATGGAAAGGGGTTGATTTAGATTCATATGGGTTGATATTTAGGATAGTGGTTCTCTGGTTACTTGGATTCAAGCCATAGTGGCTAATGGACATTTTGTGTTGTTATCTAGTTCAATAGCATAACTGTTTCTTTGTCAAAATTAGTTAAAATCTGCTCAAATAGTTGTATTTAAGTTACATTAACTTAGTTTGATCATTAATGTCGGTTGGATCATTGTTTGGATTAATTTTGAGTCATAATTAGTAGTTAAAGTGGTGTTTGGAATTACTGTAATATCTCGCTTTGAGGCTAGCTCAATGGGTGAAGTTTGTTTGGTTAAGTTTGTTTAACTCATTTTAACTCATATTGGTCTTAGTTTGTGCCTCGATAACTTCAAAAGTCAAAATCACATCTTACTTGTCTTAACTTGTTCATCGTTGATTTTTGGAAATCCAATCTCTTGTTTTGTGTTTAAAGTCATAAACCAAGCTTGCAGAGGTTCCATTTCCTCATATAACATCAATCTTAGTACTTAAAATCGGTGGCAAAGTTCAACTTGGTCAAAATACCAAACTGCTCAAAAGTCAAAATTGTGAAAAATCTGTTTTGGGCTCATCTAGGAAGATTTATCTTGAGTTCATCTTTGGGTCTTATCAAGTGAGGCTTGGCATTTCATAAACTTCAACTGGTCCTCTTTCTTATAACCATTTTTGTAAAATTTTACCAATTTTTTATAAGCTCTAAACAAGCTTGTCTATTAGGTCCTAGTTGCCCTGCTCACTGATACTCAGTTGATACTGAGATTTCCTCAGTTTTGTCCAGGGTTGCATAGGGATCATATGAGCTCACCCAGGTCTGAGTTTTGGTTTGCTAAGTCTCAACCAGGTCCTCATTAAGTTCCAATTTTTGGTTCTCAGTTTTAGCTTCTTTTGTAGCTTGTGCTTTGGTCAAAGTAACCCACGTAATCTGTTTTAGCTATAAATCTAAAACACCAAATCATTTATCTTGCATTACTGATAGCTATGTCTTGTTGTTTTAGTTGCATTTGAGTTATTGTAGCATAGTTTAGCTTGCTTTGGTTTGGTGCTTGTTGATCTCCATTTGCTTATTTTAGTGCTTATTTCAATAAGCCTTTGCACATCAGTTCCATAATTCCACACATAGCACCTGTTTTCCATTTTCTTATATTCCTAATATTATTTTAGATTTTTCCTGAAATTTTCAGATTTTCCAAGCTTGTTTGCTATTTTCTTAATTTTATTTAGTTTTCAAGCATTTTTAAATAGCATTTAATACAAAAATTAAGAAAGGTTCAAAAAATAATTTTTCATTTTTTTAAGTTTAGATAAATATAAAAAGCCAAAAAGTATTTTCTAGATTTTCTCGATTAAATTTGTATTTTTAAATAATTTAATTAGTTTTAAATAGTTTAAAATTCTAGAAAATAGAAAAATAATCGAAAAATACAAAATAGTTTTGAAAATTCTATTTTGTTATTTTAGAATTTTCCATTTCATAATTTTATTTTTCTAGCTTTATTTCCTATTTTCTTGTATTTTAGGTAATTATTTAATAGTTAAAATAGTTTTAATTAATAATAATTAATTAAATAGTTGTAAAATAATTTTCTTTTCTAAATATTTTCTTTTATCATTAGGTTTGTAAAATATCATTTTCATATTTTAGGGTTAATATTGTGTAAGTTTCACTTTTTAATTATGACGCTACGTAGTTTTTAATTTCGGTTTTGTAAAACATAAAAACAAAACATCATTTTAAATATAGTGATAGCGTTTATTTAATAGATTTTATCTTTTAATTTCCTTTAATTTGCATTTAAGCCGCTTTAATTTGTTGGCTTTTTATGTAGTTATAATATCATTCAAATCCTTTCTGCTCAAATTTCCGATCACTTTACGTTTGATAATCCATTGCATAGCTCATTTGGGACATAACGACTGGGAAACACTATACTCCCGGATCTTCATTGAGTTCGTTCTGAGCGGTTTAAGCTTGTTACGGTCCGCCATTCAAGTGGCGGGCTTATGTGATTCACTGATTTGTTTGGGAGCGCATCAAATTTTTGCGGCAGCTGGGGAGGCTTTAGCGTGTGTTTAAGCCTTTTCGGACCCATTCTTGCACATACCCCATCTTTTGTAAAAAATTTTTGTAAAGTTATCGAAAATCCAAAAGTTCATTAACACTTTTCCCAAGTGTTAACAAACCCAAAAATATTTTCATTCTTTGTTTTTGCAAATGTTTTCAAAATCCAAAATATCCATCTTTACCCTCTCACATCTTTTGATTCTACATTTCTTTTACCCTCATCCATTTGATCCTTTCTATGTCTCATCCTCACCAATTTGGTTGTGAATGGTGTGGGGACCTCAAATGGTGGAAATTGCCCGTTGTGGCATTGTGAATCCAGGAAGCGGGTTTGTCTATGACCAAAATCCCTACAATGAAACAACTAATTTCCTCAACCAACCCCGCACTATGAGATGGAGACATATTCTTGTAGTCTTGTGGAGGTCCTCACCCGAGTTTTGAGTGTCAAACAGGAACACGCTTGTCTATGAGCATAATCCTTGTAACAATTATGACTACTCTTATCATGACCAACCTCCACAAGACCAAACGATTCAAACACAACCTCTGCAAATTCCTCAAGAACTTCTAAAATTGTCTAGATATACTCAAAGATTTGAAAGAATTGGTTAAAGAAGAGTCTCGTCGAAAACGTATCTTTCAAGAACAAGCGACTAGAGTAAGTTCCCAATATTGGAAACCTCTCGTATGCGATTATGATGACGACGACGATGATGATTTTGATGAGGAATTCACGACTCGAGTGGCAATCCCACTCCGTTGAAGAAGGAAAGAGTATGGGAGAATTGTTGGCGGAGGAGAATATGAAGAGCATAGGAGCTATATATGTTTTCGATAAAGTCGATGCTCGAGTGGCAATCCCACTCCGTTTGAGCCTTTCATTTCCGACTCTTCCCTTCACTCACGCCGGTCGAGAGAAGTGAATTCCTTTTGGAAGAGGTCGATGATCCTATTTCTTTGAAATTTTTGATCCCAAAGACTCTCTCACCATGGGGATAAACATCTCAAGACTATTCGGAAACGGAATCGTCTAATGTTGAGAACCTTATCCCGATCCCAAGTGAGTCCGAGGGAATTCTTGACCATGAGTGTGATGTGTTTTCTCCTCTTTCAAATGATCTTGTTGAGACTTTCTCGATTTTGACAATGATTATAGTGATGTCGATTCTTTATATTCTAAAGACATAGAATTTATTGATGCATCACTTCCACATTCCGAGATCGTCAACTTAGAAGAGGATGTTGACCATGTTGTTTCACAACAGTTAATACGACTATCACTAATCCCTTATTCGAATTCGATTCGAATTTACTCTAAATTCGCTAATCCAATCTTTGATAGTGATGAGTCGACACGGAGACTATAACGGACGAGGTGCATATTTATAGCCCACGGCACCGCATGTCCCACCTCCAGTATACTCTTCACGAGGAGTTCTCCAAATGAACTCACTCATATCATATCTCGCTAGAGTATGATTGCTCGATGGCAAAAATCATGATCGGGGAGAGAATCTCAATTTGCATAGTTATGACAAATCTTCCCACCCTCCCAACCGAGATGCCTTCCAACCCAAAGAGCTCAACCAATAAAATCCAAACGAGTGCAACTGCACTTGATCCTGAGGAAGAAGATCTTATCATGATCGTCATCATGATTTTCCTTCTTTTCTTCACCTACCTGGTGACTTCCTCTCTTCTTCACTCGTTCGGGAGTGAGGACACTATCTTTGACCCCGGCATTTTCATTTATCATCTGTGAGCCGGTTCTATGAATATCTCATCGGTGTGGAACTTTCACGTGCTTCAAATGTTTGTCCAAACATCTTGAATGAAAGTCCGATGGAGATTGTTTCTTCCACTTTGCTTCCCCATGAACCAATTAATTGGGTCGAGTCAAGCTAGCGACTCGGTAATCAAAAATAAGAGCTTAACATGGGTTTTCACCCATGTGTACCACCTAGTGTGGGGAGTTACCCACATATTATATATATATATATAAGTTTCTAAAAAATATATATATATATATATATATATATATATATATATATATATATATATATATATATATATATATCTTTCTAAATAATGGCCGTAGTATTTCCCTCTTACGTTCTTTGTTTCGCATAACCATAGGTACTTTGAATATTGAGGGCAATATTCATTTCTAAGTGTGGAGGGAATTCTCACGAATTTTATCATGTAATTATACCGCCTAATTCCCCGTTTTGGCCAAAATTTTTTTTGGAGTAAGTGTTTTGCACTTACTCAATTGGTTATCATCCGCCATGTCTAATAAACAAAAGGATTGGTTAATCCAGAGCAAACGGCTCTTGGTAAAGATATCTCAAATCCGTTGACTGGCTTGCAATTTGCCCAAAATTGTATGGTATTCAAATTTCACCATATCCTAAAAAGTGAAGAGTTGGCTAGCCCACAAGTTTATGGCTTGTGGTAAAGGCGATGGAAAACCATAATTGGTAATCACTCACCAAAGATAATTCGATAATTTATCTAAGAGTTGGCTAGTCCGTATGGGTACGGCTTACGGTAAAGACAAAATCAAACCGTTGAAAGTCGGTGGTTTGCTCAAAATCACACGGTTATCGATGTACCATGGTTCTTACATGAACTAAAACATTTGGCTACTCCGAGTAATGGCTTTTGGTAAAGAGATTCAAATCCATTATGTTTTCTCAAAAGATTGCTAGGACTAGCAATAGTTTAGTGTGGGAGATTGATGAGTGTGTAAATACTCATCATTTTAATCAAACCGAATCGCAAAACGATCTAAAATGCTCGAATGCATCAAAACACCGAAAATATTCCAAAATGGCATTTTATATGTTTGGATGCAAAATGTTTAAAATCGATGAAAAATGAGCAAAGTTTGCATAATTGGCGCTTTGGTCCCCAAGTTTCTAAAAGTTGTCAAAATAGTCCCCGAGTCCTAATTTCAAAAGAAAATCACCAAAGGTCCTTTTAAAATCATAACTTGTCAAATTTAGTCCTTTGGTGAAAAATGTCAAAAGTTTGAGAAAATTACAAGAAGTGGTCCTTCAAGTTTGAAAATTGGCAAAATTGGCCCCTGAAAAATTAGAAAATGGCAAGATTGGTCCTTGCACTTTTGAGATTATCACTTTTAGCCCTTGGATCAACTTTGATGAAATGGCGACAATGGTCCTTTGATTTTCAAAGATTTACACTTTAGTCCTTGTCATTTTAAACCCTTTATCATCCATTTGGCCACAGTCAATGCAATTTGGACCCCTCGTATTATTAACTCGTCAAAAGCTTGGTCAAACACTCCAAATACGCGCCAAAGTCTCCTCTTCCAACTCGCTTCTCTGAACACACAATACCCCATCCCCTCCTCACCATCCACTCAAACTTGTTCCCCACCTCAACTAACATCCAAGAGTGCATTTAATGCATCCCCCCTCACTCAACCTAAATTGTCAAATGCCAAAATTGGCGCCAAAACGGTTTTAATGGCCAAGATGAATTTAAAGCCATCCAATGGTGAGAAATGGTGGGATCAAATCGGAAGAGATAGAAAGACATTGGGTATAAAGTGAAGGAAGAAGCAAAGCAAGTAGTAGATTTTAGTTTTAATTTCCTCTTATGTCGTTTTTCTTAGTAATTGTTTTAGTTTAAATCAAAAGTCGTAATAATTTGTTCCTAAGTGTTGAACTCAAGTATTTTCATCTCGTAATCTATCTTGAACTTCAATTTCAAAGTTTGTTTAAGTTTCAAATTTTCAAGCTACTGTTGAAATTTTCAGTTTCTAGTTTCTACATACAAGCTTCAAATAATCTCTTTACATGTTCAAATAAGCTTGTTTAAGCTTGTTATAGCTTTTCACAAGCTCACATTTAAGTTTCTATCACTTTTGAATTTTGGTCAACTAAAGTCAAACTGAGCTCAAAATGGCAATGGAAATGGTCAATGGGTGATGCAAAGATGGAAAGGGTTGATTTAGATTCATATGGGTTGATATTTAGGATAGTGGTTCTCTGGTTACTTGGATTCAAGCCATAGTGGCTAATGGACATTTTGTAAGTTGTTATCTAGTTCAATAGCATAATGCTTTTCTTGTCAAAATTAGTTAAAAACTGCTCAAATAGTTGTATTTAAGTTACATTAACTTAGTTTGATCATTAATGTCACTGGATCATTGTTTGGATTAATTTTGAGTCATAATTAGTAGTTAAAGTGGTGTTTGGAATTATCGAATATCTCATTTGAGGCTAGCTCAATGGGTGAAGTTTGTTTGGTTAAGTTTGTTTAACTCATTTTAACTCATATTGGTCTTAGTTGTGCCTGCATAACTTCAAAAGTCAAAAATCACATCTTCTTGTCTTAACTTGTTCTCGTTGGATTTTGGAAACCAATCTCTTGTTTTGTGTTTAAAAGTCATAAACCAAGCTTGCAGAGGTTCCATTTCCTCATATAACATCAATCTTAGTACTTAAAATCAGTGGCAAAGTTCAACTTGGTCAAAATACCAAATCTGTTCAAAAGTCAAAATTGTGAAAAACTCATTTTGGGCTCATCTAGGAAGATTTATCTTGAGTTCATCTTTGGGTCTTATCAAGTGAGGCTTGGCATTTCATAAACTTCAACTAGTCCTCTTTCTTATAACCATTTTTGTAAAATTTTACCAATTTTTTATAAGCTCTAAACAAGCTTGTCTATTAGGTCCTAGTTGCCCTGCTCACTGATACTCAGTTGATACTGAGATTTCCTCAGTTTTGTCCAGGGTTGCATAGGGCTCATATGAGCTCACCCAGGTCTGAGTTTTGGTTTGCTAAGTCTCAACCAGGTCTTCATTAAGTTCCAATTTTTGGTTCTCAGTTTTAGCTTCTTTTGTAGCTTGTGCTTTGGTCTAAAGTAACCCCACAGAATCTGTTTTAGCTATAAATCTAAAAACACCAAATCTGTTTATCTTGCATTACAGTAGCTATGTCTTGTTGTTTTTAGTTGCATTTGAGTTATTGTAGCATAGTTTAGCTTCTGTTTTGGTTTGGTGCTTGTTGATCTCCATTTGCTTATTCTAGTGCTTATTTCAATAAGCCTTTGCACATCGCCCATAATTCCACACATAAGCACCTGTTTTCCATTTTCTTATATTCCTAATATTATTTTAAATTTTCCTGAAATTTTCAGATTTTTCCAAGCTTGTTTGCTATTTTTCTTAATTTTATTTAGTTTTCAAGCATTTTTAAATAACATTTAATACAAAAAATTAAGAAAAGGTTCAAAAAAATAATTTTTCATTTTTATTAAGTTTAGATAAATATAAAAAGCCAAAAAAGTATTTTTCTAGATTTTTCTCAGTTAAATTTGTATTTTTAAATAATTTAATTAGTTTTAAATAGTTTAAAATTCCTAGAAAATAGAAAAATAATCAGAAAAATACAAAAATAGTTTTGAAAATTCTATTTTGTTATTTTAGACTTTTCCATTTCATAATTTTATTTTTCTAGCTTTATTTCCTATTTTCTTGTATTTTAGGTAATTATTTAATAGTTAAAATAATTTTAATTAATAATAATTAATTAAATAGTTGTAAAAATAATTTTCTTTTTCTAAATATTTTCTTTTATCATTAGGTTTGTAAAAATATCATTGTCATATTTTTAGGGTTAATATTGTGTAAGTTTCACTTTTAATTTATGACGCTACGTAGTTTTAATTTCGCTTTGTAAAAACATAAAACAAAACATCATTTTAAATATAGTGATAGCGTTTATTTAATAGATTTTATCTTTTAATTTCCTTTAATTTGCATTTAAGCCGTTTTAATTTGTTGGCTTTTTCCGTAGTTATAATATCATTCAAATCCTTTCTGCTCAAATTTCCGATCACTTTACGCTTGATAATCCATTGCATAGCTCATTGGGACATAACGATTCGGAAACACTATACTCCCAGATCTTCATTGAGTTCGTTCTCGAGCGCTTTAAGCTCGTTCTGATGCCATTCACTGGTGGCGGGCTTATGTGATTCGTGAAACTGTGTTTGGGAGCGCATCGGTGTTCTTGCTAGAGGTTTACACAAAGTATGGAATATTAGATTGAATGAGAGCACCACCCCTTCCATGGATGGAAGGGTATTTATACTACACAATACGACCTCCTATCGCCTTGTGGATCGTGCATCGGTGGGTAAAGACCCGTCCTTCCTCCACGTGAAACACTACGCTAAACTAAACTAATAACTAACTAATAAACCGATAAATAATGTAAACAACGACAAATCTATTTAGCTAACATATGCTAGACCATTATTGGGGTGACCGACTTTAACATGGAATTTCCAATTCCTAACAATTTGTCAATTTATGGGAAAAAAGTCTTGGCGTGTTTCTTCAATTAAAGGATTTTGGACTTTGTGGAGGTGTTAAGGTGGGTAAACAACCTATTGGGGTGAGGTGGAAAGGTGAAAAGGTGGAAAAACCACCCATGGTTTTAGTTTTCGTGCATTGGAGGAAGATGAGCAGTGCTTGGTTTTAGCGGGTTTGACTATTTTTGACCGTATTAATAATAAGAGGGGTTCAAAATAGGGGTCATGTGTTTATGACAGGGGTTCTTTTGGTTTGGTGGGTAATAATACAAAAAGGTCCATTTGGTTTTGGATTTGGACTTAATAACACAAGGACCATTCTTGTAATTTCAGAAAGTATAAAATAAATTGTAACTTTCCCAAAGTTAACACAGTATCCTTTAGAATTTTACAAGATCCAACAAAGACCAATGTCGACTTTAGCCTTGAGCTTTCCAAAGTCTTCACGATAATTATTTGGATAACAAAGGGATCTAAAGACATGAAAGTGTTTGAGATTCGGCCAGTGATTGTGGATAAGCTCGTAAGGTGTTTTGTTGTAGCATTTAGTAATCATTGAACGGTTTGAGTATAGCATGCGATGAATACGGCCGCCCAAAAATAATCTGGAAGTTTTGCACTAATCAACATCGTTCTTGCAGCTTCCACTAACGTACGGTTTCGTCTTTCAACAACTCCGTTTTGTTCTGGTGTTCATGCAATGGATGTTTGATGCTCAATTCCCACTTTCTCATAATATGCACGAAGAGTTTGATTCATAAATTCGGTTTCTTTATGCTCGATTTGCTCGACGTGTTTAGGAGCTGAACTTGAATTTTCATGAGAAAGGTGATGATCATCGGTGGAGCTTGATCTTTACTTCAAAGAAAATAAACCAAAGTCCATCTTGAGTAGTCATCGAAAATTACTAAAATGTAGCGTTTGCCATTAATCGTCTGCACACACATCGGCCACCCAAATCCATGTGAAGAAGATGAAGCACATGCTCTGAGCTGTGTTCCATCATTGAAGGAAAGTGAGCACGAGTGCTTTTCTCTTGTTCACAAGTCGAGCATAGGTGATCTTTAGAATACCGAAATCTTGGGAGACCTTCAACAAGTTTGTAACGTGCAAGATTGGTTATGGTTTGAAAGTTAAAGTGTGAAAGTCGGCGGTGCCATAGCCAAGATTTTGTAGATGTTGCCTTTGAAAGTAGAGCAGATGGGAGATGAAGCAATCATGTCTTGCATTGAAATTGTGTAAAGACTTGATGTGCGGGTTCGGACATAAGATCGTTTCCTTGTAGATCATGAATGAAACAAGTTTTCTCCCGAAAAGCAACTTTCAAATCTCCATCACAAAATTGACCAACAGAGAAGAGATTGTGACCGAGACCTTCCACATAATAAACCACGCTAATTTCGATGTTACCATTGATGTAATCTCAGTAGCCCATGATAGTCTGCGAAATGATCATTCCGAACCCGAGAGTGCCAATGAACTTGAAACAAAGTTTGATAACAGCTTAAGATTGCCTTTCATGTGTCAAAGAACATCCGCTATCAACAATCCGGAGGATGATCAGTATCACCGCATCACACACGCACGACACGGATGGAATAGAAGTAGATGTGGAACCCGAAGAGTTAGAGGTTCCTATGCGATTATAGTTGAAACACACATATTTATGATTTTGGTTATCCATTTAAAGCCAAGTGTATTATGTAACCATTTCTGCCATCTCCAACTAGTCTTAGCTTTGGTCTTAGTAAATGCACTAGGTGATAAGTTCTTCCTAAGAGGTGAAGGGGGTTCTATGGGTACATCAATGATCGTAGTTGGAACACTAGAGGGTGGTTTACCTAGCACAGACTTAGAAGCATTTGTGGGCCTAGAGGTATTCCGTTTTCGATTATTCCGCTTACGAGATAAGATAGCATTAGCAACACATTTATCATGACAACCAGAAAACATGCTTTTACGACAACCAACACAAGAAGCTTCAAACATAACATTTAAAGTACTTAAAGATTCAGTATTCGTTACATCACTTTTTCCATTACATTTGTCAGACGCAATATCTAAAGTGGGAGTAACATGCATTTTATTCAAAGTCCTAAGGTGTTCTTCTACTTGAGGTCTTTATTGTTCTTTTCTTACGCTGCAACTTCCTATTCTTCCTTGTGGTGCTCTTAAGTCGTGAAGTGCTAGCGTTGGAAAAGAGGCAACTATTCTGTTTCAAAGAGAGGAAGCACATTAGTTTCTTGTGATGTGTCATTAGGCGCCTAAGAATTTACGGTGCAATTATGTTTGTGTTACTATTCCTATCTTGCTTAAGTTTCACCAACTCTGCTTTTAGATCTTGGATAGTGTGTAACAAATCTAGATTTTCAGAACGAGTGTTTCCATTTTGTCATAAAACATCTTTGGTATATGCAAGATGATCATCAAAATCTTTTGACGCTTGAGCACGAGTCTTTTTAAGTAAATCAAATATGACACCATATTCCGTTTTAACTTTTGAAATTTCTTGTTCATATTTTGAAATTTGACACTTTAAAGACACGTTCTCATCATCCAGTTGCTCAAGTTTTGGATTAAGAGTTTTGGTATGCATCTGGTTGATTTTGTTTTGCAAAGCGAGTTCGCGATTTTGACAATCTTTTTGACACCATTGAAGATGACGTTTTGCATTCGAAAGCTCTTTTAACAATCGCTCATTTTCAACTTTTAAAGATTTGATTTGTGACACATTATCAGTATTCTCAACATTTTCAACAGAACCAACAAAATCAGCAGCGATATAATCAAATGCATATGCAACAGAATGTAATAACACGACATTTATGGTATCAGCACAGATAACATCTTCCAAGAGTCGATCAACATCTTTTCTTAACATTTTGATTTTTACGTTTAGTATTTGAAATCGATGTTTCTGTTTTCTCGAAAACTGTTTTCATAAGTCCAAGCTCCTTTTGAAAATCCCTTTCCCAATATATTGCACACATTTTCAAATTTCGGACATGAGGTAAAATTCTTTTCTGAAAAATATATCTTTGTTCTCGCGCATGAGGCGATTGAAAATGTTCAACTTTTATTTCAGAATTGAATTCAATTTCACGTTCCAAAAGTTTGATGTCCGATATGAATGTTTCAAAATATTTAAGAATTTGACAACGTTCGGGTAATGTTTTTACTTCACTGAGTGAATGTAAAGGACCGTAATTTGTGCAGTATTCGGTTGGGGACCAACATTAGAAGACTCAGAAGTAGGCATAATAACCCAAGGTGTATTAGAATTATCCTGTTGTGCGACGAAAGTTATGGCTTTTGAATAGTTAAATGGTTTGTTATAAACAACATTTTCTAATTTTGACTGACTCTAGTCTTCTGCATCTAATTCCTCCAAATGTTTATATTCAACAACACTTATAATGGAATCATCAATTCTGTGTTCTGCACTGTAAACTTGAGGATTTGGTTTAAATTCTCAATGTGAAAACTTTGGTTTGTAATCAACAAGATTTGGTCCATATCCATTTGGATTTGGTTTAAAAGTAAACTTTTGAATAGTTGTGATTGACTCACCATGTTTATAAACAACATTTCGAAACTCTTTGATTTTGTTTTGTAAGTCGACAATTTCCTTAAGATAGTCATCTATTTGTTTCCTTGAATGCTTTTTGTATTCACAAAACTATTTTTGACAAGTTAACAACTCGACTTGGCTTTTGAGTTTATGAAGTGAGAGCGTTAAGTTGTTGTTTATGATCATATTTCGGTTGTTCTATTTGAGACAACAAAGCATTCTTGGATGCAACTAGATCATATATATGTTTTTCCAAAGATTTTTCATTTTGGTATGATTTAGCAAATGCGACTTCAAAACCTTTTTCACATTTCTCTTTTGTTTGAAAAATGTTGAGTTGGAACTTTAAGCATTCATTATCCTTAGTCAACAGTGCAATTTTATCGTTTAATTTCTTATTGATGTCTAGGCACATTTCCATTCGAGATTCTTGGGTCTAAATTAAGGTCATGAGCTCAATATCTGGATTAGACACAGGTTCAGCTTGTTCAACGTGAGTCTTAACACGATCATTATTTAGATCCTTAAATATAATCACGGAGTCAACTTGATTATCTGAATTAACCATAAGGTCATCTTGATCATCAAATATAACTACGGGATCTATTTGATTATCATCGAATGAGATGTGGACGGCTCATGTTGAACACTCGATCCCCATCGATAATGTTGGCGGAGATATCGATTAGTGATGAATATAGTATGAACCGGTACTGAGACAAGCCGTCGGTGTCATACACTGGGCTGTGTCACTCATGTGGAGTTCTTGCATGTTTGCCATTAACATCATCGATGCGTTAGCTTGCAAGTCCTCCATGTCATCATCGAATCTGCATTTGCCATGAAGCTCGCTCCTTGTTGGTAAGAGTTCCACCGACTTCATCCTTGAGAGCCAAGAGTAAAGCCTCTTTGTGATAAGCGCCGCCTTGTCCTCGACTTTAGGCATGCATTAGCCGATGACCCTTCTCATTACTGATTATAACAACGCAGACCATTAACCCCGGCCCGAGCATTTCACGATCAACCAATTGAGCCCGTTGTTGTGGAGCACCGATGTTATTCCATCCATTAGCATTAAACCCTTGACTACTACCCATCTGACGAACATTACCACGATTCTGAACTTCAACACGTCCATTGTTAACAACAGCTTGATTCCTTGTGTTTGATGAGGTACAAATGCGATTGTTGGATTTGTTAGAGTATCGACCGAAGGCTCTTGCAATCATGACAAACCCTTGTTGCAATGCATCAAATGCTTCTGCATCCTCGTTAGATTCACTGTAAAGTGCTTGATCATTGTTGCTATTGTATGGAACCAATTGAGTTTCTTGTGAGGGATCATATGATGTGATATGAGTAGTTGGTTGTGGAGGATTTGTGAAGATAGTTTGTAAGGTCGTGAATTAAGGATAACAAGCTTGAGCCCACAAAGCAAGTGTTTGATTATCCAGGAGTGAAGGCAAAGCAGGGACTCCACGGATAATCCTTTTTTTTCTCAACTTCCTTTTGGTGAGGTTTCAAATAGTCGTACAACAATCCGTATGTAGCATGATGAAGATTTTTCGCTTGACGGATGAAAATAACATACTTTTCCCAATCAGGACCAAGACGAATAAGGAACTTAGTGTTGACTGCAATTCTTGGCATAATGATGTTATGTTTTTCCAAGTCATTGATGATGTCTAAGAATTGATGATGATATGACTCTAATGTCTCCCTGTGTTCAATCATGAAGTGTTCATATGCTAAGTAGATTTTGGATTCCATGTCTTCTTGATTTAGTTATGTGCCTTCCATTAGAAGATGAATGTGCTCCACATTGCTTTAGCAGTCTTCTGAGCATCAACACTACGAAGTATCGGATTGGGTAATCCCAAAAGGATATATTGCATTGCAAGTTCATCGGCTTCCAAGTGTAGAAGCTGGTCAGTAGTAAGTTCATTAAGACCAACAACGTTGGTGATATCATCTCTTGGTGGATTAGCATTCGGATCTCCGGGTACAGTGATAGTAGGCATCTGAAATGGACCTTCAAGGATGACCTTCTTCAAGAACTTTCCATGTGGCTTCCTTAGATCACAAAACCTAAAGAACCTTATCACCCATTGATCGTAGTTTCTAGGATTGAGCATTGGAGGTCTATCAAGGGATCCAGCTTCATGAATGGATTGTTGGCTACTTAAAGCTTCACACATCTTTGCAAACCAAGACGGTTCCTTCATAGCATACTTGGATGGATGCTAATTTTGAAAGTTTGTGTAAGGTTGTTCTTGTAGACTAGGGGGTGGTTGAATCATTTGTGGTGGAATTGCTCTTTGAGGAAATTATTGTTGAAATTGTTGCATTTGTTGTGGTGATGGTGGAGGATATTGTTGATAGAGTTGTTGTTGTTGTTGTTGAGGATACACATAAGGAAAGTAGCTAGAGTATGGTGGTTGAGACATCTTGAAACTTGTGTTGATGATGGATCTTTGTAGTCGAATGAAACAATGTTGATGAAGTAACCTTATGCGTAGAAACCAGCTTAGGCGTAGAAAATACCTTATGCGTAAAAAACCAACTTACACGTAACAAGAGAGCTTACGCGTAGGATTAGCTTACGCATAGACTTGAGGAAAACTTAGCTTAGGCGTAAACCAAAGGCTTAGTAGTAGAATCCTTATGCGTAAGATTAGCTTATGCGTAAGACTAGGCTTAGCCGTAAGAAAATGCTTAGGCAAAGAGAATTCTACGCGTAAGTTTTTAGCTTAGGCGTAAAACTAGGGTTTTGCCCAAAAATCCTTTACACTTATACCAGTGGCAAAAAATATCCAAAGTCGAAGTGGTTTCAGGCTTATCCAAGCAAGAAAAACACTGAGTAAACCAGCATCACTGAAGATCAAATGAAGAAAAGCTTATGTGTAAGAACTGCTTAAGCGTAGACTTTGAAGCTTACGAGTAAAACTAGGGTTTTCTTATGCGTAGAAAATACCAAAATTGACCAAAACTGATTTTTCTGCCCAAAAGTGTTTAGAAACCGGATTTTTTTTTGGATGAAAAAGCTTCAATATTACCAAAATAACAAGAAAGTTGAAAACTTGATGATCCAAGAACCACGCGTTTAAAACCAAGCACGAAATCAATGCTACACACGTAAAGTTTCGAACTTGATGCTAAAACTTATACTTTAACACTAAATAAACCTTAAAGTACAAGAATCTCGAGTTTTAAGTGAAAAATGAAAGCTTTTGCGTATGAAAGTTAAATAATGAAAACTCACGCGTATACCGTAAAAACTTCAAAAACAAAAGTGTTTCACCCAACTAGATGGTGAATGATACCATCGTTAGGTCACCATATTGTAACACAAGCATCAATATGTTAGAAATAAGGTAAGAGGTGATCGGATGAACACTATCAAATACACACGATATAAAGAGTAACAAGGGTTATGCGTGAGAGGATATTGAAAGTGAACAACCAACCTTCAAATGAAGGTTTACAACATTATTTATAGGGGAAGGGACTAGGCAACACTACAAGTTCCCTTCCTTCCTTATGGGCTTGGGCCAAGGCTTATGGGCTTTTTACATAAGCCTTGCCATTAATACTAACATAAAAGCCTAATTAAGCAACCTATTACATATTGATTACAAACACTTGAAATATAGGTTAGGAGTGATTCCAACTGATTTTGATTTTACGCTTAGTTTAGGAAATTGTGAAAAATCAAGAACGATGTATTCTATCCGTATGGTCACTCTACGTTGAGTTGTGTTTCCTACTCCGTGATCCTAAAATGTCTTTTGAAAAATGTTGGAGTTATTTATCGACATGAAAGTTCAACAAACCGTCACTCATAATAAAAGTGCTTAAACGTAATATATATATGTGAAATAAAAGGTAAATGGGGCATTTTAGAATTAAGGGTTTCTTAATCTCTTTTGAGGAATCTTTGCTACTTTTCATAGGTTTAGTAGAAAGAGATTGGAATCTTTGGTTTTAGAAGCGTGAGTTGATTACATTGCGTGAGGACACGACAATCTTCTAGTTCTGGTATTTTGGTATGTGCTAAAACACATACCCTTTATATACTAAAACAGGCCCAAAATAACCAGAAAAGAGCCGTTAATGCCTAATATTTGTTGGTTTTGAGTTTATGCATGTGCAGGTACGGATATGATAAAACACACAAAAGCAAGACAAATCAGACAAAAATCGAGCACGAGAAGAAAGAGAGTGCAAAAGCCAAAACCGGGAAATCAGATTGAGTGAATTTGAAGTTTTGGATGCTCAAAGGATGATTTTTGGAAGTTTGTATCAACTTTAAAGAAAGTACGGATTCGAGTCCCTCAAGTTTGAAAACTCGGCAAAATCTACCTTGAGATATCGAAATGGCAACTTTGGTCCTCATCTTTCCCACAATTTCAAAATATACCCTTGTGTCCAAATTCCCAAAAGTACCCTTTCACTTTTACCTAATTTACAAATTAAACCCTTTAAAATAAAAACCTTTCATTTTAAATCCTTAAAATAAATCCCAAGGTTCAAAATTAATTTACCCTTTCACTTACCTAAACTGCCCAGTCAAATAACCCACTTGAACCCTTTCAAATCCCATGAACCCTTGTCAATAAGACACTTCCACCTTTTACCACCGGTCAAATAAGTCAAAATACAATAAAATAATTCCCCATTTCCCTTTACCCGCGTTAAAAAACTCCCGATTGCCATAAACCCTAATTTTACCGTACAACAATTATAGCAATTACGGGCATAATAGTACAATCATCTGAAATTGCTGACACATGGGAATGCCACCTTGGCAATCCGTGTGCCAAGGTGAGCTATGATTGGTCGATGGGATGTCATCAGGAGAATCAAGGGTTGAGATTGATTGATTGATTGATGGGATGTGATCAAGGGTTGATATTCAATCAAAAAAGCACAAATTTGCTCATTCCTGAAGCTTCCAAGGCTAAAATTCGGCTATAAAAAGACCCTCAGATTTCACACACAGATGTGTAGAATTGTAGGTGTAATTTAGTGTGTAGTTTTTGTTTCTAAAATGCTTTTATGTTTTTAAACCAAGTTGTATTTATGCTTTGTAGTTTTGTACTCAGATTTCCATTAATGAAAGTTTATCTTTATTGTTCAATTTCTCATAAGCTCTTAAATTCTGTTTTATATCATTTGGAATCATCATTAAGTTTTTGTTTTAGTTAAAGTAGCTTATAAATCATCTATTTACTTTGCTATTGTTTCAAAACCAATAATCACAAAAAACTATAAAAAATACCTGGAAAAATCAAAAATATGTCCAAATCCTTTCTCAAGCTTCATCAAGCTTAGTTTTCTGTTAGCTTAAGCTTATATAAGCTTAATATAGCCTATTGTAAGATTATTTCAATTTCATAATCATTCTACACACAAAATCACTTAAAATCAGTCAAAAATCAAAAACCTATGCAATTTGGAAAAGCTTAGGAAGTTGCCTGCAAAGCAGGGGCAAGATAGACTTTTACTCTATCCATTAATAAGCTAGAGAGCTTGTAGCTGCCTTTAAATAGGTGATCTCTGTTCAGTTGAGATCCAAGTTAAGTTTTTCTAATTTTTAGCTTAAAATTGCAATTTACTGTTTGATTTGTGTAGATCTGATAAATTTAGCTTATAGTTGTTTAATTAGCTTATTTGGATCTGTTTGTGGCTTAATGTGTTAGTTTAGATCAAAATTTGGCTTAATTCTCTAGTTTGCACACATTTTTGTGATAATCTATCATGATTAGTTGATTATGGGTTGAGTTTGTTTTTGTTGTCAAAATCATCTTCTATAAGGTCTAATATAGTGCTTGAATCTAAGATAAGTGTTGTGTAAGTTAGCGTTAGTGGATAGCTTCTTTAAAATTGCATTACAATTTACTAAGGGGTGTTTGTTTCAATAGAGTAAACTGCATTAAAAATTAGAGTAGTAGTAAAACTTAGTCTAGACAGTTATTTTTAAGTTTACTTAGGTGATTTAGATCATAAAATAGTAGTTGCATTTACTAAATAGTCAAAATTAAGTTTTAAGCTACTTAATATCCATATCGCTTAGGATTTTAATAGCACAAGCTTGCATTTAGGTGTAGATCTTGTTTAGGTAGCATAATTAGGACTTATTATTGCTTAAAACATAATTTAGAGTTTGATTAAATCAATCAAAGTTCACAAACGTCAAATCTACAAAGCTTTTCAAACAAGTGTAGAATATTGGATTTCACAATCACACAATCAATCACAAATAAGGCGATAATTAAATGGTTTAGAGAGAAAGTGGGATATTCTAGAAAGAGAAACTCATGGAAGGTTAGATTCCAAATGAACATCCAACCCTCTCCTTGTGGGAGAGGGCTATTTATCTGAAACTACTACGCCTTCCGACGGGCCATGGATCGGGCATACAATGGGTAAAGACCCTTCCTTCCTCCACGGTGTTGCACTAGACTACACTAAGCTAATAACTGACTAACAACTAACATAATAAACGATATGTCTACGAGCTAACTTAAGCTAGATTATACATAGGGTGACCGATGCTTCACAATAGAATTTCCAATTCCTAACAATCTCCCCCTAAGGGAGGTCACCCCATGATTTACATTATGAATCCTAGCATTCTATTTGATCTTTAATCTTGAGCTCATAGATATCAAATCATCAAGATATTCAAACATTGTGCTTCCGTGGTGATTTCATCATTGTCCAACTACAATGTTTATTTCGTGCAGGTTATAGAGCTGATCCACATTGATGACCTTTGAGCTTTAATAGAGATCATCACCACGATTAATCTCAAAGATCACCCATTGTTGTGTTGCCAACATATTATGTTGTGACATTCGGACCGACATGCTCACATTCGGATCATGATTTCTTCATCGTAGTAGCGAAGCTTTAATTGATTTATGATATTTGCGCAGCAGAAGCGAAGCATGGAGTGAAAATATCGAGTCATTGATGCACTTTTCATGATTTCTTTAGAGATGAATGTGTAGTGTGAGCATGCGGCTATGGATTGACCGCTTCATTCGATCACCGCAAATGTCCGCGATCGACATACAACAGCTTAACAATGCGGTCGAAAGTGTCTTTGATCACTTCGTTGAATTGAGGTACACGCCCATGGTTCCCGTTGATTAGTACAAGCACCGTGATCGTAAAATTCAAGAGTTTCTTTGACGGTGGTTCGCAATGCTTAGTCGTTTCAAACCGAAACGCCTCAAAGAAGACAACACGGAGTGAGTGAACCAATAATTGAGATTCACCGATTGATGAAAAGAAATTTGAAAACAATCGTACCGCTCAATAGAAATTGTTTTGCAATACAACGATGGTTTTAATGAAAATCAATTATCAATCATAAACACCTTTTATTTTGAAATATTAGTACACGATCGATGTGCTAAAGAAAGGAGTTTTAAGCACAACGACCGGTTTTTCAAAGGTATCCGTCAATCCATAACTGAACCAGATTGATTCAAAAGATTGAATCACCCCATTGTTTCTGCTCAATTGTCACATGGTTGATCTATGGATAGATCTCACATGCCACCCACCGGGAGCTTGTTTGATGTTAACTCGAAGGCTTTCCATCTTCATTGTGAATATGTTTGCATATCACTCGATGTTCCGCAATATCACAAGGATAATGCGAAGGACTCTCAATATATACTTACTTTCCACATTGTGTGAAACAATAAGTCTTCATAAATTATGTGTCCTAATGAGATATAGTGGATGATCTCTTGGCTCTAGACTCAATTGTGCACATTTGGTTCCTATGCCGGAGACTAGGGAGAGGGTCTCCTTCTTCAATATCAACAATCTCTAAGAGAAAGTTAATAGATTATGTCGGTTCCCCGTGAGAGTGAAACAAGCCCTTTTAATAGGAACTTGAGTAGTGGAAGTTTTAGTGCGGTGCATCACTGGGTCCATGAGGTCTTGTCTTCAATACCAAGTGTTACCTTAGTAATTACCAAGAGTATATGTATTGAACCCGGTTTACGCCCTAAGGTTGAATTATTGAGGCTATTTCTTTTCACCCTTTTCACATTCATTTCTTTTTCATTCTTCAACCCCTTGCTTACCGACACTTCATAACTAGAATCTTGTTGGGTTTATTCCAAGACTAGCTCGTCTCGATCCGCACTCTTCCCATTTTCTCATTTTCTCCTTTTTTCAATATTCCTAAGGACTCTACACTATCTAGTGGATTGTCCTGGGAAGATCCCTCCGTGCGGTGGATCATGGGAACTAATACCTAACCTCACCATCCTTATAACTTCATACATAAAGTAAAATGTTCGGTCTTTTGGTATAGTTCATTCTTCCTTGAAACCAATTGAAAATCATTTGGAAAAACAATCAAGGTACTTGTGATACGAGATCAAAGCATTTTTACCTTAATAGTTTTGATCATTTAGAAAACCTCCCTCATAATGTGCATATGATTTGAAATTGTTTAGCACATGGAGGCAAGAGTTCTTTGAAATATTTTCTCTCGATCAGTTTTCATAGAAAAACCATTTGATTTTCTTTGGTAAATTCTCCCCTCAATATGTGCATAGGATTTGTAAAATAATTTAATCACACGTAGGCAAGAGATCTTTGAAGTACATCCACGATTGCCAAATATTTAGAAACCATTTAACACACCATCAAGGTACATTATGTTAAAACATGGAAATCTTTGTACCTTGAAGATTTGTATTTGTTTTGAAATGCTCCCCTTAATATATGCTTCGAGATTCGAAAAGAATTTAGCACATATTAGAGCAAGATGCACTTTGAGACAAAATAGTCATTTTTATCATCTTTCATATTTATATCACATTTTCTCCCGATCAAAATTTCAAATCCTTTGAGATTTTGGATCTCAAGTGATTCAAATATGTATGAAACAAAACATTTGTTGGAGAAAATGTGTCCGGTTTTATATGATCCGAAGTGGACAACATCAAGTTCCATTTTAGACACAAAGGAAACCACAATACATAACCTAACACTATTACATACATTATAGTTGTTCATAGTTCATACACCACATTTTACACATACAAAGTACAAAAGAAGCTACTTCCGGGAGATGTCTTCATTCGGTTCTTTGAAGCAGCTTGTAATGACCTTCCAAGTCTACCACCAACAAAACTTTCAAGGTCTGCGATAAATCATTCTAGTCTTTATTCTTCGTCCAATTGCGAGAATGAAATCTTCACACATCTTCAAGTCCTGCTCGGACTGAATCTAGTTTTGTTCCACGGCTTCATGTCAATCTTGATTTCCTTCACTCTTGAGTTCAATTCTTGTTCAACCATCCTGAGTGTACCATCACTGAACTTGTATAGCTCGCATAGCCTCATTAGCATTCTTGTCCCGTATCTGTCGGTAAAGATGATGGCTCTAGGAGTTTCAATCACTTTATATTCGTGGTGAAATTCAAGACCTGAGGCTTCCCATTGCGGTCTTGTTAGGTTGACGCAGGTCTGATAACTTTCCATTCATAGCTGAAAATCCTCAACCCTTTTTCGAATGACCAAGCCTCTGATCTAGAGATTGACAGCAGCCGAGAGAGCCTTCTTCTCATGAACCGGAAGGTGGTCAAGGTGTCCTTGTAGGTTCAGAAGGTAGAGATCTTCAAAGTCATTTGGCATCAAGTGTTTGAAGTCGTTCTCTTCAATAACATACTCTTTCAAATCGCTCTTCAAGAACAATCTTCTTCAAGTAATCATAGCCATAGATTGAGAATATCTCTATACCGATGACACTTAGAATGCGAAGCTTAGATCGAACGCCTTTTACGACTCTTGTTAGCACTATGTCGGTCAATGTAGAATTTCTTCTTCTTGAACCACCAATGAGAAATGCCATATGAGGCGGCAATGTCATACTTTTGTTCTTTGTCACCCATAATTGATCGGAACCATCTGCTCAAGACCCGATCGATGTAGGAAGCAACTTTCATCTTCGAAATCGATAAAGTCGGTCTTTTTCAAGAGAGCGAGCACATAGATAGTCCAGTCACGATTGAAGAAGAATTGATCGAATGGTCATTTGTCCGATTCACCACCGAGAGGAAGAGGCTTGTTCACATTGAAACGACTAATCGCTCACCGACTTGATCACTCAAAGATCTTGTGACATTCTTCTATTGTATTGAAGTCGATTGGCATTGAGTGAAAACCTTGACAATTTCAAAAGCTTGTCCTTCAAGATCCTTTGGAGTGATGGACGAGATTCCTTCATTCATAAAACCACATAATGAAGCCGCCCATATCTCCGGTGACATGAAGGAGAGAGTCTTCATCTAGGGTTTCATAGTTAGTAGAAATTGTTGAAGCCCAATTGTTGTCAGGGATCATCGTGTCAGTCTCTAGGATGGACCATGAAGGTTCTGTAGTATGAGGTCTTTCTTCGGTGAGCCAGCTTTGAATTGTGTCTTTTGAAGGTGCAACTCTAGATGGATTAGAGTGTTCACCTGACACGTATGCATCAAACCAATCATCTTCAGACGGCTGGGGGATATGCTTGGTGGATGCATCATCGTCATCAGATTCTGACTCTGCCATGACATACGATTCTTCATGAAGCACTTGATCTTCAGGAATAGAAGTGAATGTGGGTGTGAACCTTGAATCAACCGTGGTCCAAGCTGCAGATTTCTTCTGAGTTCCCTGATCCCCGGAAGGACTAGATTGATTGGAAGGTTTTGGTGGTGATGATGGTGGTTGTTGTGGAGCTGCAAAGGTTGTATTAGAGGATCCTCCTGCCCCAGAAGTTCCGGCTCCTCCAGTTGGAGGTGGTGGTGGTGGCTTGGGACCTCCAAACTTATCAGTTGATTTCTCTGGAACAATCTTCCTTTTCTTCTTATCTTCCCTTTCTCGTATATCCTCTACAAACTGCTGATAATTATCAAGTCTCATCGATTCCTCGAGTGCTTCGTATAATTTCTTATGCGTATCGTCCAAATGCTCTCCTGCTTCATACATTCTTTTAGAGAGAGCTGATCTCATATCAGAGATTGGCAAGTCTTTGAATCGCTGAAGTAATGGAGCCTTCATTGCCCTTTCAACCGCATCTTTAATATCAGCTTCTATTGCCTTTGTAACAATCTCATTGAGGTTAATATTCTCTAGCTTTTTGACACGACTATCAAGATTGTCGACGACGATAGGAAAATGCTTCTCAATAGTTGCAATACGTGACATAGCCTCTTTGAGTAATTGTTCAAGAGTTTTGACCGGAGGCGGTGAAGGTGAGGTGGCGAAGGGGAGGTGGTGAAGCAGGAGGAGTGATGGTTTCACTGATGGTGACAACATTTGATGGATCATTAGCGGGTTTGGGTGGTGGAATTACGGTTGTATGAGGTGGTGCCGACATAGGCGGGATGGTTGAAGTGTCTTGTTGTATGTTGACGGTGTACATGGATTCTACTTCCTCTTCTCATTACCTTGCTTCGAGTCTCGATGTGTCGAGGGTTTGTCATTTATAAACCGATCACCGAAAGAGTAGTATGTATCTAGATTCTTCAATGAGGATAGAGAATCAATTGTGTGTTTGGTTCTTCCAAATGCCCGGTTTCATCGATCTTGACTCAAGGTTCTCCGTGAGTCTTTCTCGCAACTCTTCATCCACATTTTGATCGGTGGGTATCACCGATGCGGGAGTTTCTTCTTGTGCTTGGATACTTTCTTTTCCAATCAAGATTGTTCTTGGTGAAGAAGATTCACTTCTTTTCTTGACTCAAATTGAGTGGTAGTTCTTGATGGTGAAGAGGAGAATGTTAGAAGCATGTGAGCGGCTTGTTCGACATCCACACCAACAATCCCTTTTCCTTTGTCTTGTGTGATTGGAGTTGTATGGCGTGGCTATGGTTCGAGTTCTCTTAACACGACACCTCCAACCTGGTGCTCTCACATTCGACTTTCTAGGCTTTGCTTGATTCCCGATTGCTGAGCAACATCATCTTCATCAATCAAACTCAGATACCCTCGAAACCTCGGTTTCCTCAACGTTTCCTTTCCCACTTCCTTCTTCTTTCTTTTACATACGGGTTGTGGTGTCGATGAGGTTGTGACCTTTCACGTCTCCTTTTGGAAGGCGATATGAAGTCTTTGAAGTCTTTGAGCCGTAAGTCTTTGAGCGAAGCGAGACTTAGCAATTTTGGGTTGTGGTGGAGTGGGAGAGACATCAACATTAACACTTGGATCTGGAAGCCCTTTTCTTGTACAGTTTGAAGTGATCCGTCTTCTTAATATCGTCGATGAGAAGAATATCGAATTGGCGGTCAAAGATCTCTTTATCAACACCTCTAGCAATATATTTGAGGTTGCCGAGAACAAATTCATCCTTAGCATTATGTAGGCGATTCACTCCTAGGGTTGAAGTTATGAGTGCATTGCAAGTCTTGGATAACAAGCTTCAAAATCGATGCTAGGAATCACAAGTTTGTTTACTTTCTTTCGTCCTTGAGCTTTATTTTGAAAGTTTGTTCTATCGAGATAAATGTGTTCATTGACAACGAGAATTCTTCCCGGATACGCCCGAGACATTAACATTCACCCATTGACTATACCCCATAGGATTTGCAAGATGGGAATCCTCACTTTATCGAACCCCGATGTTTTGCCGGATAAGCATAAGTTGAGAACTGTTGTCATTGCTCTCGTGGTTGATACATGTGTCCGGTGATGATGTCAAGCCCTTGATATGCCAACTTGATAACCCAAACCAATCGAAAGACTATTAGCTCTTCCGCACTAGGTGGAGGTTCGGATCGTATGGTGGGGTTCTGAGGTGTGATTCCTAAGGCCTTCTTGAGAATGTCCGAATTGATCACAAATTCCTTATCATCCCGCTTTGCGGTATATTGAGCCGTGATTTTGTCCCATTCAATGGTGTTCCAAAATTGTGTACGTAAATGGTGGGAATTGTGCATTGTTTGGTTAGACCTTGAAGAAATTTGTGTTTTAAAGATATCAATTGACACT
This sequence comes from Chrysanthemum lavandulifolium, assembly GCA_022545495.1. Taxonomy (NCBI): domain Eukaryota; kingdom Viridiplantae; phylum Streptophyta; class Magnoliopsida; order Asterales; family Asteraceae; genus Chrysanthemum; species Chrysanthemum lavandulifolium. Next base: position 167,611,921 of record CM040242.1, read on the forward strand.
GAGGATTGGATTTTGTTGCAACTTTTCCATATCTACATAATGCTTACTTTTTCCTATCTCTACCCATTTATCTTCGTGAAAGATTTCGTTGTCTCGAAAGAACTTTGGGTGGAGCGAGAAGATGTAAGGTTCTCGAGATGAGGTTGTGTTTGCCATTGAAGATCTAAAGATACACACATACAACAACAATGATTGATAGCATGTTAGTTTAGATATGGTTAGTTAAGAAACATTGAATGCAACCTCATGACATAGACACAACAAGTAGCAAATTTGACCGAGTTCCATAAGGCATTGAAATAGATTGAGTGGCATTAGAAAATTTTCAAGGTAATGACTCCTTTTGACACAGTTTTCGAGAGACAAATTGTTTTTGAATCAAATTATTTAAAACCACAGTTTCTCTGAAATAATTTCATGAGACAAGATACTATTATGTAAATGTTATAACAGGTTGTTAAAACAAGTTGTCATATCAAGTTGCTACAAGAGAAAACATATACAAATTGCTTAAACAAAAAAGTTATAGCAAGTCGCTAAGAGTAAATTATCAATATAAGTCGCTACAGGAAATCCCGAATCAAGTCGCTAACATGAGATTATAATAGCAAGTCGCCTTAAATAATTTAATGAAACAAGTCGCCACTTGAAAATTGAACCAACAAGTCGCTAACTTGTAAAGACAAGTCGCTATCAAAACTGCCATGGCCAAGTCGCTACATTCAAAGTTACTAAGTTTCAAACTTGTAAAGACAAGTCGCCATCAAAAACAACAAGGCCAAGTCGCTATATATTAATAAAGTAACTCGCTAAATAGGAATACTGTCATAATAAGCAAACCAACTCGCTACGAAGAACACAGGTAAGTCGCTACAAAGAACATTTCATATCAAACATACCAACTTGCTACGAAGAACACAGTTAAGTCGCTACCAAGAACATTTCGAATCAACGACTAACACCACACTCAAATCAACAAATGCAACCATTTAAATCCTGCAATCTCACTAAGATGCGACCCATAACAACAAACAATAACAGAGACACAAGCAACGCAACCCACATACAACCATATTAATGAATCGCTTAAACACACTTTACAACTCATAACTACATAAACAACTATAATCCAAGTGAATCCCATTCGCACAAAACCCATTAACACATGTAATATTAGTTTCAATGGATGAATCCTTTAACACACCTAAGCGAGTGGAATGAAGAATGATCAATCGACGAGTGGGATTTGATAAAGGATCTGTGTTAGGATATGCGCATAAGTATATCACATATAAGGAATGGAGAAGGATAGATAAAGCATGTACCACAATCAAGATGCTAAGAGAGATTTGTCACGAGAGAAAATAAAACACACGAAAACCTTTTTGAGTTTTGAAATTATGAAAAGTAAACAATAAGTCGCTAGGGTATAGGGACAGATTTTTACAAGAATACCAAGTTGCCACTTTAAGTCCCTGTAGTTTTGTGAGCGTTTAGTTACTCGCTAGCAAAGTGTATTAACAAGTCGCTAAGACTTTACATAACAAGTCGCTAACCCAAATTTAACATGCCAAGTTGCTAACTTTGTTAAAGGTAAGTTGCTATCTATTATTTCAAAAGCAAGTCGCTATCTTATCATATTATGTATTATAGACACTTTCAGTCCATGAACTTATCAGATTGCAAACTAACACATATAGCATAATAAGATAACATAATAAGATAAGCAAACTAACACAATGGACACCATGAAACAAATAAGCAATCAACACAGAAGACACCACGAAAACAAGACAAGACAAAGACATGCATCTGAGCACAATACATAACCAACAATGGTGGAGAGATAAACGAGATAACTTGTAAAATTCTCCCCCTCAATCAATGTCACCAATGTACATGGATTGAATTTAACTCACCCGTTATCAAACAAGAATATATCATTTGTTCGAACTTCATCTATGATCCCGTGTCATTATTGAATGACATTTCTAGGACCGTAGATGTTATCGATAACAAGGGATATATCTTTTATTAGTTTGTGGTAAACGATTTAAATTATCAAATTAAAAAAAATGATTTTTTATAGTTGATTTTTTTTTAAACTGAGTTGTACACAGATTTATAAGAGCAAGTCCTGATTCAAGTCGAATAGGAGTCAAGGCACGAGGTACATCAATTCTGGCAAGCAACAATTCCAGACTGAGCAATTTTCATTTCTAATGGAAACCAAGTCATGATGTTCCTGATTGAATTGAGCATTGTACCTGAAAAAGACTGAGAACACTTTGCACTAGAGGCATATGTAGTATTTCAAATAGATGAGTTAGTGACCTGAGTGACCTCACAATTGGATGTTGCAACGTGTGATCTAGGAGTGTCATTACTAGAAGTCCCTTTAGGTTTAATATTTTTTAAGAGTTTTCCTGTGGGGATCCACTTAAGGTAAGATCTAGGTATGTAAGTCCATTTGGATCCTGAAAACTTAAATAGTCTACCAGTGGGAATCCATTTGAAACAACTGCTAGTAGATTTGGATGTGTGCACTTCCCTGTTTTGACTATTGGTCCTTCTGTAATTAGTTTGTTTCTTAATAGATTGATCATCCATTTGATGCTTCTTATGAGAACTAGATGACCTCCTAGAATTCATGATCTTATGACTTTGTGCATTAAGTTGGGGTTTGTTATTCATCTTATCGGAATGAAATAGTGAAGTGACCGGTTTTGACAAACAAGATTCGCATCAACTTGGGAGGCAAGCTTAGATTTTGATGATTTAGATCTTTCGGTTCTAAAAGCATTTGGATGCCTAACTACAAGTATGTTTAGAGTTGTTTTGAACAATTAGCTTTCCCAAGGTTGATGGTTTTGCAAACTTAGTGTTCACCCTATTTCATATAGATTTCCTAAGCTCATTTTTTAGTGCAACAATAGTGAAGCTCTTATCCTGAATTTGGGCTTTGAGGGCATCAATGTCTATCAACAAGGCGTTAGTTTGATCAATCAACTTGGAATTGGTCTCCTCTAAGTTCTTACTTAAGGACTCATTTTCCCTTAATAGGTTGGACACACATAGAGCCAGTTCAGCATTCCTAGATTTAAGCGTATCACTCATCTCATGATAATCACTCTTATGCACATCTGAGAGTTGTAATTTCAGATTGCATATGGTTGAATCTTTGTCCTGAATCTGGGTTTTTAAGTTGTTAATTTCAAAAAATTCTCGAAATTCTGGAAATTCCTGATTAATGCAATATTTTTCAGCATAAAAGCTTTCTTCCTTTTGTTGTATTTTAATTTCCAAGGAAATACAATGTTTTTCAAGAATTGAGTATTTGTTTGAAAGTTCATCATAAACCCCTTTTTCAATCATGTCATTAGTTTTAAAAGTTTTAGATTCAGGCTCAACCAAGACAGAATTAATAGTATTATGTTCAGAGTTAGGATCAAATAGATCAGGTACATTAGCACATGACACATGTTCGTCTAAAAATATGTCATCAGTATTCACCACATGCATACCAGGAGTTGTCATGTAAGCTGTTTCAAGCTTTTGAACTCGAGTCTTTGAGTTCAGTTCAGTTGGCTTCATCCTCCTTTGTTGTAATTGAAATTCTGCATTCGGCATCATCCATTTTTCAATCGATCCATTGCCCGACATATCACAAACCTTCACTTGATTTTATCGACACCCATTCAACACATTCAACTCGAACATTCTCTTGAGCAACTTCCTAATGTACATTTCACATTATTCATAAGTTGAATAAATGTGTTGATGTACTCATGAATTTCCATTCCATTATGTTTCTTGAATGAAATTCCAGTCACATGTTGATCAAAGTTTGCGGAATATTCCTCATTGATAAATGGTTGAAAGTGGTTGAAGATTACTTGAAGTGTAGCATTCGAGTCTTCCATTAATACCTTCTTTTTGGTAATTTGAAGCTTTAGTTGTTCTAAGTTCAGCAACACAGTTCTTGTCAATGTGGATAAGTCCTGACGAAAGAGAGCAATGCATGTTCGATGCTTAATCAATCAAGGTAGAACATTCAGAATAGCAACCGGTTTCATTGTTCTGTGAGGTATCATAAAGTTCAAGTACTTTGGAGATTAAAGGGTCAGTGATGTAAGACATTGTGTTGATGGATATTAGATATGAGTAACTTGCATCAATTTACCAAATTGCTATATAGACAAGTCGCTAACAGGACAACTCGCCAAGAATCATAACACCAAGTCGCTACGAATTAGAAGACACGTCTTTAAGCACCAAGTCGCTAAGAATTATGACACCAAGTCGCTAAGCACCAAGTCGCTAGACACAGTTAAGTTGCTAAAGAACAACTCTCTATGATCCAAGTCGCTAGTATGAAGTCGCTAACAATTTACACTACAACTCGCTACCAATTTCTGAAGCAAGTCGCTAACCTCACCAAGTCGCTAGCCGTAGTGGAGAATCCACTAACTTGTACTATTTGTTGGCTTGTCTCAATAGACAAGTCGCTAGGATCAAGTCGCTAACAACTAACACTGTAACTCGCTAACTTTTACTGAAGCAAGTCGCTACGATGAAAAAACACTACGAGACCCAAGTCGCTACCAAGAAAAACTTCAAAAACACACTTTTCAATCCAAACCAAGCCCAACCACAGTGATTCAAGCTTTCCAAATCCAAACCCAAGCACTTACAATGATTCTAAACACAAAAGTACACACAAAATTCAAACTTTAACACAAGAAATGATCCAAATGATGCAAAAACCACTAAACTTTCTCAAACTCAAAAACCATCTAAAACCACTAGAAATCCAAGGATATGTAAGTGAGATGATCAAACCATGGCTCTTGATACCAATTGTAGAATATTGGATTTCACAATCACACAATCAATCAAAAATAAGGCGTATAATTAAATGGTTTAGAGAGAGAAAGTGGGATATTCTAGAAAGAGAAACTCATGGAAGGTTAGATTCCAAATGAACATCCAACCCTCTCCTTTGTGGGGAGAGGGCTATTTATACAAAACTACTACGCCCTCCGACGGGCTGTGGATCAGGCATACAATGGATAAAGACCCTTTCTTCCTCCACGGTGTTGCACTAGACTACACTAAGCTAATAACTGACTAACAACTAACATAATAAACGATATGTCTACGAGCTAACTTAAGCTAGATTATACATAGGGTGACCAATGCTTCACAATAGAATTTCCAATTCCTAACACAGTCAAAATTACCTCATCAGTGTCTCACTGCCTTCACTTTTATATTTTTAAAATCTTTATTTTAAGTCCAAATGAGTTTCAAATCAGGGTTTTGAATCTCTAGTTGGTGGTGATTAACAAGCTATTTTTAGAATATTTTTGTGATTTTTCTAAGTCAACTTAATCAGGGCTTGAAATAGGCTATTTTCACAAAAAGTGCCCTGTGCACAATTAATCAACATAAACTGATTCTATCTCAGCTACTTCAATAGCTTCTAGAAAGCTCAAAACAGCTCTTGTTAAGCTAATTTTTGGTTTACAAACTCTTGGCCAGGTCTACTTGAGTTTCCAAGTTGAAATTTTCAATAAGCTCTTGTGAATAAGCTCTTAGATCAGCTTGAAGATGGGTGTTCAGGAATGTTTGGCTGCACGTTTTTAGAAATAGGATTCAGTGCTTTTAGCTTTTTGCTGTTGCTTATTTGATCTCACTCAGTAGCTTTAGGTTGCTTTAGTTGGCTCAAGCTTTGTTTAGTTGCTGTTAGCTTCTGGTACCTTATTTGTAGCTTTAGCTTATTTCTACATAGCTTTTTCATATCAGTTTCATTCAGCTTAATCTCTAATTATTAGTTGTTTTTGATAAATTTCCTAGACTCTCTGTAACATTTAGAATTTTTATGCAAATTTCATAATTTTCCAAAACCATTTGCTATTTTTCTAGATTAAAAATATGTTTTTAGCACTTTTTAATAGATTTTAATTCAAATAAATCAGAAAAAAGTCACAAAAATATAAATTTAACTTTCTTAAGTTTAGAAAAATCAAAAAGTCGCAAAAAGTATTTTTCCAGATTTTTCCTAATTAAATTAATATTTTCTAGACATTTTCTTAGATTTAATTAGTTTTAAATTCATAATAAATAGAGAAAAAGTCAGAAAAATATAATTTCTATTTTGAAAATTATTTTTAGTTAATTTAGATTTTGAAAAATAGTTTGGTAATTTTCTTGTTAATTTTATATTTTATAGCTTTTAAATCAATTTTAAAATAAAAATAGTTTTTAATTCAAATAAAATCGGGAAAAACCAAAAAATTAGTTTTAAATTTTAGATAATTTTTAAATCACATTTTTAGTTTGAGGAAAATATTATTTCATTTTAGAGGTTAAATTAGCTTAAATTACATTTTAGTATACGTTTTGAATTTATCGTAATTTGCCTTTTTAGTTGTAATTTGCATACTTAATTGATATTTTCTTGTTTGCACCATAGATTTAGAAGTTTTATTTGCTTCCCATTATAATTCCTTTCCCTGTAGTTTAGAAATTATCAAAAATCCCTTTTTAACCATTCAAAACCCGAATAACGCGACGTGAGTTTTTAACGCCATTCATCCTTCGCTAGGAACGATCCGGGGATTGAAATCCAATACATTTGAGTTACCCGAATACTATAATTGGTTTCTTTCTTAAGAATCAGTAATCTATGTACTATGACCGGTTAATGAGTGTTTATCTTCCATTTCTATTTGCTATATTTCATATACACCGAGAGATGAGAGAATCCAAACACCACTTGCGGGGTGTTAGTATATAATTTATGTGCTTGTTATGACTATTGCGGTGCTTTTACTTGTTGTGAATTATGATAAACCAATGCTTTATGCCCCTAGCTTATAAATTGATTGGCCAAAAGCACATTTGCTTGAGGACAAGCAAATACCAAGTGTAGGGATATTCGATAAAGATTTAAAGCGTACATTTTTAAGGGGTCATTTAAGCCCTTAATCACCCACTTTTATATCCGTTCCGCTTAATTTCGTTCCTTTTCACTTTTTAGGTCTCTTGGAAGCAAAATGCTGGAATGGTGTATTTTTGGACGAAAATGAGTGAATATATGAAGAAAATGGCTAAGTCAAGATCAAGACACTCAAGTCAGCTGGAATTACACCGACGGTGTCCCAAAAGTAGGCGGCCGTCCTCTTTATGTAATTTAATTTGTGAGGACTCGAGAGTTTAATTTGTTATTTTACACCGACGTCGCCAGCTTTGAAGAGTAAGGCGCCACGAAGACTTTCTTCTCGGGCGACCTAGATCCGATTCGAGACAACGCCATCACGAAGACCGATGGCGTCACAACCACAATGTGATGTCGTCCCAATGATGACTTGTCCAAGACGAAACCCTAATGAAGGCGACTGTGAAGTCCCAACTATAAGGTGACGCCGTCGCAGTTGTAAAATTATATATGGAAATCGAATTTTCGAATTTTGAGAGGTAGACTTGTGGAGTAAAGACCTAAAACGATTTTGGTTCGGTTTGGACAAGATCTTAGGGTTCTCATACCCTATTTTACATCAAGATAAGTAATTTACTTCATTGATTTCATTATGTCTTCGATTGTATGTGTGTATGCTTGCATGTTTAACATGTCCGGCTAAATTTCTTGTATGTTTGCTTAGATCTATGAAACCTAGTTATTGATTATTGATTGGTTGTCTTGTATCTTTATTATAATTGGCTTAGGAGTGCAATAGGCCATCGTTGTGTTTTTAATGCTTGAGTAATCTTTTTGAACCTTAGTTTATAACCACCTAGCGTAATTGTAGACTAAGCATCCAAAGATAACCTTAGAGTTAGTTTATGAATCCTAGAGATTTTGTAGGCAATAACCTTAAGGTAGTCTCAAACAGTTAGGGATAAAAGCATACCCTACGACCTTAGAAAAAACAACACATTAAGAATAATGACGTGACAATTCAACCACCAATAAAAGATAACTCGGGAGTAATAGTATCTAGGTAGACACATTTTTAATCATCATATGAGCACACATCAATAGACATAGACTACCCCTTAGTTTAGATAATTAGATAGTAGAAGTAATCAGTAGAAGTACCAAACCCCGAGATTTTACCCTTAGCTTTCTAAAAAAATATAAAAAGATAAAAAATAATCTTTGATAACATCAAATTATCCTAAATATTAAGTGTCAATTTCCCCCGATAATACTTGTAATTTATATCATTTATTTGGATTTACGCTTGTTTTACATTATATTTCACATTCAGGTAAATTACGATCATTGGAGCTAAAGAGACGCGGAATTGGAGAATTATTAAAGATTTATCATAGTATGCTCACTTTGAAGAAGTTACGGCGTAACTCAACTCTCATATTACGCCGTAACTTAAGCGTGACTCAGAAAGCCAACTTATCAGGAGATTACGGCGTAACTCTCTCTAAAGACCACGACGTAACTATATTAGATCAAATGAGGTGCCGCGCCGCTGATAACTACGCCGTAACTCGTGCATAAACTACGGCGTAACTAAGAATTATTGAATATACGGCGTAACCACTTCTAAGGTTACGCCGTAACCAGCGGATCTAGTGCAATTTACGAAGAAATAGATGGTTACGGCGTAACTATTTTATTAGTTACGCCGTAACCCAGATCTGGCCTATAAATACCCCACGATTTCCAGCATTTCAAAGCATCTCATTTCACACACCGCAACCAAAGAACGTGGGAAGAAGCCAAAGGCAGGTCTAGAGGAGCATACGGAGTTATCTCCAAGAGAGAAATCACTCCCCTACGATAAGCATTAGCATTTTATCTTTCTTTTACTTTCGATTCATGTATTTCGTAAAATTAATTATTGAATTGATTTGTATGGTTAATATGAGCGGCTAAGCACCTCTTGGTGCTGGCCTAGTTATGATTCCTTAATTGTTTTTTTTGCGTTTATATTACTTTCGTATAATTATTTCTAAGTGTATGCATGCATAGTTTATTGGTAGCTACCCTTGTTTCGGTAGTTTTGAATGGCGGTAGAGGCTAGTTGCCTAGGAGATATGACCAACTAACCCTAAGTGAGTAGGCGAGATGGAAAGGGTAAGATATGACCAACCCACGACCCTTTCTACTTGTGCGATTTGACCAACCGATCACCTACCGTTTGGATGAACTTAAGAATTAGGGGTGAGTGTTTAAGTTGCTAACGCCCGGCACTCACTATTATAAGTCTAGCTTGTAGCGGAACTTAATGACTCGGCTTAGGGACCAGGAACAAGCGGACTTATGATGGGACACCGACTTCTCCGGTGGTGGCATCATTTTCGATAGGTTAGGCGAATTGACCAAATGTTGTCCTCTCGACTTTGACCCCACCTGAAGTAATTGGAAGTAATTAGACGTGGACATTACTAGCTAGGATGAATTACTAGGTTAGCACCACTCTCCTCTATTTGATCACACCTTTTCTTTTACTTGCTTTAGTAGTTTATTAGTTAAATCGATATTAAATCATATTAAAATCTGTGACACCTAGACTTAGTATTATTCCAACACACATAGCTCTTGGGACGACCTCGGTTTTACCAAATACTACACTACACACGACCGGGTACACTGCTCGTTAGTGCATTAGGGTAGACCATAGGTATAACGAGACTTTATAAATATTAAAACCGTCAAGAAACACGCATCAAGTTTTTGGCGCACCGCCGGGAGTTATATTAGGATTGCTATTAAGTCTTTCATTTTTGTTTTGTTTTAAAATTTCTCAAATTCTCACGATCACTATTCAAGATTTCAGGTACCATGGAAGTTGTTAACAATGATGACCTCACTCTTGAGGAATATTTGGCTTTGACAAGAGTAGAACAAGGGTCGGGTCTCGTAAGACCGGCAATTGGAGCTGATGTCCATTTTGAAATCCAAGACCAATTTATGAGGGAGCTTCGTGTGAACCCTTTTTCTGGAAATAGGGACGAAGATGCGTATGAGCACGTTGAAAATGTGTTATACATCGCAAGCCTTTTCAACATTCAGGTGTGTCTCATACTTATTTGTTATGCTAAGGGTGTTCCCATGACTCTTATCATGCGGAAGATGGATTGAAAGATTGCCATTGGGGTAGTTAATACTTGGGCTCGCTAAAAAGCACTTCATTCAGAGGTATTGTCCTCCGTCGAAGATTTCTAACCAGCTCTTGGAGATCCATAATTTCAAGCAAGAAGACGATGAAACGTTGTATCAAGCCCGGATAGATACAACGATATCCTTTACAAATGTCCTACATATGATCCGAACAACCGAGAAAAGGTCCACATCTTCTACAAAGGAATCAACGTGACTACAAGACGGATGTTGGACTATCAAGGACCAATCCCAAACATGACTCCTACTTTAGCAATTGAAGCCATTATGAAAATGGTCGATCACTCCCAAAAATGGCATGATGGAGGAAGCAAAAGGGAAGTTTTGACGGAATTGCAGCCATCGCTAGCAAAATTGAAAATCTAAGTCGAGATATGCTGAAAGTCAGAGAAACCGTTCATGCCATCCAAGTGGGATGTGAAAGCTGTGGTGGAGGACATCTCACCAAGAATTGTCCTCATGTTAATGAAGAAAGCATAATCGAAGAAGCTAAGTATGGAGAAAATCGACCGTTTTACGGAGATAACCGAAATAATAATGGGTATCGTGGAAATTACAACCGCGGGCCTTATGGAGAAAAAAGGCCCAACCTTGAAGAAACCATAAACAAGTTCCTGGAAAGTTCAGCCCATAAACAAAAAGAACAATATAAATGGCTTAGCGATTTCCAGGAAAACACAAATAAGAATCTCTCCAGGCACGAAGAAACCCTAAAAAACCTTGAAACCATGGTAGAAAAGCTTAGTGCAGAGATAGAGATGATTAACATTGAACCGGAGAAGACCAAACCTATGGTAGTGTGCAATGTTGTTTTTGTTGATAACAATTCGAATGAATTGATAGAGGAGTGAAAATATACAACAGAAAACTCTGAAGAAGCGATTGTCGACAACCAGGATCGGTTACGCCATAACTATTTCCCCTAGTTACGGCGTAACTATATCTCAGAAAGTATAACCAGGTCAGAAAGCGATTTGTTTCCGGTTAAGGATATTAGCGCAAACGGGTTAGTCATTCCATGTTCAGTTGGGAATTATGATATTTTGGGGATTGTAGATGTTGGATCTAGCGCAAATATCATGCCACTTTCCATATTCTTAACACTCAAATTATTTAATCTTTAGAAAACAGATATCGTGATTGAGATGGCAAATAAGACCAAGGCTATTCCGTTAGGAATTACAGGTGGTACTTGTGTGAAGGTCGATAGATTCTTTTCTGCCCCAGAATTTGTGGTGATGGACATGGAGAAAAACACAAAGGAACGTTTGATTCTTGGTAAACCGTTCCTCGACTCGTTGGGATACTATGGTGATAGAATAGAATTTAAATTGGACAAAACTCTATGCCATGAGCCGGATTAAATAGTAACAAATGAGGATTCACCGGAGGTTCATCTGGATTATTCCGATATATTTCCTTCTTCATATTTTGGCCATTTGCAAGGAACCGAGTCAAGTGATGATGACAACAGCGGAGGGGAAGATGATGATTTCCGGCCTTCGGTACCGAGTTATGTTGTTACTGGGAAACTTCACTGTTGTACTCCTGAAACCTCTTTAATTGATGGGTCTAAAGTTACATTACCTACATGTTCTCCTTTTCAAAAATGATGTAATGGAGGAGGACAGTATCTTGTTCGGATAATAAAAGAGGCTGTAGAAGTTTGGTGGTGCCGGGAGGACGAAAAGCTTATCATGAAAAGTGTTTGCAAGGGCATAATATTCTAAACTAGTGGTTCGTTGAGACTAATTGGACTATTCATTTTTGTGAACCAACTATGATGTCTGATGAATTCACCATGGCATGGCCTACATGCAACCCCAACCACAAGATCTGCGATGGAGGAGAGTTCCCCGATCCTAACTGGCTCATACGCAAGGAATGGGCATGTTTTGACGAGGAAAAGAGAAGGGAAGTTGGATACAAGGGAATCTCATTTGAAATTGGTTACGAGTAAAGTTTGGAGCTGTTAAATTAAAATGGGAAGAAGAGACTAAATTTCGTTGTGAGTGGGCAAAGGCTAATTTCTTGTAGGAAAATCGATATTCCATAACTCGGTTTATTTCTCCACGTGTTTGGGACAAGCCCTCTTCAAGAAAGAAAGACATGGAGGAAGTTGGCCAAGTCCAAAGGCCACCATAAAGCCCCGCGGCTCTGAGTCTAACTTAAAGACTCGTAAATAAAGAAAAGTGCTCTTTCAGGAGACAACCCGAATTATCCCTTTCGTTTGTTTTATTTCCATTTCGTAGGGTTTTGTGTTTTAACCATTTTGCAGGAAACGAAGAGTGATTCTTTGCCGCAACATCTCGATCGACTATAGTTACAACATAATCGATCTCGGTGGTTACGCCATATCCAACCCCTTGCAGCATAATTTGGATGCATCACCAATTACGCGTAATTCCATCTCGATGGTTACGCCGTAGCTACACTCTTGCAACGTATGCGGGTTTTGCCTAGTTACGACGTAACTCCTTCTAAGACTTACGACGTAACTATCTTCTCGAGACTTCTTTCATTTTAAACACAATAACTTTGTATTAGTCTTTTAAATGAACTTTGTGGGTGTGTTCCCTATATACCTTCACGAGACTTCACTCGTCCACTTGGGACACCAAGTGGTTTAAAAGGCTTGTTGCATATGCTAAATGCAACCATGATTCCTATGAAAGTGAGTGAGGTTTATTTTTCATTTTTCATTTTTCTTTTTTAAGAATTATGCTTGTCGGTAGTGTGATTTCAAGGATTGAAAGTTTGCTCGTGGATACTTATACGAAGGCACGACTCTTTTCGTGGGCCTTCTTTCTTTTGGAGAAAATTTTAGGAAGTTCTCGCTCTAATTCTACTTTTCTCTTCACCTTTATTTAACGCTTAGTTCAAAAGGACTTTGTACAATTCAAGTGGGGGACAAGTGGGGGACGGGAGTAGAATTGTCTCTTGAACTTTATTTTGCCCTCGTTTTCTAGTTTATTTTGAAAAATTATGCCATTTTAAAATTTTGACATGTTTTCTCAACCTAACTAGATTAGACCTTAGCCAACACATACAACCCTTGATATTATATGGTGAGATTAGCCTTATCCGTTTCCAATATTTTACCCCAAATCCACCAAATTTTGAGTGTCTTGGGTAGCTTGTAAACTTTAGAACTTGGCCTTTGCATCATTTCGAGACCATAGACGAGGTATGTTGAGTTAGCTCAATGTATTTGAACTTTTCAGTTTAAGAAGGCAGTATTATAGGATTATCACCCAAATACCCTACCATTGTGTGTCTATCGATTGGTCACCTCGACTTCTCGACCCCCATGTGAAACCCTTTGTTGCACTCACCTTTAGTGCAAGATACCCCTATATACACCCATCTGAGCCATTCCTTTCATTTTGTTAACCAAATATATTGTTTCGATACACCTATACACCTTAGCCTACCCTGTAGTCTTTATTTGTGATTGGGAAGTAGTTATTTGACTAAGTTCAAGGTTCAAGTGGAAAGGTTCGGGAATCACGCTTTCGTTGATGACATATTCTTAAAGATCATTGAAGATCCCCCAAATTCCCATTGTTCATCTCAAGTGGGGGGATGTTATGTTTAGTTGCTATATCTATGTTGAAAATAAATGATTCGAAAAAAAAATAGATACGTTATTGTAAAGTGCGATGTTATAAGCACTATGTTATGAGCTTTATATAGATTTAGTATCGAGGAGGCCACCTCAGTCACATTTGAAGATTAGAGTTGGTAATTGTGCCAATAGTTGAAGAAAAGGTAGTGTGCCCATCACGACGTCCTCTAATGACACATCTACCTAGTATTTCATGATCCGGTTTCTTAACTTCAAAGCTTGAACTTTGGGCGGATGGTAAGTGGTGATGACTTGGTTATAGATTTAGACTATTTGCTTGATTTTTATTTTACACCATTTATATATCCCATGTCTTATCCTACCCTTTAGTCATGAAGCATGTCTAGGTGATGCACTGAGCAATCTTTGGTGTCTTGGCCATGGATTTGGCCAGGTATCATTGATTTTTTCCACTTTGCCGTGACATGTTAGTAATGACGAGTCACCCTTAACCTTTGTCGTGTCTACCCATATTGCCTTCGAAAAGTGTTTAGCCCTTAACTCTAGTGGTCGAGATTTGTGTAACCGCCAAGCTTATGATAGAATACATGCTATGGTATGCGATTGAGTGATCCCCAAAATTGACACTTAGAATAGTTGAGAGATTTGAGTGTTTCGTTCCCATTTCGTGAGGTGTTCGGCTTTGTTTTATTCTATCATAAGGGATTTGTAAACTTATATTTTCCAGGTAATGGGAGATATCTTTTTAGGAATCTTTCTAATAAGGTCTACTTGAGGGAAAGTAGAGTTCAAGTGAGGGGATATTTGATAACATCATATTATCCTGAATATTAAGTGTCAATTTTCTCCGATAATGCTTGTAATTTATATCATTTATTTGGATATACGCTTGTTTTCCATTGTATTCCACTTTCAGGTAAATTACGAGAATTGGAGCTAAAGAGAGGCGGAATTCGAGAATTATTAAAGATTTATCATAGTATGCTCACTTTGAAGAAGTTACGGCGTAACTCATCTCTCACATTACGCCGTAACTAAAGCGTGACTCAGAAAGCCAACTTATCAGGAGATTACATCGTAACTCTCTCTAAAGATTACGACGTAACTATATTAGGTCAAATGATGTTCCACGCCGTTGATAACTAAGCCATAACTCGTGCATAAACTACGGCGTAACCAAGAATTATTGAAGATACGGCGTAACCACTTCTAAGGTTAAGCAGTAACCAGCAGATCTAGTGCAATTTACGAAGAAATAGATGGTTAGGGCGTAACTATTTTATTAGTTACACCGTAACCTAGATCTCGCCTATAAATACCCCACGATTTCCGTATTTCAAAGCATCCCATTTCACACACTGCAACCAAAGAACGTGGGAAGAACCCAAAGGCAGGTCTAAAGGAGCATACGGAGTTATCTCCAAGGGAGAAATCACTCCCCTACGATAAGCATTTGCATTTTATCTTTCATTTACTTTCAATTCAAGTATTTCGTAATATTAATTATTGAATTGATTTGTATGGTTAATATGAGCAGCTAAGCACCTCTTAGTGCTGGCCTAGTTATGATTCCTTAATTGTTTTGTTTGCGTTTATATTACTTCCGTATAAGTGTATGCATGCATAGTTTATTGGTAGCTACCCTTGTTTCGGTAGTTTTGAATGACGGTGAGGCTAGTTGCTTAGGAGATATGACTAATCGACCCTAAGTGAGTAGACCGAGATGAGAAGGGTAAGATATGACCAACGACGACCCTTTCTACTTGTGCGATTTGACCAAATGATCACCTACCGTTTGGATGAACTTAAGAATTAGGGGTGAGTGTTTAAGTTGCTAACGCAGGGCACTCACTATTATAAGTCTAGCATGTAGCGGAACTTAATGACTTGGCTTAGGGACTAGGAACAACTGGACTTATGAAGGGACACCGACTTCTCTAGTGATGGCATCTTTGCCGATAGGTTAGGCGAATTGACCAAATGTTGTCCTCTCGACTTTGACCCCACCTGAAGTAATTGGAAGTAATTAGACGTAGAAATTACTAGCTAGGATGAATTAATAGGTTAGCACCACTCTCCTCTATTTGATCACACCTTTGCTTTTACTTGCTTTAGTAGTTTATTAGTTAAATCGATATTAAATCATATTAAAATCTGTGACACCTCACATAGCTCTTGGGACGACCTTGGTTTTACCGAATACTACAGTACACACGACCGGGTACACTGCCCGTTAGTGAATTAGGGTAGACCATAGGTATAACGAGACTTTATAAATATTAAAACCTGCATCAATTTTCCTCAACCTCAAACCTTAGCGTAGTACATCTCTCACTAGCATTCCTATTCCCAGAGAACTATATCAATACCCGAGGCTTACCTAATACTACACTACAACGATTAGGTTCATCGCCTGGGAGTTGAAAACTTGCTCGATTTAAAAGGAAGTTCCTTTGACCCCGAACGCGTTATACTCGCATCAAGAACCTTCACCAAGAGCTTTAAGACTAGTAATAATAGTATTAAATCTTGCAAATGAACTATCTATAGTTTCATCTTCGAGAATAGTAAATTGTTCATATTGTTGCACTAGTAAATCAATCTTGTTTTCTTTGACTTGACTATTACCTTGATGAGTGACTAAAAAAGTTTTCCAGATTTCTTTTTCTGTATTACACATAAAGATTCATTCAAATTCCTTTTTTTGGCAAAGAATTATTAATTACCATTTTAGCCTAATCATTTTTGGCTATTTTCTTTTTAAGATTTTCACTTTATTTTTCATAAGGAACTATTTCAACCCTTTTAGTTTTTGGATTCTTTTCAAGTGGTTAAAAGTCACCCCCGGTAATGACATGCCAAAGATCAAGATCTTTTGATTTCACACATGCTTCGAATCTTTTTTCCAATAGATAAAACAATCGGTTTTAAAAAGAGATGGTCTTTGCATAGATTGACCTTCTTGATATTTGTCAAAATTCATAGATCGATTCAAGTTTTAAAATACAATATATTTTTAAAATTCTTGGTTGACGTGGCTCTAGTACCAATTGTGGAAAACTAGAAGGGGGTTGAATAGTTTTATTAATTTATTGCTTAATAATTACATTTTTGGAAACCTAAAATTATAATTTATGTGAGATCAATCTGTGGAAATCTAGAATGGGGGTTGAATAGTTTTACCGATTAAAACTTCGTTTTAAAATATTTTGATCGACTTATGTCAATCTGTTTAAATGTGTGTATTGGATGTTGATAGATTGGCATATACATAAGTAGAGTAAAGAAAAAGAGAAAGAAACACAAAACCACAACGCGAGTATTTATAGTGGTTCGGCTACAAGGACACCTTCCTTGCCCTACTCCACTCCCCGCGTCACCTACTCGAGATTCGTAATCACTATAGAACACAAACTCCTTGTGGCAGAGAAGCCTTCACAACGTCGCCTACTCTTTATCCGGTACAAGGCTGGACACCAGGTTCTTCCACGAGATAGAACCAAACCTATCACAACATCGCCTACACTTTATCCGGTACAAGGCTAGATACCGAGCTCCATTACAAAGGAGGAACTACTACCTAACACTACACAACACCTATCCCAAAGGAAATGCACTTCTTATAACAACATCAACAAGGATATCAATATCCTTTGACAAAATACTAATCAATCATGTACATCGACACACCATATCGAATGTACACCCTAGGCACCTTTCACTAATGCCTTTGACACGACTCTAGGCACCCTTCACTAATGCCTTCAACATGGACTTTCCGCACCCTTCACTAATTCCTTTGACACGGATCTTGACACCTTTCACTAATGCCTTCAATACGGATCTTGGCACCTTTCACTAATGCCTTCGTCTTGGCCCTTTAGACATCTTTCACCTATGTCTTCGACACAACACTTCTAATGAGAGAGGAAAGAACTATCAACAAGATAACATTAGTAGTCTTGATGATGAGGAAGCTTGGCAACCCATGGACTTGAGCTTGCTCGACTTCAAGAGGTGGTGATCTCGCCTTTAAGAGGAACCTAGAGAATCACGCAAACACAAAACTACATAGAAAGATCCTTTGGATCTGAGGTTAGAGAGTTTACAACACTAAGAGAGAATGTGTGTGAAATGGGTGAGTTACAATGAAGAAAAGGCTTACTATTTATAGACAAAATTTCATTAATGTCCCACGGATCCCTTGCTTGAGGGATCCGTCTAGTGTATTCTTAGGGATCCGTAGGACGCTCCCCCTAAATGGGTTGTGGGTCATGGATCATGGATCATGGGTTATAGACTTTGAACCAAGGGTATCCAAATAGATACAATGTATCTAGAAGATGCAATGCATCTAGTCAATGGGTCATGGGTTAGCTCAATGGGCTATGGATAATACCCATTATGACTTATGCATGATGTCATGAAACGGGTCATGGGTTATGGATCATGCTCCATGGGTATGGTTTATGGACTTTGGGCTCTAACCAACTACATTCAATGTATTTAGTCAATGGGTCGAATACTTAGACTTCTACCCATTATATTACCCAATACAATACATACTAAGTATGTATATATATTACCATTATGTAAACACTAGTTGTTATACATATGCATTACTATAACATGAAAACACTATTACTTGTTTAGTGTTTTATATGAAAACATAAGTGTGTTAGTAGACTATTTGCTCAAACCATTTACGTATTTTATTTGTTTCGTTAAAATTATTTTATGTTTGTTATCGACAAAAAATTAAAATATCGTAAAATATAAATAAACGTTTTTACGGCTTATTTGTATTAACAATCTCCCTTTTGTTGATGACAAAACATAAGATTATTCTAAGGAAAAGCGAAATTTTGTAAAAGTTTGAATTGAGTTTTACTCTCTTCTCCCCTTTTGTCGAAACAAAAAAAGCGTCGAAAAGAAACTAACACATTGTTTTAAGAAAACATGTGAAACTAGAAAAATATGAAAGCTAGAGAGTAAGAGAAGAGAAGGATTCTCGTCTTAACTCCCCCTTGACCGATCCATCCCTTTGTGAGGGCGTCAAGTAATTAGAAAGACTAAGCAAGGGCTTTGCAATTTTGTTTGCAAATGGTTTCGTCTTTTTAACGAACATTCTCCCCCTTGACGAGTGCTCCTTTGTAAGGAGGGCGTCATTTAGTATTGGTAATCCTATGTGAAAGTATTGCAAATAAATTTGCAACTATTTTGCTTTGACAAGAAACTCCCCCTAGCTAAGGGTGTCAAAGTCTTCATGTGTATATTGAAAATCTACAAAACAAATGTTAGAAAACAAGTATATGATGCATAATTTCCTGTAAATAAGACTCAAGTTAGTAATAAAAATGTCTTCTATAGCACGGATCCCACGGTTCCTCCCTTGGAGTGATCCGTCTAGGCTAAAATAAGGGATTCGTCCTCATGCATACTTAAGACAGCAATATGGATGTATAAAGTGATATTAACATCAAAATTTTATATGTATAAAGGAACCAAACATATTCTTAAGATAATATGGCATATAACATGTAGTTTCATTCAATAAAAACATGAGAAATGATTCTCTAAAACTAAGAGAATGAGCAATACATGTATTAAGATTCCAAAACTATCTAAGTTAAGCTTAAGACTAGGATACCACTTGAATCCTTAAGCTCAAGGTTGTTTAGGTTTGTTGACTTCATTGAAATGTTCGAGGAGGTGAAAAAACATGAAACGTTGCTCTTCACGTAGTTCATGTACCAAGCCTTCAACATGTTGACAATGATAACAATCTTTGTCATAGCTAGGAAATGATAGAGGTGGAAATGGAATTGCTTGAGATGAACGGTTGGGTTGAGATTCCACAAAAGGAGGAGGGTTAAGTGAGGAAGGTTGAGGATTCTCAAAAGAAGGAGGGATTTAAGGAGGTACATTTGAATGTGGCTCAATAAAGGATGCTTGTGGTGGTAGAGAGGTGTCCACTTCCATGTGGTCGGGTGGTTGACTTTGATGATTCCTCATAATCCAAAAGGGACTAATTGAGGGTGATGGAGAAGGATCTTGGTGCTAGTGTCGATTGAACACCTTGATTTTTTGCGCTATTCTCTATTAAGGAGAATGTTGGCAATGGTGGAGGATGAGAAGGCCTAGAAGGCAATTCCTCTAAGTTGTAGAGGTGTGGAGATGAATGTGGAGTGGTGAATAATAAGGCTCTATGTACTAAGGGTGATGGTTTAGTGGAAATAGGGGTGTTTGGTTTAGGGGGTATAGTAGTGTTTGGTAATGATAGTTTTGTGGGAACAATCCTTTTGGGGATTGGTTTGATTGGTTGAGTTGGTGGAGGGGAAATCCTAGCGTTTGCGGATTTAACGGGAGATGATTCGGTTGAAGAAATTTCGTGAACAACAAGAGCAAGTTTCTTGGGTGGTCCTTTGGTGGATGAGTTAACACTAGGAGCTTTTCTCATGATGAGATGATAAAGTTTAGTGAGATAGAAGCTTCTAGTTGATGAGAATTAAGTTGTGGATGGTGACTAAGAAGTCCTAACAAGATGGTTTATAAAGGGAAGGATTTGGCAAGGGCATTCAAGGCTCAAGCCACTAAGATCCTTTGAAATGCAATGATTTGCATGCACAAGAGTCAATTTTAGAGTTGCACTGATCAAGGAGGTTAATTAAGGCAAGATGGAGTGTTCAAGTTAGCAAGGAGAGCTTGAAATGATTGTTTTAACTAGGATTAGCTGAATCTATCAGCCGGTTCCCACGGTTCCCTCTAATGAGGGATCCGTCTAGGCTAATCCTAAGGATTCACTCTCAACAATCAAGAAAAGAGGAAAATGATGTTTGTAAGGTCTAGTACATATACATATTGAGTGTTTGGTCTTCTTAAATGTCTTAAATGATCAAGGGCAATGAGTGATGGTAGCTAATGATTGCCTTTTATGGAAGAAAATGGGACTTTATGAGCACCAATGGGTGATCAAAGATGACACTAGAAGATTTGAGAGTGTTAAGTGGTGTTAAATGATCCTAGAGATCAGATGGTAACTGAAGATAAATTTGGAAAATTCCTTAAAAGTCATGATAAATGAAAAACTAGTTTTTGGTCTATTTGAGGTAAGAATGACTAGAATCAATTTGCTAAAATTGAGAGAAATATCAAGCTAAGTGTTTTGATATGTGAGGAACAAAGTGTGAGCATTGGAGCGGAAGGATGATGAGTTTTGGTGAAATGATAAATCAAAATCACTTCGAATGTGATCCTAAGTTAAGTATGAGTGAGTGTGATACCTACTGATCTTGAGGAAGACTTAAGTGGTCCTAAGGCATTGTGTTTAGCTAGTATGAAGTGGTCTAGTGGAATGGTTTGATGTGTGGAGGTCTTCAAATTTATTGCTATTCGTCCGAATCCCACGTTCCCTAAATGGAGGGATCCGCCTCGCAGATCGTTGGCAATACAATAGGTGTGCAATTTTGCACTATATTATGCATACTAATTGCTATGGGTTTCACTGTAAGTGGACAACAAAATAAGTAAATATCTCATAATTCATAACACAAGTACGAGAAATAGTGATAATATCCAAACAAAAAGGTAAAACTTGTACAAACATAAGCATCCATTGTAAAATGACTAGTAGGTACCCGCGATGCGTGGTGGTACTGTGTTTATATTTTATGGCGAGAAAAATTATTTGGTTACATATTTTTAACTTGTCTCTCCACTCGCTTTTATAAGGAGGCAAAGACACACACATCCCCTCTAATCTAACCTATACACCTATTGAATCCACCTATTGTCCATATGGCGACTTGAACTCACAATCATGAGGTTAGATGGCTACCAGGCATAGCTGTGCTACAAGTACATTGATTGTCTTTCCACTGCCTTAGATTATCATGATTTCTTTGACGCAACAACCGAAAAACAAAGAACACCATGACAACTTTTAGATGCCAATCTGCAAGCTACAAGCATAACCAATTAGGCATGTTCATTCTATAATACTACCATCATGTGTGTCAGTGTGTATATATATAACAATAAATGTGTTGATATCGTAAGTGTCCTTAGGATGGGTGTCCTAAGCACTTAAAAATTTCACATCTATATTACTTGATTGCACGAGCATAAGAGAGCGTGTTGCTTTTTAAGCCTTGTCCTATTTCTTGACTCATTTATTCATTTCCAATGACAAGTAATATTAGTGTCAATGAAGTCAAAATTACACTTAGATCTAACTAAAATCTCATTTTCGCCACTTATACTTAGGTTGATGTTTTAAACATATTACAATCTCAAACCATCTACATACAGAAGAATCATGATAATGGTTTCTATCCCTATCTCGTCAATAACACACAACCTCAAAAATTAATCACTTTGTCTTTTAAAACCTCAAATATAACCATTAACACTTAATATAACTAAAATTTAGCGACACGTTGCCTAAATTCGGATAAGACAATTCTAAGCCCAAAACTGTTAATGAAATTCGGATACAAAAAATCACAGCCCAATCGAAGGTTGGATATTTTAGATAAGCCCATATAACATAACCCGTTTTGACTAATCCTAATATACCCCAATATTTCTCAAATTATCCAACCCTAATCTCATTCTATCGCCTCCATCCTTCTCTTTCTTACCATACGCAGCAACCAACTCCTTTGAATGAGATACCAAATATCTTTTCCAACCACCATATACACAACACAATCAGCAACTTAACCTTCATCCTCAACAAAAAAATGATTAGCATCTCTTTATGCTCAACCACTCACAAACAGATTCTCTAGAATCTTTTTTTGCTAAAACCCGAACATCAAAAGCATCAATCTTTCAACGTCTTTCACTTATAACGAAGATAATACTTTTCTGTCATCTCAGCACGTCTTCAAGATCTTTGTAAAAAGGTCTCGGGTAAGGTGTATTAATTTTGTTTTGTGTTGTATTGAACGAACGAAAGAAAGAACGTAACATATTTGTTATGCTTCTTTTTTGTTTTCGAATATAAAAAGATTACGATCTATGATGGGTTATGGGTAAGCTCTAAAGATCTTTTAAGATATATTCTTCCGAGATCTTGTAATCTTCTTTTCCTTTGTGTTTCGAGTCTCGTTATGGGATTAGGATAGATTGAAGTTGTGGTGAGTGTTGTTGTTTGATGGTTGGAGATGTTTGATAAATGGTTATGATAGTTGTTGGTTGTGGTTATGTTACATCTCGATATGTCCTTTTCTTTTCTTTTTTTTCGTTGACCAATGACCAAGGAAGATCGAGCGGGGTCTGAGGTTATATAACTGGGTTATGCCAACCATGTGGTTAGTTGTAATCTTGGTTTGTTCAACAATCACTACAAGAATTCTGTTGAAAAACAGGCGAGGAGATAGTTATTTGTGTGGTTTGTGATGTTGATGGTTGAGGAGAGGTCTATTTTATTTTCTTTTACGAGTCTTGTGTGGTTGGTTGACTGAGATGGGTAGTTAGTTGTGTGGTTTGTGATGTTGATGGTTGACGTGAGGTTGGATGGGTTTAGGTTAGATGTCAATGGTTTGTTGTTGCTCGAAGAGGGTATAATGGCAGTGTATTTGTTATATTGATGTTGGTTTGTTTGGCTATTGATTTATGTTCTTTTAACTTTTTTTTGGATGAATTATTGGTCGAGGGGACGAAGGGGTTGCTTGTTTTGGAGCCGACCGACTACCGGCAGTGGTGGCGACTTGGTCGGTGCAGGGCAACCCAACCGATTGACCGACCATTGTGGGTAACCAGAGTGTGTTATTGAGGAGAGAAAAGAAAAATGAATGTCTTCTATGTTCTTAGTTTATATACACATCTGCAAAACGTTTAAGTCATTAATAAAGTAAATGCTTGTCAGTTTTGTTTTTTAATTTCTACGGGTGTTACAAGTTAGTGAAATGGGGTGTTACATATGTTTAAAATGAAATTAATTCCAGAATTTCTACTAATTTCCTATTAAATTGAGCTGTTACAAGTATTGGTTTAGAAGTTGAATTCCTAATTTGTAGCCTTTTTCATTATGTAGCAGTAACTCAATAACCAGATTTGTAGCAGTCAATAATATTGGGATATTTATTTTGTTGCAATTGTTATGTTCAAGATTGAACTGTTAATTATTTATATTCATGAAACGTGTTATGGAAGATTACTATAAGTGTTGACTTATATTACAATGTGAGACTTCCTTATATTAGCAAGTGTGTTGGCTTACATTTTTTAAGACTTCTTTTTTAAGCAAGTCCTAAATGCATTATTAAGTAGTAAGATAAAAGAAATGTCTAAGACAACCATAAGCATAATGTCTATTTTGTCAATCTCTTCTCTTCCTCTTTCCCGACGTTATGAGGTAGTTAGTTAGGCATTGGATCATACCCTTCAATTGTTTGAATTCTTCAGACTCGTTTGGAAGAGTTGGAAGTTGTTCAAAGTAGGTTACGGGGTCTATGTGGATGTTGGCAACGGGGTTGACTTTTTCTTCTTCTTCGTCCGAGGAGTCTGAGAGAGCACGAGGCCTTTTTCCATTGATCATGGTTGTTTAGAGGGTTGTTTGGTAAGTGGTACCATGACGTGATCGGCAAGGAAATGATCATCGTTGATAGGAGAAGGTTGCATTCCACTAACATACTCACGGAGTCGTGTTAGGAGCATACCATAGGGAAGTACTATGGTGTTGAGTTTGAATACACCTACCATTCTTTTCACCATGTAATAGGCAAGGTTAAATGGTCTTTGGTGAATGAGGCAATAAATCATTTCGACAAGACATGCATTGGGATGGTCTTTGTTCCCGACCAAACAAATGACATTTTCTCTAAGAATTTCTTCCCACTTTCTATAGATGGGATTCATGTAGGAGAGTTCCATTTGAAAGGGATCACGGTGGATGAGATCTTTGTTGCGGTTGAGGGGAGATTGGTCGGCACTAATTTTGAAGATGGTGTCTCGAACAAGTGTGGGGACATTGAGAGGAGTGTGATAGATTGGTTTTGGGTCTAGTGCAAAGGATTGGGTGGATATTGCCCAATCTTGGGAGTACATACAAATACCTTCACATGGAATGTAAAGAATTTGTGCAAAGGTGTTGAGGGGTAAGGTGATAGTTTGGTTCTTGACAATGAAAGTGATTGAAATGCTTTCATCATTGTTACGAATGATCCTAACACTTTTGTAAAATTCAAAGATAAAAACCGGACAAATTTGTTCATCAATATCTAGGAGACAATCAAAGTTAATTGCTGAGAAGAATTGACGAATATTGGTGTTTTCAAGGAAACCTTCCTTAACCACACGACCTTCGTGAATAAGTCGTTTTTCAAGTTTTTTGAAAATTTCACGATCGGTTTTGAGAGCTCATCTTTTGATAGTATCTAGAGAGGTAGTGGTGTCATGGTGGTCTTGTTGGGTAGTTTTGGGCATGGTTGATCCTAGAAAACAACTATTCCAATTAGGTAAAATTTGTCGAGATGGGTTTATGGTTTTAATTTGTATTAACAATGTTGTAGGACACAATAAAATTTTAATTATATGAAAACTCTTTTTGTGATTAATTTTGCAATACCTAATTTTATCAATTGGTGGTTAATTACTTACAATGATGTTCAAGAAGGAGATGCTTGAGGATATGAAGCCCTATGGAGATGGAAGTAGGATTTGGGTTGTTTTTGTGTTTGTGAGGAGAGGGAAAAGAATTCTTTTGGTTTTGAAAAGCGTATATCAGCTTTCTGTCACACGATTCCCCCGGATCCCTTGTAACAGGTATCCGGCTAGTACAACTTGTAGGATTCGGCTACTGTGTACAGAAAAAGGAGTGTTTGGTGTTATTTTTGTAATAAGTTATACAATATCTTATAGTACAAAAAGAACTTTGTAGAATGGGATTCCTAATTGAATAGATGTTTTGGTCAACATGTTTTGATAGGTTAACTATCAAGAATTTATTTAGTGATGACGACGTAGGTTTGACGATAGAACATCAAAGAGGAATACTATTCCCAATGATGAGTAAGTCGGAAAAGTGGTGAAGAGAGACATTTTAGAGACTTGCAACTATTGAAGTTAATGTCCTAATTCATGTGTTTGATAAAACAGTATTAAAGAGCTAGGTTTTAATCAGGAGAAAGATACATATAATCAACAAATCCATATAAACGTACTATAGATAAAATTAGCTAATTTGTGGGTAAGTAAGCATACCTCTAACCTCTTGGTATGGTTTTTTTTTGAAGACCATATACCAGAAATACTTCATGAGCTTTTAAAGTAATCCATTGTACTGAGTAGAAGTAGGTTGTGATTACTTTTGAGTTCTTCCTTAAGTGTTGACTTCATTTTTCTTTGGATAGAAATGAAGACTTTGGAGGAGTCCTAGCAAGAGAATTTCTTAAGAAGAAATTGTTAGAAGAATCTATCATTATCCAACATAAACATTTGTTTTAAAAGATTTTCTTCTTTGTATTTTTCAATCATACACGGATCGTATCAAGTTTTTAAAGTACAACATACTCTAAGAAACTTGGTAACGAAGCTCTGGTACCAATTGTGGAAAACTAGAAGGGGGGGTTGAATAGTTTTACAAATTAAAACTTCGTTTTAAACTATTTTGATCGACTTATGTCAATCTATTTAAATGTGTGTGTTGGATGTTGATAGATAAGTATATACATAAGTAAAGTAAAGATAAAGAGTAAGAAGCACAAAACCAGAATGCGAGTATTTATAGTGGTTTGGCTAGAAGGACACCTTCCTTGCCCTACTCCACTCCTCGAGTCACCTACTCGAGAGTTTCGTAATAACTACACAAAACAAACTCCTTGTGGCAGAGAAGCCTACACAACGTCGCCTACTCTTTATCCGGTACAAGGCTAAACATCGGGTTCTTCCACGAGGTAGAACCAAACCTATCACAACATCGCCTACACTTTATCCGGTACAAGGCTAGATACCGAGTTCCATTACAAAGGAGGAACTACTACCTAACACTACACAACACCTATCCCAAAGGAGATCCACTCCTGATAACAACATCAACAAGGATATCAATATCCTTTGACCCAATACTAATCTATCTTGTACATCGATACACCATATCGAATGTACACCCTAGGCACCTTTTACTAATGCCTTTGACACGACTCCTAGGCACCCTTCACTAATGCCTTCAACACGAACGTTCGACACCCTTCACTAATCCTTTTGACACGGATCTTCGACACCTTTCACTAATTCCTTCGATACGGATCTTCGGCACCTTTCACTAATGCCTTCGTCTTGGCCCTTTAGACATCTTTCACCTACGTCTTCGACACAACACTTCTAATGAAAGAGGAAAAAACTATCAACAAGATAACATCAGTAGTCTTGATGATGACGAAGCTTGGCAACCCGTGGACTTGAGCTTGCTCGACTTTAAGAGGTGGTGATCTCGCCTTTAAGAGGAACCTAGAGAATCACACAAATACAAAACTACTAGAAAGATCCTTTGGATCTGAGGTTAGAGAGTTTACCACACTAAGAGAGAATGTGTGTGAAAGATGTGAGTTATAATGAAGAAATGACTCACTATTTATAGACAAAATTTCATTACTGTCCCACGGATCCCACGAATCCCTTGCTTGAGGGATCCGTCTAGCGTATTCATAGGGATCCGTAGGACGCTCCCCCTAAATGGGTTGTGGGTCATGGATCATGGGTTATAGACTTTGAACCATGGATATCCAAATAGATACAATGTATCTAGAAGATGCAATGCATCTAGTCAATGGGTCATGGGTTACCTTCATGGGTTATGGATAATACCCATTATGACTTATGCATGATGTCATCTAATGGGTCATGGGTTATGGATCATGCTTCATGGGTATGGGTCATGAACTTTGGGCTTTACCCAACTACATTCAATGTATTTAGTCAATGGATCAAATACTTAGACTTCTACCTATTATACTACCCAATACAATACATACTAATTATGTATATATATACCCATTATGTAAACATTAGCTGTTATACATATGCATTACTATAACATGAAAACACTATTACTTGTTTAGTGTTTTATATGAAAACGTAAGTGTGTTAGTAGACTATTGGCTCAAACCATTTACTTATTTTATTTGTTTTGTTAAAATGATTTTATGTTTGTTATCGATAAAATATTAAAAGATTGTAAATATAAATAAATGTTTTTACGGCGTATTTGTATTAACACAATCAAAAAAAATAAGAACTCTCAATGCACTAAACTATATCAACTAACAACTACGAACTAATGGAAGTGAAGTAAAAGTAAAGATTTAGTAGGATGAGGTCGTGACTTATTGTGTTTCGGTAATGTAGCTCCTCTTCGCCCTACTCCATTCCTTGAGTACAACTCGAGAGCTCACTTCACTATGTCAACAAGTTCCCTTCAAGTAGAGAAAACCGTACACATTGCTTATACCAATTTTTGACACTAAGCTAGATGTCGAGAACTAATCTACAACACGATCAACCCCGATCATAGTACTCAACTCACAAGATCCACCCGATCTTGACACAATCAATACAACAACTACACAACGCACAAGATCTTCCCAATCTTATCACAATCTACTCAATCACCTTACTACTCAACAATCAACTCAATCTACCTAATAACTCAACTCCATGAGAATGAGAATGATGATCTTGATAATACAACAAGAAAGTAACCAATGTTACTTATGCACTAACTAGACTAAGATTCTTGATAACTTGATGAATGTGGGTGTTCTTCTCTTGCACTTTTAATGAAAGAAATATTGGATCACTAATGAATGAGATTAAACTAAGTTTATGAACAAAGAAATGGAACTGAAAAGTGTAGAAGTGTAACATAAAATTTTAGTGTAAAAAGAGTTGTGAAAATGTGAGATTTGAGCTGCTATTTATAGGACACAAAAATCTAGGCGTCACGGTACCTTTAAATATAGACGGTACCTTTAATTATTTAAGGGTACCATCTGGATTTACTGCATCGTCCAACGCTCCTTTTGTCCTTTTTCGGGAAATTAAAATCTGGTGAAGGTGATTCTTTTGGGGAAAACCCATTGTTTGAATTTCAAGTTATTTTATAGAATAAAACATTTTGTTAAAATTATAAAATAATTTGTAAAATAAACTTTGTGTAAAATGTGATCTTGTTAATAGCTTCTGTTAAGAAACTGTTTGATTCGTAAAGTATCACGTGGAATAACACTTGATGAATAAGAAGAACAAAATGAATAACAACCAACCACTTCAATATTATTAGAATAATAATACGAGTGATCTTAATTATCACTAGGGTTTACAACCTTGAAGCCGCATTAAACTTATATCTAAACAATGACCTAGGATCCCCTTTTATAGATTAAGGAGTCCTAGTCGGTTACAATGACTTCATATCGATGTATATCTTTGTTGGGTTTTGGTTCGATAACAGAATGACACTAAGTATGGAACCACTACCAAAGATTAATGAAACTATGGCCGAAGGATGGAACCCTTTGCTCAAAAAAGACCACCGCTAGTAGAAGAGCGGAACCACGGCTAATGTATCAAAGCTTTGCTAGTATTGTTTAGGTCGGTTTGATTTGTAATATTCTAGAATATCTTGAGTAGGACGATTGTATGGAAAGTGTACTTATCTTGTAGAATACGTAATGTAGATTGTATATGGCTCCTTAGCCTATAAAAGGAGGTCCTAGCTTAGAGTTAGATATACGTATTGTTTATATCTAAGAGTCGATACACTTCAAGGTTGTAAACCCCTAATACTATTTAGAGTATTCATATAATAATATATTGAGGTGTTTAGTGGTAATCATTGTTGTTATTCTTAAGGTTAAACATTAAATTATGCGTAGTATTTAACAGGTTATATTATTAAGTGAGTTTCTATATTAGATCGTTTGCTCAGCTGGGATCAAAAAGTGGTATCAGAGCAAGGTTGCTCGTGATATCTAGGATCGTACAAGGTTTTCTTGGTGAAGAAGGAAGAAAAATTCGAAGCTTTAAAAAATTCGCAACTTTCTGTAGCACTGTTTTAAAAACGCGATAACCTTTTCGTTAACCGTTGGATCGTGACGAAATGCTTGGTGGACATTCTCTATATACCTATCTAACTTTTCACGGGAGGGATCGTCGATCTAAGCTTTCAATAAAAAGTTATTAATTAACGAAGTTTTATTTTCTTTTGGGTAACAATTCGAAATTTTATTTTCTTTTGGGTTTATTGCTTAATTGTTTGTATTGTGCTTTGGTGGGGCTGAATAGGATCATCAAGATTAAAGATTTTGCAATTAAATCATTTTGTTGGGATACAAATTTTAATTGCTTTGATTATATAATTGGTGGACATGATTTCCAATTAACTTTAGAAGCAATATATTCGAACTACATCTTACTGATTGATGAATTGTGATTGGTGGAGCACTTTAATAATCTAGTGTTTGTCTATTGAATACATACCACTCAATTAGTTAATCATTAGTGCATTAATTGGAGAATTAATTTTGGATCAATTGGTCGGTGTGGTTTTATATCTTGGAGTACTGCTGGTACTTATTATAAAAATACTGCTGTGTTGTCTTTGGATTTAAGAAAGTGTTGCTCGTTGATAAACTGCTGCCACTACGAGACATAATAATTTATGCTTCATTGAACATTTATGCTCCTGAGATCGGTCGTTACTCTCGTGATCGGTAACCACTGCTAGCATAATGTTACCACTGCTCATGTATCGTTTCCACTGCTAGTTAGCTTGTTACCACTGCTAGAATATTCTTTCCACTGCTAGTTTAAGATGAATCTACTGCTTATGATATCTCGTTCCCACTGCTATGTTACCACTGCTTGTTGCTAAGGGTGAAGTATCTTGTTCGTACATGTAAGTGCTACCAAGGGTGGTTTTCTCGAGTCTATGAAAGAGCGGTTGGTTAAATTTCTCAGTCTCATAAACTTGCATGGAATTATTAATTTGGGAAATTCTATTGTGGATTGCATGGTACTCTAACTGATCGAGAATATAACGGTATAATTAAAGGAAGTATGCATGACATTGTTGACCAAAGGACGGTGGATTTGACTTTGATTGGTGACATGAGTAACATAAAACCTTGTACTATTATAAGATTGTATCATGGGATGGTGCTCAAGTATATTCGTTACCTGTTGATATATGTACGAAGTTTTGATCGATATCGGATGACACGTACTTTTTGGTTCTCAGATAATGTTTGGAGTTTGGATGGTTTACACACGTAGAATATTTGGTGCACACACACAAGGAGTTTGGTTATTTGTTCTTAAAAGTTTTAAAAAGATCATTTTTGGTTTTATTGAAGAATTGATTACGAAGAGGATTATTTATCACTTATTTGAAGGTGAAGTGGAATTACTTGGATACGTGTTTTGTCGTATCTTAAAAGGATTCTCACTACTTTTAAGGTAACTTGTTCGTGCTTCAATGATTGTGACAAAGAATTGACATAACAATTAAAGGAGTGACGTTATTGTGCTCAGTGATTATCATCAACAGATTGTGGTCTCCTTATACATTGGTTGGTATACGTTCAGAGTCACGTGGATAAACAAGACATAAAATACAAAATTGGGTTATTTTACTTCTTCATCAAATTAGTTATATTTGGTTTTCTTCACATGTGATCATTACAAGGAGCTTACAGATTTGAAGAATCATTTGATGTTCATGCACCACTCAAGAGGAAGTTTCGACTGCTTATATTCCCTATTTGTTGATAACAAAAAGGGGAATAGATGTTCGAGTGCGATGGCATAGATTAAGGGAAAGACAAAGGAAGACAAGAATGTTTCATTCATGATGAGATTTAATTATCTCTACGCGCTTCGTCTAGGGAAGTTCATACAACAACCGTGTTTGTTTTGTCATCATGAAATAGGGAAGATTGTTGGGTTTATTGATTTGATGATACAAAACAATAAAGAATGAAACATCAAGGACTTAAAGTGACAAGAAGGAAATCTACAAAAATATGGAGGGACTTGCTTGCAAAAGAAGATTTATTTATTAGTCCTTTGTAGTCTTTTTTAAACCCTAATCCTCTAGTATATAAAGAGGACATAGGTGTAGGTTTTAATATACAAGTCTTCCAATATGTAGTCGACTAAGAAAGGTGTGTGTGTGTGTAGACGTTTGTCATAGAAAATGTCTAGGGTATGTTTAAGCTTTCAAGATCATTTGATCCTTGTTATAGATTAGATAACACGTTATTAATATAATTGAGATCTTGTTGGATGTGAAAAACCTTGTTCATAATAACGTTAATTCTTTTATTGAATATTCCGCTTTCGTTATTGTGTATCCTAGATAGTATGAGGTCTAAACAACCTCGAGCTACAACGTTTCAACAGGTTACATTGTATCTTTTCTATGTTTATCTAATCCTATATAATAGGTACACGTCATTCCATAAATACAAACAGACACAAATACTCCAACAAGAGATTAAAATACATTAGTGAGAGTTATCTTTACTCCGGTAGCACTTAGTCTTCAAAGAGAGAAACTTTATAACCAGTGATGAGTTTCTCTTAGTCTAGCAAAGAGTTACCACTTAGCGTATTCTTGTGATCTTTTCCAGCAACACCTAACAGTAGATAGAATACACTAGCAGTAGATTGAATCATACCAGCAGCAGTTAAGACTTACAACATTTCTTCAGGAAATCCATGAGCAGTTGATTCTTCTAAGAGTAGCAGTATCCCCAAAACCCAACAATCCTCCCCTAAACTTGATATTTTCTCCTTAAATCATCAAGTTTCCTGTGTAGCATAAACAATCACTAGGAGGATGCTTCTAAACACATCAATTTAACTTCTTGGGATAGAGAACCTTTTCATACTTCTTCAACAACTTGTATGCTTGATCATCATATAAGAAATCCTTTTGAACTCTAAGCATCTTTGGCGTCAACATCTGTCTTACAACATCTTTGTTGAAGTTAAGTGCATGATAATCTTTTTCTACCAATATGTATATAGCCACAATAGCGACAAATAGAACATGCACACCACAACACCGTATAGTCTCCATTGTTGAACTGTGTTGTTCTTCAGCTTTCTCCATTTCCATATCACTCTGTCAGGGATCTTCTCAGGATAAGGACCATACTTTTTCTTAAACAATCTCTAAAGAGTTTCATGATCCTCCCTATCCATAAATGTAACCATCTAACTAAATCTGATAAACCTGTAGCTCTTCCCATTGTTTTTCTTGATGTCCCAATAGGCTTCACTACCATTCTGAACTCCTGAGGTAACATCAATGATTGGATGTTTAATCCCTAAAGGAGTTGCTTAAAAAATCTATGTTTCTTTATACTTTGACAGAACTGTTAGTGCCTGCATCTTTTCTCTATCCTCTGGATCAACTTGCTCTTCAATCTACTCTTCAACTTTTTCAGTAAAGTCTGGTACCTCCCTATTCTGTGTCTTCGGACTGCTCAACTGCTTTTGACCTGTCTGCTTTCCTTTTCTTCGCTCCCTTACTTTTTAACCATGTTCCGCTCTTCACACTAGAACCTGGAACTTTCCTTTTGATCTCTACCTCTTCTTTCTTTTCTA
Source organism: Chrysanthemum lavandulifolium (assembly GCA_022545495.1). Lineage (NCBI taxonomy): Eukaryota > Viridiplantae > Streptophyta > Magnoliopsida > Asterales > Asteraceae > Chrysanthemum > Chrysanthemum lavandulifolium. The sequence continues at coordinate 167,645,280 of CM040242.1, forward strand.
ACTCCTCTACCACTTTCTCCGATCTACCACCTTCTCTTGTGTAGGTTCTTCAATCTCCATGGGCACAAAGTTTTCATTTTCCTTTTTAGCTTGCTCATACATTTTCTCAATTTCACTGTCAGTAATATGCTTCAATTGATTCAACCTATAGCCCTTCATGTTATTCAGATAGTAGAAGTGAACCTTTCTTATTTGTTTGACTGTTGGTGGTATGATCATCTTCTTCTTCTATATTTCAGCAGCAAACATTTTTCTTTTCTCCTCCAAGAATTTCTTTAACCACTGAGTTCTTTCTTCTATAGTGTGTTGATCCTGATCTTCTTCTTTAAGCATTTTATTCAACTCAATATCTGCATCACATCTAACCCTTTCTTCATCTCATTTAGCCAACAATTCTAAAGTACTTGCTTCATTTTCAGTTGCTATCCTCTATTGCTCCAACACTTGTTGATTTTCGTGAACAAATTCAATTTTGTAATTCGGTAGCAACTTTCTCATCATGTGCTATAATCTTCTCCTTAGTCCAAAACTCCATGGGTATTTCAGACTCAGGCTCAAGCTCAACAGACACTCCTTTGCCTTTGATTTCATACTGTTATGGCTGAGAGATTGTTTTGGAAGTGATGACAGGTTCCCTGATGACCACACCTTTAACTTGTTCCTTTGTTGTCCGTGATGTAGGTTGAGTATCTGTAACTGTTGTAGTAGAAGATTCTTTGATTATTAGCTTTGATTTCTTCAAGTCCATCATTGCCTTAGCCAATGTTGTATCATCATAAACTTCTTCTGTAACAAGAGTATGAATAGCAATAGAGTCTTTTAAAGCAGCAGCAGATCCATCAATAGATAAAATTGTACTAGCAAAGGGTTCTTCAATGCTAGCGATAGTTTCCTCCCCATGCAGCAGTACTTTCTCCTGTCACTTTGGTAATCTTAACTACTTGATCCTTCTCTCTTTCGTCATGCATATCCACATCAAAATTATCCAATTGTGCACCCTCATTCTCTTGAGCCTCCTCTGAATTTGTCACATCATCTTTCCTCCCCTGTTTGGGAGCATCCTCCCCCAAACTTGGCTCATCAGGGGAACTCACCCTGTGTTGAGTAGCAACCCTCTTTAACCTTATGAATGTATGAGTTCGTGACCTCGAATGCATTCCAAATATCTAACCCTCCTCTTCAAGCTCTTAATTTCAAAGACCTTGAGTTGTTGTAAGAGTTTGGAGTCCAACAACTTTTGACAGTTGTGCACATTTATCCATCAATTCCTTTATGACTTCCATACTATCCTCACCACTTGACATGTTACCTAGCCCGAGAGGTGGATCATAAGAATTTTCATATTGTACATTCTGGTCTATCAATTCCTCATTATCAAGTCTATCCTCATCACTTCGGGATGTGTTACCTTCCCTGATAGGCGAATTATAGGATGGAAACCCAGTCTCAAACCCTGTTTGAGCATCTGAGCCCCCCATATTTTCCATTTGTCTAGGGTTTCCATTATCTGCAGTAGGTTCCCGAGAACCTAACACTTCTGATGTTGCCTTGGTTTGGGTCTTACTGATGTTACCACTGTCCTGCTCTACTGCTAAGCTAGAAGCAATAGTGGCAGCCCTCTCCAACATGTCACTCTGCCCTTTTGTGACAGCCTCATCTGCAGCCATACCAGTGCTAGCATGAGGTAGCTTAGCACCCTTTTGTGATTTCCTACGTTTATAGGTTTTTCTTTGTGTTTCAGAGGATGATGGTAAAATGGTAGATGTGGGTTGGGTAACAGCTGGGATTGTTGCACCTTCATCCTGTGTTTGTTGATGCCAAAAATTTTGAAAAAACCTTTTATACAAATAATAATTGCTTGAATCATCACAGTTTTTAATCATACCATCTAAAATCATTTTATAAAAATTTAAAGATTGTCCCTGATCAAGCACACAATAGCAGAAGCTATATTAGTACTAAACTCATTCCTGTCAGTTGTTTTAGGGCTAATACAATGCAAGATGGTATGCATTAAAAATTTCCATTGGGGGTGAGAATAGCCTTTTGTAAAATTTTAAAGCATTATTTGGCTTCTCATACCACATCTTTTCTAAACCTTCAAAAATTGAGGAGTTGGGAGATAATCAACACCATTGTCATATGCTAGTTCCAACGAACTTTTAACAGATGGCTCAGCGATGACTACCTCCTATATATCCACAAAAGCTTGAATTTGTGCTTCCCCATTAATAGTTCTGGACTTAGCGATAGTCCGTAGCGCTAATAACGGAAAGATATGTAGTAGAAGATATTGATAATGCATACCTTATAGGGAAAGCATTAAGAAAATCAACGATTTCAGTAAATCCTTCAGATTATGGTAAGGGTTTAGCAAGGATAGCCACCAAGTTGTGATTTTTGGCAAAAGATCTGTTCGACATCGTGAATTGGGGTGTGGGAATTGAGAATTATCAGTTTTGATGTTAAAAAGAGTTTTAGGGTTTATGATCGAGATAGTTTTGAGCGCACAAATCCGATTGAATGACCCAATTATGGATTTATACACCAAATGTTACGATTTCGTCCCTGCATTTTCAAACCTAGCAGCATTTTTCAAGCAGTAGTAACTTTGGCCCAACGGCACTAACTTTTTGCCTAGCAGCAGTAAGTTTTGTAGTAGCAGTACATACTACAACTTATCATAAAATCAATCAATCTCCCTTTACTTATTCTACAAAATAGTAGTCCAAAACCACAATTACATAAGCTAACAACATTCCACAATAATCACAACATAGATTGAAACTTAGCAACTGGATATTCTACTAGCAGCATATTTTAGCAGTACTAAGTACACAAGCAACACTTTGAAAACTTGGCAGTAGAATTACTTTTTGATTATGATAACAGTACAAAATCCATACAAAACTTTACAAAAATATAGTAAGATCAAACATTTTGAGATTTAACATTCCAATACTGGCAATCAAATATTAAAACCTACCCACATCAAAAGCTTTTGTAAGTAGATCTGCAACATTCTTATCAGTATGGATTTTAACCATTTGAATTAGTTTCTTTTCATTACAATCTCTAATAAAGTGATGTCTAATCTCAATATGTTTTGCTTTAGAATGCAAAACATGATTTTTAATAATGCATATTGTACTGTTATTATCAATAAAGATTTTAGTATGCAAAAATGTGTACCCATAATCCAACAATTGGTTCTTAATCCAAAGCACTTGACCACATCAACTAGCAATAGCCACATACTCTGCTTCAGTTGTGGAATTGGCCACCGATTTTGCTTCTTATATTGCCATGAGATAAGTCTGACCCAAAACCGACATCCTCACAAGTAGACTTTCTATCCAATCTAACTCCTGAATAGTCACTGTATGTGTATGCTATCAAGTCAAATGGTGAATCTTTATGTTAGCCTCGCTCTTTTATAAAGATAACGTCACTTAAGTGAAATGGACTAGATATGTAGTATACTTTGCCCGCAGGGACTAGTATCGTTTAAGTGGCAAAGTAATAGTTGGATGAGCCTATAAATACCCCTCATGACTCTCCATGAGGGGTGAGGTGAATCATTAGGTTAGTGTATTGTGTGTTTCATCTAATAAAAGTATCCTTTGTTTCTCCTCCCTCTCTCTACTTTCTCTCACTAAGAAGATGAAGATCTTCATCTTCTTCCACCAACCTAGACCTCCAAAACCACATAAATCATAAGTTATTCGGTCCTAACAAGTGGTATCGGAGCCATGGTTATGTTTTGATGATTTATGTTGGTTTTTGCACCTTGTTTTAAGTTGTTTCGTGTATTTTTATGGAATACGCGTAAGTGCTTACGAGTAAGAAAAACCTACGCCTAAGAATAAGCTACGCGTAAGGGATTTTCTACGCATAAGCATGGTACGCTTAAGAATATGTTTACGCGTATGTATACGCATAAGCTAGGTGCTTACGCATAAGGAAAATGAAAAAATGGTTACGAGTAACTAAGCTACGCATAAGGTTTCATACAAGAAGTTACTTGTAAACTATAAAGATGAAAGGCTATGCTTAAACTTAATCGACCACAACAATATACCAATACCAATACCGGGATATACCATCATCGGTCCATATGAATCTTACAAGAATGAGTATACATCGAAGATACCAAAACCAATCAAGACTCAACCAAAAACCAATTCCAACTAATCCTAGACCTTGACTCACCAAAGAACCCTCACTATCACTCCCCATCTCTCATTTAATTTCCTTTTTAGCTTGCTCATACATTTTCTCAATTTCACTGTCAGTAATATGCTTCAATTGATTCAACCTATAGCCCTTCATGTTATTCAGATAGTAGAAGTGAACCTTTCTTATTTGTTTGACTGTTGGTGGTATGATCATCTTCTTCTTCTATATTTCAGCAGCAAACATTTTTCTTTTCTCCTCCATGAACTTATTTAACCATTGAGTTCTTTCTTCTATAGTGTGTTGATCCTGATCTTCTTCTGTAAGAATTTTATTCAACTCAATATTTGCATCACATCTAACCCTTTCTTCATCTCATTTAGCCAACAATGCTAAAGTCCTTGCTTCATTTCAGCTGTTATCCTCTATTGCTCCAAGACTTGTTGATTTTCAAGTACAAATTCAGCCTGTAATTCAGTAGCAACTTTCTCGTCATGTGCTATAATCTTCTCCTTAGTCCAAAACTCCATGGGTATTTCAGACTCAGGCTCAAGCTCAACATACACTCCTTTGCCTTTGCCTACATACTGTTATGGCTGAGAGATTGTTTTGGAAGTGACGACAGGTTCCCTGATGACCACACCTTTAACTTGTTCCTTTTTTGTCTGTGATGTAGGTTGAGTATCTGTAACTGTTGTAGTAGAAGATTCTTTGATTATTGGCTTTGATTTCTTCAAGTCCATCATTGCCTTAGCCAATGTTGTATCATCATAAACTTCTTTTGTAACAAGAGTAGGAATAGAAGTAGAGTCTTTTAAAGCAGCAGCAGATCCAACAATAGATAAAATTGTACTAGTAGCAGGTTCTTCAATGCTAGCAGTAGTTTCCTCCCCTACAGCAGTAGTTTCTCCTGTCACTTTGGTAGTCTTAACTACTTGATCCTGCTCTCTTTCATCATGCATATCCACATCAAAATTATCCAATCGTGCACCTTCATTCTCCTGAGCCTCCTCTGAATTTGTCACAACATCTTTCCTCCCCTGTTTGGGAGCATCCTCCCCAAACTTGGCTCATCAGGGGAACTCACCCTGTGTTGAGTAGCAACCCTATTTAAGCTTATGAATGTATGAGTTCATGACCTCTGAATGCATTCCAAATATCTAACCCTCTTCTTCAAGCTCTTAATTTCAGCACCTTGAGTTGTTGTTAGAGTTAGGAGGCCAAGAACTGATTTTGACACTTGTGCACATTTATCCATCAATTCTGTAGGATCATAAATATTATTGTGTTTGATGATTCGGGTGGTCTTGGATGATGGAAATACATGTTAGCCATATTTAGAGAGATAAAGAGACGAGAGGGTGTTCTTGGTAGAGACTTGGTTTACAAAAAGCAAGGTTAGATTATGAGAGCACCACCCTTCCAAGGATGGAAGGGTATTTATAGTTCTGCACTACACGACCTCTCGACGGCCTGTGGATCAGGTATACAGTGGGTAAAGACTTTTCCTTCCTCCACGGTGTTGCACTAAACTAAACTACGCTACAAACTAACTAATAAACTACTAAACAACGTAAATAACGACATGTCTACGAGCTAACATATGCTAGACCATAATTGGGGTGACCGACTCTTTAACATGGAATTTCCAATTCCTAACAATCTCCCCCTAAGGGAGGTCACACGATGAAATACATTTTGCATCCTAGCATTCTATCTTTGTCATTAGTTCTGAGCTCGTAGACTTCAATTCTTCAAGTTTTGCAATCATTGTGCTTTAGCAGTGATTCTTCATTGTCCGATTATTTTGTACTTTCAGTGGAGGTCTTTGAACTGATCCACATCTTTGATGATCTTCGAGCTTTCTTTGAGATCATCAGCCATAGAAAATCTCTCTGGATCATCCATAGTTGTGTTGCCTTCATATGATGTTGTGACTTTTGCACCGACATGGTCACACTTTCGGATCATGGCATCTTTTCATCGAGTAGCGGAAGCTTTATTGGTTCATGATATTTGCGCAGCAGTAGCGAAGCATAGTATGAAAATATCAAAGCCAGTTACGTAGATATGCACCGTCATGATTTCTTTAATTAAGTGTGGATGTTGTGAGCATGCGGCTTTGGATTGACTCTCAATTATGATCACCGCAACCGTCCAAATGTACCGCAAACAACGATTAGCAATAAAACATACGAAAGTGTCTTTGATCACCTTCCCGCTGAATAGTACAAAATCGCTGTGATCGGTAGAATTCAAGAATCTCCTTGATGGGGTTTCGCAATGCTCTAGCTGTTCTCAAACCGGAACGTCTTAAAGAAGACAATACGGAGTGAGTGAACCGGTAATTGAGATTCACCGATTGATGAAAATTTGATTTGAAAACAATCGCGTATTGCTTAGAAGAAAGAGTTTTGCAATACAATGAAGGTTTTATGAGAAAGATCAATTTTCAATCATAAATACTTTTTGTATTTGAAGAGAGTACACATTCGACGTGCTAGAGAAAAGAAGAGATTCGCACATCGAACGGTTTTTCCAAAGGTATTTTTTCAATCAGAGATACTTTTTGAATTTGAAAATGAATACACATTCGATGTGCTAGAGAAAAGAATACATTTGCACATCAAACGGTTTTCCAAAAGTATTCGTCAATTCATTTCTGGACCAAGGTTGATTCAAGATTGAATCACCCCATCGCTTCTATCCGGTTGTCACAAGCTTGATCTTTTGCAAGATTTCACATGTCACCCACCAAGAACTTGTTTGATGTTGGCTCTAGAAGGATTTCGATAACGCTACGCGTCGTTCGGGTCAAGGAAACTTCCTTTTCTTGAGCAAGTTTTATAACACCCTAGGCGAGTGAACCTAATCGTTGTAGTGTAGTAATGAGGGTAAGCCACGGTATTGATATCGTTCTCTGGGGAATAGGAATGCTAGTGAGAAGTTACTACGCTAAGGTTGGGGTTGAGGAAGATTATTTTTGTATTTTATATTTTATGAAATGGAAAGGTACGAATCTCGGGTATTGGATTTGGGGGTTGGTATTTCTACCGATTACTCTACTATTATCTAATTATCTAAACTAAGGTTGTGGGAGTCTATGTCTAATTAATGTGTGCTCGTATGATAGTTTAAAGATGTGTTCACTTAGGTTATACTACTCCTTAATTATCTCCTATTGATGGTTGATTTGTCACGTCCTTATTCTTAGTTGCTTGTGTGTCTAAAGTTGTAGAGTATGCATTTCTCCTAACTCTTTGAACTTACCAAAGGGTCTCATCTACAAAACCCACTAGGGATGATAAACTCTTACTCTAAGGCACTCTTTGGATAATTTAGCCTACAACTACTCGGTAATCATATTCTAAGGTTCACAAAGATGAATCAAGCATTAAGTACACAACGAATGACCTATCGCATTACTAGATCATTAATCAACTAAGATAAGAAACAACCAATCAATATTCAATAATTAAGTTTCATACTTCTAAGCAAACACACAAATAAATTAGCCGGACATGGAGAACATGCAAGCATACACACAAATAATCAAAGACATAATTGAATTAATGAAGTAAATACTTATCTTGATGTAAGATAGGGTTTAAAACCCTAAAATCTTGTACAAGACACCTTAGGTTCGGTTTTAGGTTTCACCCCAAAAGACTCTCTAAAAGCGAAAAATTCGGATTCTATATATAAGATTACATATGCGACGGCGTCACCTTATGTTTCGTGGCGCCGTCGTGTCGCCGTCATTAGGGTTTCGTCTTGGCCACGTTAACTCATACGGCGTCACCTTATGTCCGTGACGCCGTCCTCTTGACCGGCGCCGTCGGGTCACATCTAGGCCGTGCGAGTTGCGACGCCTACTCTTTAAAACCCGACGCCACTTGTAAATGAGCAATTTAGCTCTCGAGCCGTCCTAAAGCGATGCGACGGCGTCGCGATTAACACCGACGCCGTCCCCTTCGGTTCCAACGATCGAGTGGCTCGATTCTTGACTTTGGCCATTTTCTTCAGATATTCGCGCCTTTTCGTCCAAATAAGTGCCATTCCAGCATTTTGCCTTCAAGAGACCTAAAAGTGAAAAGGAACGAAATTAAGCAATAACGGATACAAAAGTGATCAAATAAGGGCTAAACGACCCCTCAAAATGGTACCTTTTAAAACCTTATCAAATATCCCTACACTTGTTATTTGCTTGTCCTCAAGCAAATGTGCTTTAACCAATTAATTTATAAGTTAGGAGTCATGAAGCATTAATTCAAAATGGTCCACAACACATATAAGCCCAAGAAAGTCATAACAAGCACGGAAATTACATACTAGCACCTCACATGTGGTGTTTGGGTACTACATCTCTCTCGGTGTATATATGAAATATAACAAATAGGAAATGGAAGATAAACACTCATTAACCGGTCCTAGTACATAGATTACCATAGGCTTGAGAATAGATCAAACCTCCATCGCTTTGGCATAAGCACCTAGGAAAGACTATCAAAGAGGTCTTTTAAAGGGTTGTAATGTTAGCTTACGGTAGGAAACAAAGGGTTTGGTGGGATAGGCTTTTAATGGTGGCAAGTCAAAAATCTTTATGTTAAATGCATCGAAGAATGCGTTGCTAAGCCAAGACTCGACACTCTAAAACTCTAGGTAACGGAAATAAACAAACATAAATTTATAAGATAGATGTAGGATGGTAGCCCGTATTTTTTTTTTTTTTTTTTTTTTTTACATACACTTTTACTCTACCATCCTCTACGGTAACATCAAAATGATAGGATTTATAGGCACATCCCTACACTTAAGTTTTATTATTCTAACACTAATTTGACCCGAATTGAAAAGATCAAAACACTTGGGGTACATTATTACGCAAACAAAGGAATTTGAATTTAACGTTCCCTTCCGTCATTTCATAAACTTTAACTTTTCCCATGAATCCCAATCGTCCTAAAACTCAGATACAAAGGATATGACTCGACTTAGCAACTTATGCAAGCAACTAGATAATTGAACTAAGGGTTTAGGGTGATAACAAACATTTGCACTAAAAGTGAGTGCATAAGGGGTAGGCTAAGGCGATTTGGGTGTATATTTGGGGGTGGGGTGTAAACAATGTCTTCATTGATATTTCGAAAACCGAAACATCACGAGAACCATGAAAAGGATAGGCTCGAGGGGTTAACTAGGGGTATCATGTACTCAAGATGAGTACAACGTAAGGTGTGGGGAATTACTCAACCGATATGGAAGAAGTAATCATAATACGGGTATCAAACAAGGGTTATCCTAATGCCTCTTATCATTTAGTTATTCCTAACTACACAAGTGTAGCCTCACTTGCAATCTCGGAATGCATCACAAAACAAGTTCTAGAATCTATTATACTACCGGTTCACATTCTAAGCATTAAAGATGAATGCTTTAATTCCTACTAATCTAAGGGCGATCCTCACATTTTGGGTGGAATTTAAGTTGTAAAGGGTTTTGTGCTAGTCATGCAACTTCCTATCCATGAGACGCTTTTGTTAAGACTAATGGCCCACTCCTATATGTCATGAAAAATTTTAAATTTGGTGCCAAAATTACCCTAACCGACATTTTCTCATGGTTTATTACACAATCACAATTGACAAAGCAAATAATCAAGGATAAGCATAGTTTCAAAGTTCCGCTTTATTTTCCCTCCTACATTTAAACCGAACATTGTCCCCAATGTTCCCCGAAAGTATCAAAGTTATGATAATGGAAGGTAAGTAAAACGAAAGAAACTAATACTCCCCGATTAGCTTGGTAGGATCCGTGTAAAGTGGTGGTTAAATCCTTTTCAAGAAGAATTATGCGTGAAAAGCTCCTTCCAATCTTATGTAACTTCTTCTTGACAAAATAAACCTGCACACTTGAAGAAAACAAATGAAACCTTCACGTAAAATCGGCGGTAATAATATATATAAGACTCGATTTAAACTAGGATATAATGCTTGTGGAATGGATGTTTATGAATTTCTAAGAAAATTAAGACCGAAAATTCCAAAATTTACAAGTAGCTTAGAAAGCGAGAAAAAAAGTAATCGATGTTTTACTCCTTCACGACGCCGTCAGTTGCAATCTGACGTCGTCAGTTATCTGACAAAAGCGGTCTGCGATTTTCGGAAAATTTACATCTTTAGAATCGGAAAATTTCGCAAAACATCCATTATGACTCGATACAAGCATTTGACTCGAACAAACAAACATAAATATCTTTCGAGTTAATTGTTATTCTCATGTTTACGTTTCTTTTGAAAACGTGTGTAATCCTCCCTACACTTATCCCTTATGTAAAATACCTTTATATGCAATTAAGACGAGGTTAAAACAAAATAAAGCATTTTACAAATTTAAACATGAGGATAAACAATCAATAAAAGATATATGACACTAACAAGCAAACAATTAAGCATGGGTTGCCTCCCACGAAGCGCTTTTCTTTATTTAAGAGTCTTGTAGCTAGACTCATAGTCGTGCTCCTACGTTGCCTCACCACCGCCCTCTTGACGGTCTTTATCGGGGGATTCCATGTTGTAGAAGTGTCCAATGATGCACCTTTCTAAGAGATCGTCCTCTCCCCACTCGGTCCTATATTTCGGTCCTAAATTCAAACAATCTTTATAGAACCCTAAAATCTTAGCCATAACATAATCTACTCCCCTTTCCCTATCCTCATCATTCCTGTAATAGACCGACAGTTTAAGTTCCTTTTCATCATTAGAGAATGATGAAAACTTCTCAATCTTAAACGGCATTTGGTAAGCTATGTCGTCGGTCTCATCCTTGAATCGCACTATTCCTATCGAGGGGTCATAGGTCATCCCGGTGCTTTCTATGAAAGGTTTTCCTAGAAGAACGTGGGACAAGCTAGGGTCAATGGCCGTGCTAATATCATCCACAATTATGAAGTCCGTAGGGAACGTGAAACTACCTACATAGACGGGCAATCCCTTAACTCTACCGAGAAAATTGCACTTATCACTAGGATTATCGGGGTCTTGCCTAGTTAGGATAGGCTTCTTTATTATCCAATTGTAGTAGGTGCTAGTCATTATGTTAATTGGGGATTTGCGATCAATGTAGGCTTTTGCCACAAAAAGGTGTCCTATGCAACATGGTATGTTAAGATTCCAAGGGTTCCCAAACTTGATTGTAGGACTTTTCCTAACATACATGTGACGGAGGTCACGCACTAAGTGAGGGTGGCGGGATAGTTCTTTTTCCGTAGAAAATTTGTTGAAATAGTCAATGTCTACTTCATCTACTTCCTCGGGTGTTTCATCATCCACAGTGTATGGCCTCTTCGTCATCTCGTTCTATCCGGTTTCACTAAGGCGATGGTATTGACGAATTGGACGTGCTTAGTTAGCTTGCTTGGATCCTTAATCTCTATACCGAAGGCTCGGAGTTGAGATAGCACTAACCTTCTTATCACTATTAGTTATGGCTTTCAAAAGGTTGTCTATTTTCCTATCCATCTCGGCTTGTTGATGGTTAAAGCGGTCCGAGAGCTTAGCCATTTGGGTTTCTTGGGATGCAACTAGGTTTTGCAACATCCCTTCGACGTTTTGTTGGTTAGGACCGTTAGGTGGGGCCATGAGAAATCTTTGGAGGTGAATTCTTTGGTTTGTCCCCGTGAGAAGTCGGGCTTGCTTTTCCATGCCTCAAGGGTTTCATTGAAATTCCTAGGTCCGGTATTGTAGGAATCTTCCTCCCGTTCCATTAATACGAGGATGCGTAGTCAAGCGGAAGCATGTTCGGGGATCGGGTGCTATTGCGCGTGTTATGAGGATCATAAAGCGGCTCGCACGAGGAAGAAACTTTGTTCACATGGTATGAAGACTTAGGATTTTCGTAAGAACTCATGAGGAAGCTAACTTGATCTTCAAGTTCGATCATCCTACGGTCAGAAGGTTGTGAGTTGATGGAAGGCAAGGAGATCGCCTTAACGGTTTTGGGTAGCTCACGGGGGTCGTCCCAACTTTCCTCATCGTAGAGGGCAAGGTCCTATATTATACCCCATGATTCTTCCGCGGTGAGATCACTAAGTTTTCCACCGGCCGCTTGGTCAATGGATCGCTTAGTTGGGAAGTTGACATGATCATAAAAGATTTAGACTTGGAGCCAAAGATCAATGCCGTGATGAGGGACTTTATGAAGTAAGTCCTTGAATCGGGTCCATGCTTCGTAGAGATTCACCTGACATTGTTGGAACATCAAGATGTCATTCCTAAGCTTAGTGGTTCTCCCGGTGGGAAAAATTGAGCAAGAAGCGAGAGGTAAGATCATCCCAATTTGAGATGGAGCCGGTGGGAAGTCGCTCAAGCCAATTACTAGCTTGGTCCCGTAGAGAGAATTGGAAGAGCAGCGGTCGTGGTCTCCCGAGTAGTAGCATCAAGGTCGATGGAATCGACAATTTTGAGGAAATCCCTCGGATGTCGATTTGGATCTTGAACGAAGTCCATGGAATGCACATCCGTTTTGCACCAACCGGATGGTGTCGATCGCAGGCATTAGTTTGGGCTTGGTGGGAAGCTCAATGGTGTTCCTATAGCCTAGGTGGCTTAGTCTTGAGTATTCACCAAGAGTACGGGCTCTTGGCGGGTCATTTGGTGGTGGGTTGATGAGTGGTGGTTGGTTATCATCCTCCATGATGAAAAGTGATGGGTGTTACGAACAAAGGTCACGAAGAAGGGGATAGACTAAGAGAAAGCTAAAATGAGAAAAATTTACTTGATAGGAATCAAGCAAAGAACCAAAACGAGGTGGACTACTAACTAGCTATTCTATTCCCAGCTGCACCAAAACTTGATAACGCCACACGCCGTTCGGGGTCAAGTAAATTTCTTTTCTTCGAGCAAGTTTTATAACACCCTAGGCAATGAACCTAATCGTTGTAGTGTAGTAATTAGGGTAAGCCACGGTATTGATATCGTTCTCAGGGGAATAGGAATGCTAGTGAGAAGTTACTATGCTAAGGTTGGGGTTGAGGAAGATTATTTTTGTATTTTATATTTTATGAAATGGAAAGGTACGAATCTCGGGTATTGGATTTGGGGGTTGGTATTTCTACCGATTACTCTACTATTATCTAATTATCTAAACTAAGGTTGTGGAGTCTATGTCTAATTAATGTGTGCTCGTATGATAGTTTAAAGATGTGTTCACTTAGGTTATACTACTCCTTAATTATCTCCTATTGATGGTTGAGTTGTCACGTCCTTATTCTTAGTTGCGTTGTGTGTCTAAAGTTGTAGGGTATGCATTTCTCCTAACTCTTTGAACTTACCAAAGGGTCTCGTCTACAAAACCCACTAGGGATGATAAACTCTTACTCTAAGGCACTCTTTGGATAATTTAGCCTACAACTACTCGGGTAATCATATTCTAAGGTTCACAAAGATGAATCAAGCATTAAGTACACAACGAATGACCTATCGCATTACTAGATCATTAATCAACTAAGATAAGAAACAACCAATCAATATTCAATAATTAAGTTTCATACTTCCTAAGCAAACACACAAATAAATTAGCGGACATGGAGAACATGCAAGCATACACACAAATAATCAAAGACATAATTGAATTAATGAAGTAAATACTTATCTTGATGTAAGATAGGGTTTAAAACCCTAAAATCTTGTACAAGACACCTTAGGTTCGGTTTTAGGATTTCACCCCAAAGACTCTCTAAAAGCTGAAAATTCGGATTCTATATATAAGATTACATATGCGGCGTCACCTTATGTTTCGTGGCCGCCGTGTCGCCGTCATTAGGGTTTCATCTTGGCCACGTTAACCTTGCGGCGGCGTCACCTTATGTCCGTGACGCCGTCCTCTTCGACTTCACGCCGTCTAGGTCACATCTAGGCCGCTCGAGTTGCGACGCCTACTCTTTAAAACCCCGACGCCACTTGTAAATGAGCAATTTGGCTCCGAGTAGTCACAAAGCGATGCGACGGCGTCATGATTAACACCGACGCCGTCCCTTGGTTCAATGATCACGAGTGGCTCGATTCTTGAATTTGGCCATTTTCTTCGTATATTCGCGCTTTTCGTCCAAATAAGTGCCATTCAAAGCATTTTGCCTTCAAGAGACCTAAAAGTGAAAAGGAACGAAATTAAGCAATAACGGATACAAAAGTGATCAAATAAGGGCTAAAGCGACCCTCAAAATGGTACCTTTAAAACCTTATCAATTTCCATCTTCATCATGAATATTTTCATATCACTCGGATGTTTTGGCAATACCACAAGGATAATGCGTAGGACTCTACATATATACTTACTTTCCACATTGTGTGAAACAGCAAGTCTTTATTAATTTTGTTTCCTAATGAGATATTGTGGATGATCTCTAGGCTCTAGACTCAAAAATGCACATATGGTTCCTATGTCGGAGACTAGGGAGAGGGTCTCCTTCTTCAATATCAACAATCTCTAAGAGAAAGTCGATAGATTATGTCGGTTCCCTGTGAGAATGAAACAAGCCCTTTTAAGAGGAACTTGAGTAGTTTGGGAAGTTTAGTGCAGTGCGTCACTGGGTCCATGACGTCTTGTCTTCAATACCAGTGTTACCTTAGTAACCACTAATAGCATATGTATTGAACACAGTTACTACCCTAAGGTTGAATTATTAGAGGGCTATTTCTTTTCACCCTTTTAACATTAGGTTCTTTTCATTCTTCAACCCTTGATGCTTACGAGACTTCATTACTAGAACCTTGTTGGGTTTATTCGATTACTAGCTCTGTCTCATCCGCACTCTTCCCATATCTCACTTTTCTCCTTTTTCATCATACCTAAAGAATCTACACTATCTAGTGGATTGTCCTGGGTAGATCCCTCCGGTTCTGGCGGGATCGTGGAGCGAATACCTAACCTAACCATCCTTATAACACCATGCATAAAGTAAAATGGTCGGTCTTTTGGTACATTTCATTCTTCCTTAAAACCAATTGAAAAATCATTTGGAAAATCAATCAAGGTACTTCTGATATAAAATCAAAGCATTTTGTAGCTTAATAGTTTTGATCATTTAGAAATGCTCCCCCTCAACATATGCATATGATCTTGAAATTGTTTAGCACATGGAGGCAAGAGTTCTTTGAAATAATTTCTTGATCACAATTTCCGTAGAAAAAGCCATTTGATTTTCTTGGTAAATTCTCCCCCTCAATATGTGCTTTGGATATTTGAAATCATTTTTTCACATAGAGGAAAGAGTTCATTTGAAGCACATCCATGAACACAAAAGCCATTAAGAAACCATTTGTTCTCCCTCAATATGTGCTTCAAGATACGAAAGCGTTTAGCACATATGAGAGAGTAGTATGCACACTTGAATCAAAACGATCACCTTTTCTCAAATTTCTTTATTAAATCACAAATTCTCCCCCGATCAAAAATATCAAACCCTGCATTTCTAAAGTTAAGGAAGAAGTTTGTTAACAGTGTCTGTGACAGTGTATTTGGTAAATGGGAGTGGGTCTCGAACTCTAGTGATAGCTGTTAAGGGTGTAGAATTGCTGTAGGTTGGGACCCGTTTGTGCTCTCTGTGAATTTGATATCTCAAATTGACCAGGTGATGCATTTCTTTGTCAAATCCTTGGTTGATGATAAGAGTATGTTTGTTTCTGTTGTTTATGGTGAAAATACTCCTAAGCAAAGAGTTAAACTGTGGAGAAATCTTATGGATCATAATCTTCTGGTTGGGAATAATCCATGGGTTATGATGGGTGATTTTAATGTGATTCTGAGGATTGATGAGAATTCCAGGGGGCTTGGTGTTAGAGGGGATGGTATGCAAGAGTTTCGGGAGTGTGTGGATAGTATTGAGATGGAAGATGTTAGCATGTTTGGTATGTTTTATACATGGATTCAGAAATTGAGAAATCCAGAGTTGGGCACTTTAAAGAAACTTGACCGAATCATGGGTAATAAGCATTTTGTTAGCTGTTACCCTGCATGTTTTGCTACGTTTATGCCATATCTAACTTCTGATCATAGCCCGGGTATTCTATCCTTTCCTGGTGTTGTTGTGAGGAAGGGTGGTGCTTTCAGATTTATGAATTACTTAGCTCACAAGAAAGAATTTATTGAGGTTGTTAGAGACAACTGGGAGGTGGAGGTTAATGGTTTTGCTATGTTCAAATTATCTAAAAGGTTGAAAGCTATGAAGAGACACCTTAGGAGGTTGAATAAAGATAATGGTAATGTTTTTGACAAGGTCAAGGTCCTGAAAGCTGAATTAGCTAAAGTTCAGCAATGTTTGGACAAAGACCCGACTAATGTATGTTTAAAGGAAGAAGAAATGATATATGAGCAGGCTTATCGGGAAGCGACTCTTGATGAAGAAAGGTTTTTGCAGCAAAAAACCAAGATTGCGTGGCTCAAAGATGGTGACTTGAACACATCTTTCTTCCACAATGCTATGAAGGGTAAAATTAGCAAAAGTAGAATTGATATGGTGATTGATGATGGGGGTCAGATGTATACTGGGGATGAGGTTCCTAAGGTTTTCCTAAAGCATTTTGAGAAGTTTCTTGGTACTCAAGATGTGGTTTATCCTATGGAAGACATTGATGATCTGTTCGATAACAAGCTGGATGTGGAGAGATCTCATTGAGCTTATCAAACACAGAATGGCGGACAAGGAGATCAAAGATGCTATTTTCATTGAAGACAATAAAGCTTCAGGGCCCGATGGTTATTCTTCGAAGTTCTTCAAGGCTGCTTGGAGCGTGGTGGGCAATGATACTTGCGCTGCTGTCAGGGAATTCTTCGAGAGTGGTAAGCTCCTTACTGAATTTAATTCTACGCTCATTTCTCTTATTCCTAAGATTAAGACCCCAGCCAAAGTCACGGACTATAGACCCATCTCCTGTTGTAATATGGTGTATAAGGCGATAAGTAAAATCATTACCAATAGGTTGAAATCTGTTCTTGATGTTCTGGTTGATGCTAATCAAAGCGCCTTTATTCCTGGAAGGCAAATAAGTGATAACATAATGCTTGCTCAGGAATTTATGATGGGATATAATAGGAGAAGTAGAGCTAAGAATTGTGCGTTTAAAGTTGATGTTCAAAAAGCCTACGACACGGTTAGTTGGGAATTCCTAGAATCTTGTCTTAGGAAGTTTGGTTTCCACCCTGTTATGGTTCACTGGATCATGATCTGTCTCACTACTGCTTCGTTCTCTATTTGTGTGAATGGTGAGTGTCATGGGTTTTTTAGAGCTAGGAGGGGTCTGAGGCAGGGAGATCCTATATCACCATACTTATTTACCCTTGTGATGGAAGTGTTGAATCGTATGATTAAAAGGCAAATTAGGAAATCTGGTAGATTTAAGTACCATTCGGGGTGTAGAAAGCTTAAGATTACTAGCTTATGTTTTGCTGATGATCTTCTGCTTCTTTGTCATGGAGATTTAGAGTCTGCTTGTATTCTTAGAAGAGGCCTTGATGAATTCAGTTTGGCGTCCGGTTTATATCCTAGTATGAGCAAGAGTGACTCGTTCTTTTGTGGTATTACCCCTGATGTGAAGGAGAATATTAGACTTGCTATGCCATTTAGAGAAGGGACCCTCCCTATTAGGTACTTGGGTGTGCCGCTAATGGCCAACAAGGTAACTATTACTGACTGTAGAGTGCTTATTGAGACGGTCCAAAAAAGAATTAATGACTGGAGGAATAAAAGCCTTTCTTTTGCTGGGAGACTTCAGTTGATATCTTCTGTGTTATCGGCACTTCAGGTCTATTGGTGTTCTATGTTTATTCTTCCTAAGCCCATTTGTGATAAAATTGATAAATTGCTTAAGAATTTTCTGTGGTCCAGGGGGGGTAATGGAAATGATAGTGTGAGTGGCATTGTTAGTGTCAGTTGGAGTGAGGTTTGTAAACCAAAATCTCAGGGTGGTCTTGGTCTTAAACCTCTTCATGCTTGGAATAATGCTCTTATGGCTAAATATCTTTGGAATATAGCTTCTGATAAGAACTCAATATGGGTAAAGTGGGTTAAAATTCATAAGCTTGATGGTCGTAGTTTATGGGATGTGGAACTGAACAAGGGGCATACTTGGGTGTGGATTCAGTTGTTGAAGCTTAGAGATGATATTAAGAAATTTGTTAATGTGAAAATAGGAAATGGCACTAAATGTAATATATGGTTTGATAAATGGCATTTGAATGGTCCGTTAAGTAAACTTATTGACCATAGAACTATCACTCTAGCTGGGTTTAGTCTTAGTGCTAAAATTTTTGACCTGATTGATAATGGGAGCTGGATTTGGCCTTTAGATTGGGAGGATAGATTTAAAGAGGTGGTGGATGTTCAGGTGCCAATTTTGGACCATAGTAAGGAGGATACGGTTGTTTGGTTGGATAAAATGGGTAGAGAAAAGTGTTTCAATGTGAGGGAAGCCTATATTGCTGTTAGAACTGATTATCCAGAAGTTATTTGGCATAATCATATATGGTTTTCTCAATGTATTCCTAGGCACGCGTTTATAACTTGGATGGCTGTGAAAGGTAGACTTAAAACTACTGATAGATTGTCTAAGTGGTTTAGTGTTCAGGATGTTAGATGTTGCTTATGTGGTAATGATAATGAGTCCCACGCCCATCTCTTTTTCTCTTGTAAGTATTCTAGTAAGTTGTGGGATAATGTCAAGTCTATGTCTCATATGGAAGATGTTAGTAACAGTTGGGCTAGTGCCATTTCTGGTATTGTTAATAAGCCGGCTAGGAATAGCATTTGGAGTGTGCTCCAAAGACTTAGTTTTGGAGCAGTGGTGTATTATATTTGGCAGGAGAGAAACTATAGAATCTTTAGGAAAGACTATAGATCAGTGGATACTCTATTTGACCAAATCATTAGTATTGTGAAGTTGAAAGTAAGGGGTCTTACTATTAAGTATTCGCCGGAAGTGTTAAAAGCTTTTAAGATATGGGATATTCCGTTAAGTAGAGACATGAGGTATAGAGGTATTGTTCGGGAGTTGGGGAGTTTATATAATGATGATGCAGGGTAAGTTATTAATCCTCTGTTGGAGTTTCGATGTCTGGGAGGTCGGGTTTCTGGATGAGTAATAAGGTTTTTGATAGAGGTCATGGTGGGCAACGCTTTCTGATTTTATGTTGCTTTCTAACCTGGTATGTTTTTGGGTTGTCTGGAATTGGTGTTAGGATTATTTTGAGCAGGTCTGTTGGTACTTTGCTGTTTCTGGTCTCCCAAGATTGTGGTGTTACTATCAGGTGCTTATTTCTCTTTCTAGCTGGTGGATGCAGTTTTCATTGCTTCGATCTGCTTGTTTTTCTTGGGAGCACAGATGGGGGAGGCCTAAGGGAGAGTCACGCTCTTTTTCCTACCTTAAGCTTTTTCCCTTGTGGTTTTACTTGGGGTAGGTTTTTTAAGGAGGTGATTTCCTTTAGGCTGCTACATTGGCACTCCTCGTATTGGTTGGTATGGATTGTTGGCTCAAAGGCTTTCTTATGCTATAATGATGAATGGATGAAGATATCTTATGCTCTTGGCTTGTGTGGAATCTATACTCAGAATTTAGACTTGTGGATTAGGGCAGTGTATTGTGATGGTTTGGGGCATTTAGATTGGTCTCTTTATGTCCCAATGATTCAGAAGTATACTGTCTTGAACACAGGATCTATTTTGATGCTATCTTTTTTCTATATGTATTTTGATTCCTAGTTTTGTCTTGTTTTGTTTTCTTTCTGTAATTTGTTTTCCAGTTTTGTTAGGTGGATGTTTTTTGTCTAGGCCATGAGCGTTTAGCCAAAACTTGCTAGTTAGGGATGTGTCCTAACAGTTTTGTGGTTTTGTGCTTGGTGTTTGTTGTTTTCCTGTGCCTGTTTGGGTGCAGTCCTTAATAATATTTACCTTTAAGGAAAAAAAAAAAAAAATATCAAACCCTTTGAGATTTTGGATCCCAAGTGATTTAATACGGTTTAGTAAACATGGGAGAAAATGTGCCTGATTTAAAAACTCATCTAGTTTTTGGATAAATGCTCCCCCTCAACATGTGCATTATGTATATTGAAATCGTTTGGCACATGGAGGCAGGAGTGCCTTTGAAGGACTAAAACCAATTCCATTAAAATAGATTTGAGATTTAAATCACGATCTCTCCCCCGATAAAAAATTTCAAACCAATTGAGATTTGTGATCCCAACTGATTTAAATCATTTAGAAGATTTTGGGGAAAGACGTGGCAAGATTTGATTTTAAAAAATGACAGATAAGGACCATTTTAAGACATTAAAGATTGTTAGTGTCAGGTATGATAGTTTTTAAGAGATCCTTAAGTAAAATAAAACAATTTCACAATCAAACAAGAACAGAAAAAATTTCATTTCGAAAGATCTTTGAGGTATAAAGAAAAATCGTACCATGACATAACATTAAATCGTTAGATCACCACTTTTTGTTGTACAAAACGGACTTGATAAGAAGAAATAGCGTTTGAAAAGATATTATTATAAATCACTCTCCCCCTCAGTCGATGACCGTAGTCGATGATTGAGTGACTTAAGTTTTTATAAAATGTGTCACAATTCTCAATTTTTGATCATTTCTCAAAACAATTCATGCTTCACAATTTCATCATTTATCGTAAACTAGGTTTACGTGTTCCAGATTCGCGTAACCTTAAAGGTTTAGCGGCGAATTCATGATCATAACATCAAGAACATTTCATATGGACTAAGATTAGTCTACATTTCATTAACATCATTTGCATCATGATAATTCATTCATGACATTGCATTTCACTTGAACCGCGTAAATTTTATATTAAATAAACATTATCGCGTGAGTTATTATTTTGAATATTTAATCCGTTATTTCAAAAATGATCCCGACATATTTTTAAACTTACATTTAGTTTATAAAAACTATATTTTTAGTTTACCTAGTGTTTTAAATTTATTTTGTATATAAATCGTTAAAGTTATATTATTACGACACTTTTCTTAAAAACTATACGATAATTGTTTTATCACTCAAATTTCACAAGGAATGTATTTTTACAATTTTTATTATCTCATTACATTCTACTTTGGTCTATTAAAAAAATTCCTTTTACCTAAAAACTATCATTTACCTTTACTTATACATTTTCCTACATTCTTAACAATTACACAAATTTTATATACAAGTATACATTTACACAATTATTAGAAAAAAAAAAATATATATATTTGAGAAACAAAACCCCTAAAACCCGCCCTATGGGTAGACATTTAATGAGTTGGTGAAATGTTTCTTGATTGTATAGATTTGTACATAAACTTATTTCATACTCCACTTCATTCATTGTCTCTCATTATTTCAAGTTAAGAAGTTGGTTTTCTCTCTTGCTTGTCCTCTCAAACCGGTCACACCTTTGGGTCAAGAAGGAGATCATCACAATTTTTCAAGTTCAAGTTTATCACAATCTAGTATACACTCTTGTGTAGGTTTTGAAATAAAACCTAGGGTGTTTAGGTTAATCCTTTGTTCTTTGCACCTCACCATATCACTAGTAAGCATCTCATGTTTATTTTTCATCTTACATATTCATTTCATACTCATCTCATCATTTTTAGCAAGTATGCAAGACTTATGTTGATTTATACCATTTTTACATGATTTTTAGAGTTTTATATATATAAAGTCATCCTATAATTATTCCCTTGGTATACTTTGGTCTTGATGATGATTAGGAACCCATGACACCCTAAGAAGGTGTATGGTAGGATTAGATTAGCTTTGGAGTTGATTTGAAGGGATTGGAATAGGTTTAGTACGAGAAAAACTATTTTCGACAAGTTATAAAAGTGGTCTGTCCTTATTTTGATTTTCTGGAAAATCCGACAGTAGGCACGACTTTTTGGCCTTGATATTTAGAAAATATACTTTAAAACGAATCCGTGGCCGCTTGAACGGATAAAAACGGAGTTATAACGAAGAAGTTATGGATTTTACAAGTTTGACGACGATATATACATTTTCTGAAAATTTCAGCATACTATTATTATTTTGTACGAGTCAAAACGAGTCCTAAGCTTTACAAATTATTTCGACTTATCAAAAATATATTAGTATACTTTGATACGAAGCTAAGGACGATATATCGTAGAAAACGGATTTGAAACGACAAAGATATGCACGTTTTCATAAAATTGCGTAACTATTATTTTCGAAAAACTATATTATTTTTACGAGACAAGTGTTACGGTAACTAAAACGACCATGTTGAGGCTGTTTTTAACCATGATGTAGAACTTTTGTAACGAAATGTCTTCTAATAAAATCAAGATCACCAAGCATATTTTTCAAAACGATCAACCGTTTGTATAGCGGAGTTTTAATAAATTAATTACGGATGCTTAAACTTGGCGAAACTCACTTTTTACACAACAATTAGACAAAATCACCATCTTTAACCCTTATTATCTTTATGTTCGAGACCTTTATGTCGAAAACTCCTGAATGAAACTTCTAGATTTTGATACAAACTTTCCAAAACCGTCGAATTTGTTTCTAACGATCGACGTACACCATTTTACGACTAGTTTTTCAAAGCCATTTTGTCACTTTCATGAAATTTCCGACGACATTGATTTTACGACGAAAAGTGAAAATTTCACCATAAATCATTACGAAACCATTGTAGGATGACATTTTGACGTAAATACTTGTAAAGTGATTTAAGAATGGTCAAGACATCAAAAGAGTATTTTTCGACGATAAGTATTATTTTCAAAACTCACAAATGGTATAAATAACATACGAAATGCATGCATAACATTACATCATAACTCATTACGTATCATATCATTCACAATAGGTCAAGGTTAAAGTATCACACTTCATCTCGGTGTACTCACTTTTGTCATCCATTCATTTTACCAAGTGAGTTTTCATAGCCCCACTTTCTATTATTTAATTGTTTACAAACTTTTGGGGGAGATACATGCTCAACTACTTGTTTTTATAAATACAAATACTCAAAATATTTACACTTTTATGCTACGCTATACTTTTATACATGATTGCATAATACTTGATAACATTTATACTTAATAACATTTACACTTGATTGCATTATACATGATTGTGTTACGCTAAACTTGAAAGTCTCCTTGGATAACACACGCATTTGGGTTTCGGAGATGAAGTAGAACCAATGCTATTACTTTCCTTTTTACTCGTTTAAATTCTTATAAACTATTTGGGGCGAGATACATGCTTATTTATCAAAACATTTAAACTCTATTGCCAAACAACATTACATATACTCTAGACTTGGTGCGTGTAGTGATTAGACTTAAACAAACATCCCAGCATTTATATGTTGGAAGGCCATTAATTTGGATACAGCCCAACGTGCGTCGTTGGAGGAACATCCCATCATTTATATGTTGGAAGGCCATTTATATGGATACAGCCCAACGTGAGCGTTGGAGGAACATCCCAACACGAGTTGTTGGAAGACCCTTGTGGTGACATTTATACTTTTAACCATCTTAATGTACATATACATGATTGTCATACTATTTTTAGCAGTGGGTTGTAAACACACAGGTTGCAAGTTTTGTATGGGCGGGACTTGGGCGAGTGGATTTCTGATGCCTTTGCTTTGTGAACTATTCTATATGACCAAAAACTTAGACTTTGTTGCATGAACGTTCTTTAAAGGCTTTATATTTTAACACAAACTCTATGAACTCACTCAACCTTTGTGTTGACACTTTTAGCATGTTTTATCTCGGTACCTAAGGCATTCACTTCATGGCATGCATATGGACATATCATAGAGTCGTGGTGACGACGCGTCTCACTTGGGATTTATAAACTTTAAAACATCGTTTGGCTTGTAACAAACTTATTTCCGCACAAGTTGATTTTCTTTTGAGACCAATACTTTGTAAACTCGATTGTTTTAATAAATTAAACGATGTGTTTTCCAAACGACACTTTAGGTCGCTCGATATAATGTAACTTTGATGCTATGGCGGTCCTCCCAAGGTATTCAATTCACGCAAAGCAGTAATTTGGGGTGTGATGATTGGTATCGAGCATCGGTTATAGAGAACTAGGTTGCATCATTGACCCTAGACTATAACCACATCATCATAGCATCTCATCATATCATTACAAGTGCACAATCTTTATACATGCGAACTTATGACTCAACACCAAACATCATATGAGTCGATTAGTCCAAGCATTGCATAGTTACTCTAAATTATACATAGCCCGATCACCTATGTCTAATTCGGGAAGAATCATGCAATGAAGGAGTAGTAGTCTCATATGTGTAAGCAATTCGTAATCAAGCCAAATTTTCAAAAGATTTTCTTCAAACCACTTGTTTCCAGTTTGATCCGAGTGACAGTTCTTGTTTGATGAGTTGCAAAGATTGAGCTAGAAACAAGTTGTTACCTAAACCGATTTAGCCTAATCGTATGACAGTTCTTGTTTGATGAGTTGTGGGATTAAGTAAAAATCGGTTACCAAAAAGTCTTTTGAAAATTTTGCTTGAGAATGGGAAAGCTTGTCTCATCGAGCCTAATCATAAGAAAGCATGTATTTAGGATGGGAATTGCTCACGATGGCACAGAGGCGTATCTTGTGGGATTTAGTAACTCATATGCATGAGCATTGACATAATCATATAGACCATACACAAGCACAAACTTTTAGAACCCTTGTCGAGGTTCGAACCATAGTATCATCGATTGAATCACGAGGACGTGATTCCTCTGACATGGGAAGAATGTCACAATTCTCAATTTTTGATCATTTCTCAAAACAATTCATGCTTCACAATTTCATCATTTATCGTAAACTAGGTTTACGTGTTCCAGATTCGCGTAACCTTAAAGGTTTAGCGGCGAATTCATGATCATAACATCACGAACATTTCATATGGACTAAGATTAGTCTACATTTCATTAACATCATTTGCATCATGATAAT
Organism: Chrysanthemum lavandulifolium; assembly: GCA_022545495.1. Taxonomy (NCBI): domain Eukaryota; kingdom Viridiplantae; phylum Streptophyta; class Magnoliopsida; order Asterales; family Asteraceae; genus Chrysanthemum; species Chrysanthemum lavandulifolium. Next base: position 167,670,481 of record CM040242.1, read on the forward strand.
TCATTCATGACATTGCATTTCACTTGAACCGCGTAAATTTTATATTAAATAAACATTATCGCGTGAGTTATTATTTTGAGCATTTAATCCGTTACTTTCAAAATGATCCCGACATATTTTTAAACTTACATTTAGTTTATAAAACTATATTTTGAGTTTACCTAGTGTTTTAAATTTATTTTGTATATAAATCGTTAAAGTTATATTATTCGACACTTTTCTTAAAACTATACGATAATTGTTTTATCACTCAAATTTCACAAGGAATGTATTTTACAATTTTATTATCTCATTACATTCTACTTTGGTCTATTAAAAAATTCCTTTTACCTAAAACTACCATTTACCTTTACTTATACATTTTCCTACATTCTTAACAATTACACAAATTTTATATACAAGTATACATTTACACAATTATTAGAAAAGAAAAAAAATATATATTTGAGAAACAAAACCCCTAAAACCGCCCTATGGGGTTGCCTCATTAATGAGTTGGTGAAATTTTCTTCATTGTATATATTTATACTCAACCTTCATACTCCACTTCATTCATTTCAATTATTTCAAGTTAAGAAGTTTTTCTCTCTTGCTTGTCCTCTCAAAACCGGCCACCTTTGGGTGAAGAAGGATATCATCAAAGTTTTTCCAAGTTCAAGTTTATACAATCTAGTATACACTCTTGATTAGGTTTTGAAATAAAAACCTAGGGTGTTTAGGTTAATCCTTTGTTCTTTGCACCTCATCATATCACTAGTAAGCATCTCATGTTTATTTTTCATCTTACATATTCATTTCATACTCATCTCATCATTTTTAGCAAAAACATGCAAGACTTATGTTGATTTATACCATTTTACATGATTTTAGAGTTATATATATATAAAGTCATCCTATAATTATTCCCTTGGTATACTTTGGTCTTGATGATGATTAGGAACCCATGACACCCTAAGAAGGTGTATGGTAGGATTAGATTAGCTTTGGAGTTGATTTGAAGGGATTAGAATAGGTTTTGTACGAGAAAACTATTTTCGATAAGTATATATTGTGGTCTGTCCTTATTTTGATTTTCTGGAAAATCCGACAGTAGGCACGACTTTTGGCCTTGATATTTAGAAAATATACTTTAAAAGCGAATCCGTGGCGCTTGAACGGATGAAAACGGAGTTATAACGAAGAAGTTATGGATTTTACAAGTTTGACGACGAAATATATATTTTTCGAAAATTTCAAGATACTATTTTTATTTTGTACGGGTCAAAAACGAGCCTTAAGCTTCACAAATTATTTCGACTTATCAAAATATATTAGTATACTTTGATACGAAGCTAAGGACGTATTATCGTAGAAAACGGATTTGAAACGACAAAGATATGCACGTTTTCATAAAATTGCCGTAACTATTATTTTCGAAAAACTATATTATTTTTACGAGACAAGTGTTACGGTAACTAAAACGACCATGTTGGAGGCTGTTTTAACCATGATGTAGAACTTTTGTAACGAAATGTCTTCTAGTAAAATCAAGTTCACCAAGCATATTTTTCAAAACGATCAACCGCTTGTATAGCGGAGTTGTAATAAATTAATTACGGATGTTTAAACTTGGCGAAACTCATTTTTTACACAACAATTAGCCAAAATCACTATCTTTAACCCTTATTATCTTTATGTTCGAGACCTTTTGTCGAAAACTCTGAACTGAAACTTCTAGATATCGATACAAACTTTCCAAAACCGTCGAGTTCGTTTCCTAACGATCGACGTACACCATTTTACGACTAGTTTTTCAAAGCCATTTTTGTCACTTTCATGAAATTTCCGACGACATTGTTTTCTGATTTAAAAGTGAAAATTTCACCATAAATCATTACGAAACCATTGTAGGATGACATTTTGACGTAAATACTTGTAAAGTGATTTTGAATGGTCAAGACATCAAAAGAGTATTTTTCGACGATAAGTAATATTTTCAAAACTCACAAATGGTATAAATAACATACGAAATGCATGCATAACATTACATTGCAACTCATTACATGTCATATCATTCGTAATAGGTCAAGGTTAAAGCATCACATTATCTCGGTGTACTCACTCTTGTCATCATTCCAGTTTACCAAGTGAGTTTTCATAGCCCCACTTTCTATTATTTAATTGTTTACAAACTTTGGGGAGATACATGCTCAACTACTTGTTTTATAAATACAAATACTCAAAATATTTACACTTTTATGCTACGCTATACTTTTATACATGATTGCATAATACTTGATAACATTTATACTTAATAACATTTACACTTGATTGCATTATACTTGATTGTGTTACGCTAAACTTGAAAGTCTCCTTGGATAACACACGCATTTGGGTTTCGGAGATGAAGTAGAACCAATGCTATTACTTTCCTTGTGAGTTCATACCCGCTTTTACTCGTTTAAATTCCTATAAACTATTTGGGCGAGATACATGCTTATTTATCAAAACATTTAAACTCTATTGCCAAACAACATTACTTATACTCTAGACTTGGTGTGTGTATTGCTAGACTTAAACAAACATCCCAGCATTTATATGTTGGAAGGCCATTAATTTGGATACAGCCCAACGTGCGTCGTTGGAGGAACATCCCATCATTTATATGTTGGAAGGCCATTTATATGGATACAGCCCAACGTGAGCGTTGGAGGAACATCCCAACACGAGTTGTTGGAAGACCCTTGTGGTGACATTTATACTTTTAACTATCTTAATGTGCATATACATGATTGTCATTCTATTTTTAGCAGTGGGTTGTAAACACACAGGTTGCAAGTTTTGTATGGGCGGACTTGGAACCGAGTGGATTTACGATGCCTTTGCTTTGTGAACTATTCTATATGACCAAAACTTAGACTTTGTTGCATGAACGTTCTTTAAAGGCTTTATATTTCAACACAAACTCTATGAACTCACTCAACCTTTGTGTTGACACTTTTTAGCATGTTTTATCTCGGTACCTAAGGCATTCACTTCATGGCATGCATATGGACATACCATAGAGTCGTGGTGACGACGCGTCTCACTTGGGATTTATAAACTTTAAAACATCGTTTGGCTTGTAACAAACTTATTTCCGCACAAGTTGATTTTCATTTGAGACCAATACTTTGTAAACTCGATTGTTTTAATAAATTAAACGATGTGTTTTCCAAACGACACTTTAGGTCGCTCGATATAACTCGTAACTTTGATGCTATGACAGTCCTCCCAAGGTATTCAATTCACGCAAAATGTAATTTGGGGTGTGACAAGACCTCTTATGTTGCATTTTCCATGCCAACTCTCCATAGAAGTCCAATTAGCTCCGTTTCTTCATTTGTCAACCCAAGATATAGTTACCTTTTCCTTTCGGCATCCAATCATCTTCAATTGTGAGATCCGGATCGGGAACATTCTTTAATACCAAAATACCTGCATACGTTAGTGAACACACATATAGATATATGGTGGTCGACATCACCCAAACAGCAATCGACTAATAAAAGTCAATCCAACATATCAATCTGATCATATAAAGGCATGGGAATTATGTGTTCATCAAACTCTAATCATCTAAACCTAACAATCATATCCTAAATTCCTAGTCCTTCGACATAGGCAAATATCATTTTAATTAAGCACGAGGATAATTAAGAAAGTCCGTTAGATGATATAAATTTGAAAACATTCTCCCTCAATCAATGACTTATTTTTCCTAAAAGGTTAAAAGCGGCAAGTCATTGATTGAGTTTTCAATTTTATGAAAGCATCGAATCGCATTGTTTTTAAAGCAACTCATTTTCCACCATTTCGTTAAAACAAATATTTTTCTGAAGAATTTTAGAAAGAAAAATATTTGAGTAGGAACATCAGTCCTTTGACATACTTTCCTCATTTTTGTTTTAGGATAAGTGCACGAAATATCTGAAAATAGGTTTAGCGCAACACTTTCCTTTCATGAATAGCGGGTTGCTATCTGAAATAATAGCAAACCATGGTTTAAGCACGGTTACGATCTAAAATAATCAGTAAGCCATTTTTGAAGCGGTTTGATCTGAAATAATCGTAAGCCATAGTTTATGACATGTTTTGAAAAGAAATATTTACACCTTCCTTCGAACTTAATCTATGGTCTGTGCCATTATTGAATGACATTTCTAAGACCGCAGATGTTATCAATACCAGAAGACATGTCTAGAGAAAACATATTTTTGGTCTTTTTCAAATTTTCTAATTTTTATGGGTTTTTGTTGGTTTTATAGTTTTCTATTTTGATTTGCTGGTTTTATATTTTTGTATTTTGCTTTTTGATGAATATTTACAAAGATAGAGTAGATGATATAATTTAAGAAAATGATGATACGAGTACCGAGATAAGGATATCGAACAAAGACGTCGAGAAGATATAAGTCATCATCTCTAAACATTCACCACCAAAGCTTCCAAGGCTCTTGAATCAAGAAAGAAATTGAACCATCTAAAAGTGAGACTTTGCGCTTCCTCAAACCGAAAATCCTTTAGGCGATCGATTCAAACTTTTTTCAAGCTTCCATTAGCTGGTGCACAAGGAAGCTCACCATTATCATTGATCTTCTGCTCCTTTTAAGAATAATCACCGTGATTCTTCGCTCGAGGAAATATCATCCACAAGAAGAACAAAGAACGCACCATCCCACACATAAATAACTCTTCTCAAATTTCATTCCACCAAGTCTCGACGCAATCCATTCCAAAAGGTGTCAAGAGACCACTTCCCCACGTAGTTGAATTGATGCGATCGGTCTCTTAGACTAGAGCTCACGAACCCGAATACACATATGCCGAAGACGAGAAACTTATACCATCGAAGAGCGATTAAGTCCGATAGCCAAAGAATAACCCGATGTATACTTTTCTCCCCAAGAAAGTGTATGAAGCTCAAGAACCGAAGTACCGAATGCCCAAAGAGAGAATAATCGATAACATTGAAGAAGCAGGCGAATCACCGATTATCTCATGAGGACTATCTCGTGGATTTCAACTCCGAATATGTGATTATATCTCCGAATCACCGACAGCACTCAAGTGAAACAGATGAGCGTCCCCAATGTCTGAATCTTTCCCCGATGATTGCGATAGCATCGAAATCATCACACACTTGTGTACCTCTTTATCACCGTAAACTAACTCTTCCATCTCTTCCCCACATAGTTGGAATAAGAGCACTAAACGCTATGAGTCAAACCTCGAGTTTCTCTGCGGTAATGACAATAGTCTTCCGTGGATATCTTCAATCACTTAGAAGTATTAAGTTCATCAAGATTACTCACGCTTAGATACGTGTCTCCTTGCCCTTGCCGGTTTTGATACTTAAGAATCGAGAACACACCAGAAGCCCATATACTAGAAATCGATGGAAGAACACTTGAGCTCTTGTGAGAATCAACTTGTCAAGAATATGAGCAATTCTAATTGGGGATTAAATCGACATTTCACTCTCCCCAATTAGTGCTCTCCCTAAACCGACAATCTTTATAATGAATGCTTGAATTAAGAAGAAGTCTTTAGATCTTTAAATGCAACTCGCCTTTAGTCTTCTAACATGTAGCGTAAAATGTAGAATGCATCGTAGACTCGACCTTTTAAAGATTTTCCAATTGGGGAATAGAAAGTCAACATCTTCAACTCACCAAATGCATTCCGTTAACTTACAAATAGCAAATCCTTAAATCAAATCCTCCCAATCAAACAAGAACATAAAGATGTTCATCAAGGAAATCAACCCATGAATCGGAAGAACTTTGTCATTTAATCGACGTCAGCGGTGAAGATGTCAACCAATGGCTCTTAGAAGAAACTCCATGTAGAAATGACCCGATAAGAAGAAGCTCGGTTCTTACATGAGTTTGGAGCCGTTGACCATTTATTCTCTAATAACAATCACCCATGCGTAATTATCATATTTCTTTTCCCTCAAGAATTGCATACGAAGATGCCATTCTTGATTGAATAAGTGAAATCATCCAAAGTAATCAATTCACACTTCTCCCCATAAAATTAGCACATGATGTCGCCATCGTCATTATAGTTGAGCAAGTGGAATAAGAAAACAATCAACAAGAGTCTGTTCACTTGATGATTGAAGCGCATGGAAAAAGTATGAAGTATGTAGATGAGAATGGTCATAAATAAGAAGATTTCTCTTCTTCAGAAGATAAAGCACACTGAAACGTACACTTTTCTTTTCTTTAGAGTACGAGGCATGAACTGTTGTGTTCATACGTCATAATCTCTCTGTTTTCAGCTCTCTTGGTAAAACATGTAATCAACCCCATTATCATTCAGTAGGCTCTTTGTTGTGACAAGTGATGGAGAAAACCCAATACGATGAATTTGACCCTGAAGAAAACTAACCCGAACTCGTGACTTAAACTTGCACATATGTAACAAAGAGCGGTGCCGAGACTTCATCCTCCATTGAATCTCTAAGTACTCTATACTCTTCATCCAACCAACCATCAAGTAATAGACGTACATTATCTCTTGAAAATACACAATTGAATGTGACACTGAGCACTACAACGTAACTCCTTAAAGTGATAGTTATTTTGTGGTGGTAAGAGCCTAATTCCCCCAAGTGGTAAAAAAAAGGTAAAAGACACCCAACAATAACTAGATTTCCAAGTCTTCGTTTTTGATAATAAGCTCGAACAAGGATCTTGAAGAATCTTCATCCAACCATCCCCGATACGCTCGGATACTAAGTACACTTGCGTGATATTTCACTTCACCCTCAAATAAATAATAGTGAATTAACCCCGTTGTCACATCTTCCGTTAAAAGCTCAACTCTAGCCTCCTTTGACGGTTTAAGTGAACTCGATAATGGTTTTCATCCCGACCATGGTTAAAAGCACATAACCCCAGAAACCAAATAATTACCAATCAGCCATGAGGACAATCCAAACACACACCCATTTCATGAAGTACACCCTTTTGTCCCTTCTTCGAAGCAGAAACCGTAGCACCAGCATCAGATAAGATCCCAAGATACACTTTCCTTTCTCCAGGATGGTTCCATCATTGCGGGATTTTACAATTCTATAGTTTAAACCGAGAAATAGTTTCTTTCGTGAGATATTACAAAACCAAGAATAAACCGCAAGATAGATCCAGAAATGTACTTTACTTACACCGGGATGATTTCATTGTCACGGGATTTTACAAGTCTATGATTTAAACCGAGAAATAGGTTCTTTCGAGGGATTTTACAAAATCAAGACAAAACCGTAAACAATGTCAGCTTGAATGTATTATGACAGCTTTGCTTTCGGTAAATATATGTTTTAGGAGAACATGCAGCGGTTCATCAGCGGTTCATTATCCAACAACATCAATGTCATCAACCGTCTAATAAACACTTTGGTAAACACATCATTCACGCATTATGTCGGCTATTGCAGTGACATCGTGGTGAATTAAACCTGATATCCCAAACTTGATCATGAAGTAAACTTCCCCATATTTGTTACTTAAACTTGTACTAATCCTTGTGAAGAATAAACGGTGTACCCAATGTACAAAACCTCTTGACGTATCCTCAACAGCGTGAGGCACCGAAGTGATAGTTACGTTGTGGGTTAAGTGAGAAAGAATCACAAATGCAACTAAATAGCCAAGTCTTTATCACCCTCTTTAAACGCCCAAACAAGTCATCTTCGCGAAATGATAGAAAGAAAGAAGAAGAAATAAGTAAACTCGCCCGGAAAACCTCACTTCAAGTCCCAATGAGAAATATCGTACAAACAACCCCGTAGTCAACCTTGATCAATCATCAATTCAAGCCGTTCCAAAATAAATTCCATGAATAGGTATAAGCCAAAGTATCAAACCACGTAACTCCATGAATCTCATCATCACACCAAATCACATTATCACAAATCTCATCATTATCAACTCTCATAATCAATTCACACGGCTCAAATCACTTCATCATCAAATCATTTTAACACATTCTCGTTATAATCAAGTCTCCTAAAATCCAATTATGAGAAGCTCATTTGACCATCATCATCATGTGTTGAACGTTTAAGACCAAAATACTCATTATCACAAGGTATCGAAGTTTATGCATCAAAATTTTTCTTTGTGATAATAATATTCGGATAATACAGCCTCTACAAAGTCGCCTATCTCGTCAGTCCATAATCATGCCAACTCTAATAATATCAATGTACAATGACCAAGTTCAGATGCAGCCCAAGAATCCAAATAACAACATAATACGGCCTGTGACAGCCCACGGTCCATGCAATCAAATCCAGGATAACTTTAACCCTAAAATTGTGGATATAAAATACCACTTAATCAGATATGAATGCCTAAAATCCCTCAAACCCTAAACCTAATCACATTCTCACAATTCAAACGCCTCCCTCTTCTTTCTGTACACAGCACCCAAAACAAAACTATCATCTTCACAATTAAAACATCATCTCTAACCTTATTCCAAGTACCAGCCATATACATTCATCAAGATTGACTACTTCAAACACCGAGATAACAAAGCCACAGGGATGGCATGTATTCGTTTGAGACAACATCAAGGTAGGTTTTTATTTGGTTATGTTTTGATTATTTGCTTATCATTTAACGAACGAAAGATTTGAAATAACAATACTGTTAATTTCACTTCTTTGTTTTCGGATATCATAAAACAAACCTAGATCGATGAAGATATTTACTTTCGATAAATGAACCTCTAAAAGTCCTGATGTTCTTGTGAATGTATCGAAAAGTAAACCCTGAGATCATTTAACTTTTTGTTCTCCCATTACTTTTAGACTTTGATTTAAAGAACGAAATTAAGACTTAAGAAATAACATGATTGTTAATTTCTTTTTCTTATAATGATTCGGAAATAATAAAGTAGAATCAATGAGGATAAGGGTTCGTGTGATAGACCATGGTTGGTGTTGATGTCTCGATACCATTTAAGATCACGAACTTGAATATGAGATTTGATAATTGTTTTTAGAAACAATGAGTCTTGGTTGAAGTTGTTTCTTTTATTATGAATCTTGAATAACAACGACTTGTGATCTGTGATGGAATATTTCGTGTCTTTAGAACCATGATGGCCTTGATGTTTTTCATTTTTGACACGACTTAAAACTGAGATCTTGGGTTAGAATCTGTTGTTGAGTTAATTATGTTGATAGTTGATTATTGGTTGAAGAGTTTGGCTCGATGTAAATTAGTTGTTGAGGTCGTGATGTATATGGTAAATTGTATTGGTTGTGGTCAAGGTCGTGGTCTAGTTCTTTGTCATTCTTCTTCTTCATTTATGTCACAAGTCGCTACCATTTTGTTAAAAACAGCCATGACTTTGTGATTTGAAAGTATCATGAGACCAAGTCGCTAAACTTATAAAACCAACTCGCTTGTCATTAAAAATGACAAGTCGCTACCTCATTTTAGTAAACAAGTCGCTACATGACCTGAGTTGACTCAAAAATCAACTCGCCACCCATATGACTTTAACAACTCGCTACCAGTTTGACTCAAAAGTCAAACCGCCACTTTTTTTCATGACAAGTCGCTATGTAGAACCATTTTAGACATTTAGACAAAAAGCTCAATAGCATTTTAACACAAGTCGCTAGACACATTTAGACCAACTCGCCATTGACCATTTGACCATACAATGAATCTAGACAGTTTTTGACAAGTCTCTATGAAGAACATTAACACCAGCAGCAGATTTGGCCATAAACAAGACATGCTAAGAAACTGTTAAAACCGAGTAAAACCATTTGCAAGACCATTAATCGCTTTTGAAACATGAGATTGGTAACCATCAAAACAAACCAAGAAAGACTTGACATAAAACAGTTTTGAATATGACAAATGAACACCAATAACCAACTTAAACCATCATACTAACCAAGATCAAACATCAAACCCAAAACCCATACGAACCAAGCAAAAACAAAACCAAGATAACTACATAAAGACCATAAGAATCATCAAAAACAACACAACCTAGCTCTGATACTATTTGTAGGATCATAAATATTATTGTGTTTGATGATTCGGGTGGTCTTGGATGATGGAAATACATGTTAGACATATTTAGAGAGATAATGAGATGAGAGGGTGTTCTTGGTAGAGACTTGGTTTACAAAAAGCAAGGATAGATTATGAGAAGCACCACCCCTTCCAAGGATGGAAGGGGTATTTATAGTTACAGACTACACGACCTCCTAACGGCCTGTGGATCAGGTATACAGTGGGTAAAGACCCGTCCTTCCTCCACGATGTTGCACTAAACTAAACTACGCTACAAACTAATTAATAAACTACTAAACAACGTAAATAACGACATGTCTACGAGCTAACATATGCTAGATCATAATTGGGGTGACCGACTCTTTAACATGGAATTTCCAATTCCTAACAAATTCCTTTATGACTCCCATACTATACTCACCACTTCGGCTTGTGTTACCTAGCCCGAGAGGTGGATCACAAGAATTTTCATATTGTACATTGTGTTTTATCAATTTCTCATTATCAAGTCTATCCTCATCACTGGATGTGTTACCTTCCCGATAGGCTAATTATAGGATGTAAACCCGCCTCAAACCCCGCTTGAGCATCCGAGCCCCATATTTTCCATTTGACTTGGGTTTCCATCATCTCGCAGAGGTTCCCAGAACCCAACACTCTAATGTTGCCTTGGTTTGGGTCTTACTGATGTTACCACTGTCCCGCTTCTCTCGCTAAGCTAGAAGCAGCAGTGGCAGGCCTCTCCAACATGTCACTCTACCCTTCTGTGACTGCCTCATCTGCAGCCATACCAGTGCTAGCATGAGGTAGCTTAGCACCCTTTTATGATTTCCTACGTTTATAGGTTTTTCTTTGTGTTTTGAGGATGACGGGAAATGGTAGATGTGGGTTGGGTAATAGCGGGATTGTCGCACCTTCATCCTGTGTTTGTTGATGCCAAAATTTTGAACTAACCTTTGATACAAATAATAATTGCTTGAATAATCGTAGTTTTTAATCATACCATCTAAAATCATTTTAGAAAAATTTAAAGATCGCCCTCTCGATCAAGCACACAATAGCGTAAGCTATATTAGTACTAAACTCATTCCCGCCGGTTGTTTTAGGGCTAATACAATGCAAGATGGTATGAATTAAAATTTCCATTGGGGTAGAATAGCCTTTGTAAAATTTTAAAGCATTATTTGGCTTCATACCACATCTTTTCCAAACCTTCAAAAATTTGAGGAGTTGGGAGATAATCAACACCATTGTCATCTCGCTAGTTCTAAGGAACTTTTAACGGATGGCTCATTGTTGGAATCACTCCTAAACCATAATCAAGTGTTAGTAATTAATATGTAATAGTTAGCTTTATTATGGCCTTTATGTTTGTTATTAGCCTTAAGCTTATGTAGAAGGCCCATGAGCTTAGGCCCAAGCCCATAAAAGAAAGGATGGAAACTAGAGTGTTGCCCTAGCTTTCCTCCTATAAATATTTTGTAAACCCTCATTTGAGGGTTGGTTGTTCAAGTTATTTCTCTCATCACATCTACGCCTAAACCGTATCATATTATCGTGTGTGTGTGTATTTGGATCTTGTTCAATCGCCTATCTCTTTCTATATTACTTGTGTTAGTAAAACTAGTGACCTAACAAAGGTATCAATCGCCTACTAGTTGGGTGAATCGTGTTTGTTTTTGAAGTGGGTTTCGGTCCTACGCCTAAAACGCACATTTGATACTTTGGTTCGCTTAAAACTTGTTTTTACACTTTTTAATCCAAGATTCTTGTACTTTCAACGTTTTAAGGTGTTAAAATACTTGTTTTTGGCAAAAGTTTCAAACTTTATGCGTGGATAGTTGTTTTGATCGAGTTTTGAACGAGGGTTCTATCCTACTCAGAATCGCTTTTAGAGGCTTTGGTTCATCAAGTTTCACACTTTTGTGTATTTTGGTGTTATTGAAGCTATTTTATCACACAAAACCGGTTTAGAAACACTTTGGACAAAATCAAAATTTTGAACATTCCTACGCGTAGTAAAACCCTAAAATTACGCTGTAAGTGCTTCCTTGGTTTGATCTTCATTTTCATGGTTTATTCCGTGTTTTCTTACTTGGATAAGTCCGAAAATACGTCGACTTTGGATATCTTTTGCACCGTGATAGTGTAAAGATCATTTGGGCAAAACCCTAAAATTACGCATAAGATAAGCTTACGCCAGAAATCCCACGCCTAAGATTTTTCCCACGCCTAAGCCTAGTCTTACGATAAGAAAATCCTACGCCTAACTTTCTACGCCTAACTTTTGTCTACGCCTAACTTTAGTGCTTTTCCTACTTTACAGAAGCTAAATCCTACGCAGAACTTCTCATTGTTACGCCGTAACTTTGGTGTTTTTACGCATAAGTGCTACTTGGTTCTTGTCTTTTCTACGCCTAAGGATACTTCTTCAACAAAGGTTCATTCGACTACAAAGATCCATTTTTACTACACAAGTTTATCAACATGTCTCAACCACCATACTCTAACTATTTCCCTCACACTTATAATCATCAACAACAACAACAATTAACTCCACAACATCAACAATGGAATCAACAACAAGCAATTTATCAACAACAATTTAATCAACAACATACTCCACAAATTGGTGCAATTCCACCACCACAAATGGTTCAAACACCACCAAGCCTTCAAGTTCAACCCTACACAAATGATTTCAATCAACATCCATCAAGGAACACTATGAAGGAACCCACTTGGTTTGCAAAGATGTGTGAAGCTTTAAGCAGCCAACAATCAATTCATGAGGTCGGATCACTTGATAGACCTCCAATGCTCACTCTGTGAAACTACGATCAATGGGTGATAAGGTTCTTTAGGTTTTGTGATCCAAGAAGCCACATGGAAAGTTCTTAAAGAAGGTTATCTTGAAGGTCCATTTGAGATGCCTACCGTCATTGTACCGGAGATCCAATGCTGTTCCACCAAGAGATGAACAAACGAACATTGCTATCAGCATGCACTTGAATCCTCAAGAACTTCTACACTATGAAGCGATGAGCTTGCAATGGAATATATCCTCTTAGGATTACCAAACCCAATTCTTCGTAGTGTTGATGCTCAAAAGATCGCACAAAAATGTGGGATCATATTCATCTTCTTATGGAAGGATCTCGACTCAATCAGAGGATTTGGAATCCAAAATTTACTTGGCTTATGAACACTTCATGATTGAACCCGAGAGACACTAGAGTCCTATCATCATCGATTTTCGACATCATCAATGATTTGGATAAACACAACATCATCATGCCAAGAATTGCGCTGAATACTAAGTTCCCGAGTAGTCTTGGTCCCGAATGGGAGAAGTATGTCATTTTTCTCCGCAAGCAAAGAATATGCATCATTCTACATATGGATTGTTGTACGATTACTTGAAGCCTCATGAAAAGGAAGTTGATCGGGAAAGGATTCTCCGTGCTCAAATTGCTACACAACACATCCGGAAAATCAACAACTTGCCTTGTATGCTCAATGTAATTATCCTCTCAACCAAAGAACTCAACCAACCGCCGCTTCAACCACACCTTCAATCAAAGAACAACCTCAACAAAATCAATTGGTTCCATACAACAACAACAATGCTCAAGCATATGTCGCTGAAGCTATCGAGGAAATCGATCCGCTCAAGCATTGCAACAAGGATTTGTTATGATTGCTAATGCTTTTAGCCGTTATACCAACAAATCCAACAATCGATTCGCTCCTCATCTAACACACGAACTCAAGTCATAGAACAATGGACGAGTTGAAGTTCGTAATCGTGATTATGGTCGCCGATGGGCGGTGGTCAAGGGTTTAATGTATGGTAGGAATAACAATGAGCTCAAGTGGTGGAACAGGAAATGCTCAAAATCGGTTGAATGGTCTTAGATGCTACAACCGCAATGAGAAGGGACACTGGCTAATGCATGCCCAAAGCCGAGGACTAGGGGTGCTTATTTCAAAGAGGCTTTACTTTGGCTCTTAAGGATGAAGTCAGGATCTCTCATACACAAAGAATGTAGCTTTATGGCGTATGCACTCGTGATGATGATATGGAGGACTTGGTGCCAATGCAATTGTTATGTTGATGGCTAATATGCAAGAGTTACACATGAGTGAAACAGCCCAGTAGATGACATCGATGGCTTGTCTCGTGCACCGAACAAACCATCATCATATCTCGAACTAATATCTCCGCCAATATTCGATCCGCAAGGCTCGAATGTTCAAAATGAGTCATCTACATCTCATTTCGACGATTAAATAGACCCGTAGTTACATTTGACGATCAAGATGACCTTATGGTTTCCATTGATAATCAAATTGACTCGTGGTTATACTTGAGGATCTAAATAATGATCATGTTGTGACTCACGCTGAACACGTCGAACCTTTGCCTCATCCAGATCTTGTTCGCTTACTTAAAGACCAACAATCCCAAATTGAAGAATGTGTTGCATTAAATCGTGACCTTAAAAGTAAAATGCATCGTTAACCAAGGATTTTGAATGCTTACAAATGCAACTCAACTTTTTCAAAACTCAAGAAAACCGTGAAAAGGTTTTGAAATTTTGCAAAATCTCATCAAAACGAAAAATATTTAGAGAGAGATGCGTGATCTAGCCGCTCAAGAATGCTTTGTTGTCTCGAAATAGAACAATCAAACATGAACATAAAAAGCAAATTAACGCCTCACCTTGGAAAATCAAAAGCTAAGGTCGAGTTGTTAACTTGTCAAAACAGCTTCTCCGATACAAAAAGCATTCAACGAATCGGTAGATGACCTTCTTGAAGAAATTATCGGCTTGCAAAACAAACTTAAAGAGTTTAAAACTGTTGTTTACAAACATGGTGAATCAAGAATCGCTATTGAAAAGTTTACCTTAAAACCCAATCCAAAAGGATATGGAAAAATCTAGTCGACATAAACCAAAGCTTTCACCAAAACATTCAAACCAACTCCTCAAGTTTCCAAAGGTGTAATACAAAATTGATAATATCGTTATGAGTGTTGTTGAATATCATCGTCAAGAGGAATTAGATGCGTAAGACGAGAGTCGATCAAAATTAAAAACGTTGTTTACAACAAACCTTTAATTATAAAAACGGTCACTTTTGTCACACCAACGGATTCTTCTAACACACCAAGGGTTATCATCAAAACACCGAGTCTTCTAATGTTAATCCCAACCAGATTATGCACAAACTTATGGTCCTTTACCTTCCATTAGTGAAGTAAACTCAAAACCGAAAATCGCAAAATTCTTAGATATTTTGACATTTTCATGGTCGACCTCAAAATTTTACAACATGAGATAGAATATCGCTCAAATCAAAATTGAACATTTTCAATCGCCCGCGCGAGAACAAAGAGACATTTTTCGTAAAAATCTTTACCTAATGTTAAAAACTTGAAAAGTTGTGCATTAGTCTGGAACGGATTTTCATAAGGAACTTGAACTATGAAGGTCGTTTTGAGAAAATGTAAACATCTATTTCTAATACTAAACGAAAAGAAAATTTTGAGAAAAGATGTTGATCGACTCTTGGAAGACCTTATCCGTGCCGATGTCCATAATGTTGTGTTATTCATTCTTTGCCATATGCATCCGATTATATCTCGCCGATATTGTTGATAATGTTGTAATCATGAGAACACCGATAATGTGCTTCAGATCGAGTCTTTAAAAGTCGAAAATAAACGATTACTCAACGAACTTTCCAATGCAAAACGTCGTCTTCATTGGTGTCAAAAGATATTCACAATCATCAACTTAGTTTTCAAAACAAAATCGCCGCTTGAGTGCAAAATCTTCCGATCCTAAATTTGAGCAACTGGATGATCAAAACGTGTCTTTGAAAAGTCAAATCTCAAAATATGAACAAGAACTTGTAAAAGTTAAACAGAATATGGTGTCATATTTGATTTACTCAATAAGACTCGTCATGAAGCATCAAACGAACTTGATCACTATCTTGCTCACACTAGAGAAGTCATGAATTTTGCCGGTAATATTCGCTCGAAAATCAAGATTTGATTCACACTATCTCTAAGTTAAGAGAAATGTTAGAAAGTATGAACAACTTCCGCCCACCGTGATTAAGAGAATAGCACCAACACACTTAGTAATCGTGAACCTAGAATCCCTACCGCCAAATCACAAGTTGCTAATGTGCTTCCTTCATCAAACAGAATAGTTGCGCTTTTCCAAACGTCCGCACTTCACAGCCTAGAGCACTCAATCAAGAATAGGAAGTTGCGACCCAAGAAAAGATCAATAAGGAATGCTAAAGTAGAAGAACACCCTAGGACTATGAATAAGACTCACGTTGCTTCCACTATAGATGTCAAGGCCCCGCAAATGTAATAGAAATAGTGATGTAACGAATGCTAAACCGTTAAGTACTTTTGATATTCACCGATGCACCTTGTGTTATTTGTCGAAAAGTATGAATTCGATTGTCATGACAAATGTGTTGCTAAAGCTATAATCTCTCGCTTACGGAATCCTAAGAATCGAATACCTCTAGGCCCACTAATCATTCTAAGTCTCAGGCTTGGTAGACCGCCTCTTTAGATTCTAAGGCAAGCATTGATGTCCCTCGTAGCTCCAGCCACCTCCTAAGAATGTAGTACCACCTAGTGCATTCACTAAGACTAAAGCAAAGAGTAGTTATAGATGGCGTAAATGGATATATAACACACTAGGATTTAAATGGATGCCTAAAATTATTAATGTGTGTATGTCTAATATAATCGCTTCGAACCCTCTAACATTTCGGGTTCCACATCTACTTCTATTCCATCCGTGTCGTCTGTGTGTAATGCAGTGATATGATCATTCTCTGATTGTTGATAGCGGATGTTCCCGACATACGACAGCAACCTTAAACCGTTATCAAACTTTATTGCAAAGTTCATTGGCACCGCCGTTCGGAATGATCACTTGCAGCCTATCATGGGCTACGGAGATTATATCAATGGGAACATCGAAATCGCCAGGTTTACTATGTGGAAGGCCTCGGTCACAACTGCTTTCAAGAGGGTCAATTTTGTGATGGAGATTTGGAGGTTGCTTTGTGGAGAAAACTTGTTTCATTCGTGATCTACAAGGAAATGACCTTATGTCCGCTCACGTAATTCTAGTCTCTACACTATCTCTATGCAAGACATGGTTGCTTCATCTCCCATCCGCTACTTTCAAAGGCAACATCTACAAAATCTCGGCTATGGCACCGCTGCCTCTCACATCTAAACTTTCAAACCATCACCAACCTTGCTCGACACAAACTAGTTGAAGGACTCCCACGATTCCTAGTATTCAAAAGATCACCTTTGCTCACTGTGAACAAGGAAAAGCACTCGTGCTCATTTTCCTTCAAAGGTGGAACACGCCTCAAAGATGTGCTTCATCTTCTTCACATGGATTTGTGTGGCCCAATGCGCTGCAAACGATCAATGGCAAACGCTACATCTTAGTAATTGTTGATGACTACTCACGATGGACTTGGGTCTACTTTCTTCAAGCAAAGACCAAGCTCCACAAATGATCATCACCTTCTCACAAAAATATGTGTTCAGCCCGCAAACACCGCCAGCAAATCGTAATGCATAAAGGAACCGAATTTGTTAACCAAACCCTTCGTGAATTCTATGAGAAAGTGGGAATTCAAGATCAAACATCTATTGCACGACACCGTAACAAAACGGAGTTGTTGAAAGACTAAACCGAACGTTAGTGGAAGTCGCAAGAACAATGTTAATCAATGCTAAACTTCCAGACACTTATGGGCGTCAAGTCAGATTCATCGCATGCTATACTCAAAACCGTTCTATGATCACAAACGCCACAACAAAACACCTTCGAGCTTGTCCACAACCATAAACCGAATCTCAAACACTTTCATGTATTTGGATCCCTTTGCTATCCGAATAATGATCGTGATGATTTTGGAAAGCTCAAAGCCAAAGTCGATATTGAGTCTTTATTGGATATTGTGAGAATTCTAAAGGTTTCCGGATCTGGAATCGTCGAACCAAGGAGGTAATGGAAACGATTCATGCTCATTTTGATGAACTTACGGAAATGGCTTCGAGTATAACAACTTAGAACCCGTCACAACCGCTTAAACTTCCTCAACCCCATCATCACCGAACAAAGCCCCCACTAACTCACAACAAATGGAAAGGTTATTTGCTCCTCCTGCTCAAAGGACGATATTGATGAACGTGCTCCTGTGTATCCATTGCTCACCGCACAACCCGATAATATTCCTATACCGATACACTGCTACAACAACCATCGTTGAAGATGCACCTACACCGCTTGACTCCAACACAACAGCTTGAACAAACCGCTCCAACAATGATGAACCACCGATGATATTCTCAATGAAGTACCCCACCGCAGATTTTGATCCAAATGCATTCTTCAACCCGCTTGCTAATGAGATCGCCGCACTGTGATGTCGCGAATCTTCAACAAACCATTTGAATCCTCGTAATCGCACAATGTATACCAACATCAACCTCTACACATCGATGGACAAAAGACCATCCTCCGCTAATATTATTGGCAACCCGAATCAACCAACCGTTACGAGACAACGCCTTCACACGATGGTGAACATTGCATTTATGCACTCACCGCCCGCCAACTGAGCCTAAAACATTAAAGACGCAATGACAAAAGACAACCGGATTGAATCCATGCAAGAAGAACTCAACCAATTCAAACGCCTTGAAGTATGGAATCGTTGAAAGACCAACAGGGTCTACGCCATTGGTCTCAAATGGATTTGGAAAACAAATTGATGTCAAGGGAACGCCATCCCAAACAAGTCACGCCTAGTTGCTAAGGGTTATCGCCGTGAAGAGGAATAGACTTTGAAGAATCTTTGCTCCCGCTGCTCGCCTTGAGGTCGTTCGATATTTCGTCATGCTCATATGAATATGACGGTCTCATCGATGGATGTCAAACCGCGCTTTCAATGGACAACTTAAAGAAACGGTTTATGTCACCAACCGATGGATTCGTTGATCCCGAGTTCCCAACCATGTCTACAAACCGAACAAAGCTCTTTATGGTCTCAAACAAGCTCCTGCATGGTACGATAAGCTATCATCTTTCCTCATTGCTAATAATTTCACCAAAGGTTCGGTTGACCCAACTCTTTTTATACAATATCACGGGCACATATCTTAATTGTTCAAATTTACGTGGATGACATCATTTTGGGTCTACACATAAAAGTTTTCAATCGCTTTTGCAAAACTAATGAAGAAAAATTTTGAAATGTCCATGATGGGTGAACTTACATTCTTTCTAGGACGCAAGTTCATCAATCATGGTATTTTCTTGAGTCACCCAAATATGCCCTTGAATTGTTAAACAAATTTGGAATGAAAACTCGTGACACTTATGCCACACCAATGACTCATACCAAGAAGCTAGATGCGATTTACATGGGAAATTAGTTGACCCTACCAAATACCGTAGTATTATTGGGTCTCTCATGTATCTAACAACAGCGAACGATATTGTCTTTGCCGCTTATCTATGCTCCCGCTATCGTCGCGACCAATCGAAACCCACCTCTCGAGGCTAAAAGAATCCTCCGATACATCAAGGGAACCATTAACTGGGATCCGTATCCTAAGGATTCGGTTTTGAACTAATCGCTTTTCAGACGCCGACCACGCAGGATGCTTAGACTCAAGGAAAAGTACTTCAGAGCTCTACAATTTCTTGGTGATAAACCGTGTCTTGGCAATCAAAGAAGCAGGATTGTACATCGCTGTCATCAACCAAGCGTAATATGTAGCCATGTCCGCGTGTTGTGCTCAAGTCATCCGGATGAGAACACAACTCAAAGACTATGGTTACGATTTGATGTAATCCCGATGTATCGCGACAATCGGAGTGCCATTGCGATCTCGCAACCCGCCAAAGACTAAATCAAAGCACATCGATCTTCGCTATCATTTCATCAAGGACCACGGAACAGGTACCGTTGAATTATACTGTGGGTGAATACCAATTGGCGATCTTCTCACCAAAGCCTTGCCTCCCGCTAGGTTTAATGAGTTGGTCCACCGGATTGGTATGAGGTGTTTGACTCAAGAGGAATTGGATGACCTCCTAAAACAGCCTTTAAAACCCGTCAAACACCAAAATCTCTTTTGTAAATAAATTTTCAAAACAAAATACAAAAATATAAAACCCGATAAAACAACAAAAATATTCTTCTAATCTATTTTTCTTTCAACATGGCAAGTACATTTTTCCGTCAACACTTTAATCTTTCAAAATTCAGATTTTTTCCGATCAAGTGTTGAGGGGAGAAAATAAATACTTAACTGCTTCAAAACATCCGTGTACTTGCATGTTATCATATCTCGTTGTTTCTTTTATCAATGGTGGTAAATGTTTTCGTTCAATGACACCCTGACTAAAATTAATAACCTTTCATCATTTTTCTTAAGTCGAGGGGAGTGTCACAAGTTTTTTTCTAAAACTTTGTTTGGTAACCAAAATGGAAGTTAAATGGCTTTGTTTGAAAAAGGAAAAGTGGAGGGACTAAACCGTCAAAATGTTAAAGTTACTTTTAATAAAACACCTCCCACCTAACTTTTCACTTCACATTTATTACTTACAACTAAAACATCCTACGCCTAAAATTCATTCAAGAAACCGTGTTTTGATCATCATTTTGTAAGTGTTTTTGTGATCTTAACATGTTTTTAAGATAAGGTTTTGAATTTCATGTAAATCCAACGGCTAAAAATTGTGAGATATGATGATTATGTGTTCTACGAAGCGTATGAACACACAATCAATGTGTGTGTGTTTGTGGTTAAATGGATTGTGTCAAAACGCTTTAAATACATCAATGATATCATTTTAACCATCAAAACCCACCCGTAAACACGAATTGGTGATTTTTGAAAATTAGGGTTTATGAGTCGATTTGGGTATTTTCAAATGTGAAGTGTTTTGGTCAAAAGATTGTTGGGTTATGGTCATATCATGTTGAATTGATCATTTCCATAGTTGGTAACCACCCGTAAACACTAATTGGTTGACAATTTGAATTTAGGGTTTAATGTTCATAATTTTGGGTATTTTTGATTCACAACGATTTTGATGTTATAACTTGGCCTAAAGACTCTACCAACACTCTAAGAACTACCGTAATTAAAATGGTGCATATCCTATGGTTAGAAGTGATACGCGTAATTCTCAACCCTAGGGTTTTGACCCACGCTGTATGACTTTCACGCATAACCGAATCATAAATGTTCTTGCCATAAATTGTTGTTAAAATGATGTTTTGTGATAATGTTAATGATTATGATTTACTTATTTCGTGATTTGTTACGCTTAAAATTCAGAATCAAGGTCATTTGCATTTCACGCATAAGGATTACCCCCTAGCGTGCGTAAGTCGCTATGCCTACGCCGTAAGGTTCTACATGGGACCACGCATCCCGTGAAGGATCCCGTGAAGGATATGTAAAAGGCTTCACGATAAGGTCTACTCTACGAGAAAGCCTCAAACCTTCGTTATGAAGGTTTTTATACGCATCACGGAAGCTCTACGCTTAAGGTCCAAAAATTTTTCCCACGCTGTAACATTTTCACGCTGAAGATAGATCCTACGCGAAGCTTATAACTACGCAGATAAAACACTTGCTTACGATAACTTTGTCATTGCTACACATAAGCCCGGATGGACCTTCATAATGAATTGTTACGTATACAATCTTGTTAATAAGCTAATCATATCATCACGTGTTAGGAATTAGAAATTCCTGTATTAAAGAGTCGGTCACCTCAAGTATATGTAATCGTAGAAAGCTCGTAGTCGTAGTTCCTTTATGTTAAGTAGTATTTAGTTAAGTAACACCGTGGAGGACGGACGGTCTTTACCCACCGTATGCCCGATCCACACCCGATGTGTGGCGATTTATGTAAGATTATAAATACTCTACCTCCCAAGGTAGAGAGTTGGAGCTCATAATAATATCTTTCACTTTCTCTCACTAAGTTCCCTAAACCTCTAACTTTCTCTCTAGAATTCCATCTATACGCCACTTTGTGTTATGGTTTGATGTGTATGTGAAAACTAATATCCTACAATTGGTATCAAGAGCCATGGTTAGATCATATCTTGCACATCTTTGGATTTCTAGTGGTTTTAGGTGGTTTTGAGTTTGAAAAGTTTAGTGGTTTTTGCATCATTTGGTTGATTTCTTGTGTTAAAGTTTGGATTTTGTTAGTACTTTTATGTTTAGAATCATCACAAGTGTTTAGGTTTTCATTTGGTAAGCTTGAATCATCTTGGTTGGGTTGTTTTGGATTGAAAAGTGATGTTTATGTGGTTTTTCTTGCTAGCGACTTGACTCACGGTTTATTTTCTTCATAGCGACTTGCTTTACAATTTTGTAGCGAGTTACGCTTTGGAGCTAGCGACTTAGATCTAGCGAGTTAAAGACAAGTAGTGGACCTCCACCACGGGTAGCGACTTGGTGGTAGCGACTTGGTCTCAGAGCGAGTTGCTCTTTAGCGACTTGTATCTTTAGCGACTGAGTAGCTTAATTGTCGCCAAAATTTTGCTAGCGACTTGAGGCTTAGCGAGTTACTACTTAGCGACTTGCATTTGTCTAGCGACTTGGGACTCTAGCGACTTAGTGGTGTAGCTAATTAAGGGTTAGCGACTTAGTGTTAGCGACTTAGTGCATTATCTTCTAGCGCATTACTTCAGCGACTTGAGTGATTGTTTACGGTTTTCTTGATTTAGTAAAACCCGTGAAAGAATCTATTTCCGCTTAATCATAGAGTTATAAAATCCCGTGATAATCGTTAACATGTCTACCAACGCTCCTACTATCATCTCCATCTGTCGAGGATGTTCAAGCAACCGCTCGATACTGCCCACCCATGCTCGATGAATCGACTACGATTCTTGGGCTCAACGAATCGATTGTATTGCCTTGAAAGGAAAATGGTGTCAACATTCTCAAATCCATTGATGAAGGACCATATCGAGTTGAGACGACTAGAGACATACTTGATACTAATGAAGATGGTACTCTGATTTACGGAATGGATGCACCTAAGATGTATGATGAGCTTGATGATAAGGAGAAAAGAGATTCGATGCGTATATCGTGGCTTCAAACATTGTTCTTCAAGGTCTTCCTAAAGACATCTACAAGTCGATCAATCATAACACCGATGCAAAGGCGCTTGGGATAATGTTAAGATGCTTCTCTCGTGTTCGTAATTAACTATGGAAGACAGAGAATCCCAACTCTATGACTAATTTGAGCACTTCAAGATGAAACCGATGAGAATGTCTATGAGTACTATGTGAGATTTCATAAGTTAGTGAATGACATGAGGAACATCGAATGACTATGCCTAACATTCACCGAACTCAAAATTTGTGAACAACATGAATCCCGAATGGCACAAGTTTGTCACCTCCGTGAAGCTCACTAAAGGATTGAAGAATACAAACTATGAGCAACTCTATGCCTTCCTCCTTCGTAATGAGAGACATGCTATGTTTGAAAATTGATTCTCAATCGCTCAAAACCAACCAGTGGAGAGACAAGCTCGCCTAATGACTCAACCGCTTTCTACTCAAACATCGGAATCACAACCAAAGCATCACAAGTCATACCCTTGGGTAATGGTAATCACAAACTCATTCCCGATCCTATGTTCAAACAAGTCGATGCCGATGCACACGCTGGTAACTTCATTAATCAACTAGCTCTTCTCATTAGTCAAAACATGAATTCTCTCCCACAAACCAACAACAACCTCGTAATCGCATCTAACCCACACAATCAAGCCACCGTTAAAGATGGAAGGATCGGTGCAACCAGCTCAGAAAGACAAGATGATCAAGGAAGAGGTGGAGCGGTAGAGGTTATGTTGGCAACCGTAATCGAGGAAGGAATGGTAACCAAGGTCAAGCTAAGCCAATCAAATGTTATAACCGTGGTGGTGAAGGACACATTGCAAGGAATCGCACATCTCCAAAGCGCCCATGTAACGCCGACTACTTTAGAGATAAGATGTTGCTTGCACAAGCTCAGACAATGGTGCCGCTGATGAAGAGGAATTGTGCTTTTAGCCGAGGGCAATGCCAAGACCTATGATGCGATGTGGATGAGCAATTTATTCAGAGATAGGTCACAATCATCGAATGCCTTTCAAGTCGCCGATCGTGATGCATACGACTGATGTAGATGATGGACCCATCGCACACACAATCTTTATGGCTAGCATTTCTCCAATGGTTTCTCCCAAGGTCTCTTCTTCACCACAAGTCGGCCCATCCAAGGACAAACTCATCTCGAGGTATTAAAACTATACGATGATGTCGATGTGCAAATGATGCATGACAAAGTACAATCAATCAAACTATTGAATCAAATGTTGAAAATATGGGTAATAACAATATTGTCCCATACGATCAATACGTGAAACAAAGTGAAAGTGAAGTTGTACCAAGTGATGCATCTCCAGCATCAACAATGACTATGTTTTTGATGAATACACCGCATGTGCCTCGATGATTCCGTAATTTCGAACTAAATGCCTATAAAGAACGTGTTGCTATTTATGAACAACGCAAAATTTGAGTTGACCACCGTGAGCAGTGAAATGGATGACCAAGTGAGTACAAGAATTAGAAAAGTAAGTTTAGAGAAGAAGTATTGAAACAAGAATTAAATTCCTTGCAAGAAAAACTTTCTAAAACAAATAAGCAAAACAAGAACTTCAAGAAAATGTGAAAATGCTTAAGCAAGAATTTAATGCAAAGGAATCAAAACTCTTGAGAGATTTTTCTAATCTGAAAACTTTGAAAACAAACTTGAAAACAAGTTGTACATACAAGGAAACACCATTCGATCGCTCACATGGTCACTAAACATCGAGTCTTAAGCGATAAGCATAGCATTCCCTTGTTGAGGAACCAAACCCGAGGTAATTAAAAAGGCTAGAAATGCTCATAAGGTGCTTTATGATGGTAATGAAATCCTTAAGCCTAGGCGTAAACCTAGTTGCGCTTGAGTGCACCGAGGAAGATAAGAAATCAAATGAAATCACTAGGAAAAGATGAATAAGAAACTAAATGATCCCAAATGCAAAGAGAAAAACATAATTATCACTCCTCATGATTACAAGAAGGAAAACCGGATTTCCTTGAACAAGTTTAAGCCTCGTGACATTGTTGACTCCGAACAAGTCTTCTCGAAAATGGATTTAGATAAGCGTAAAGCGGAAAATATTGTTGAAACAAACCTCCCTTTGAAAATGCCTAGAGCGACCGTGTATCCTCCTAATACACCAATGCATCTTGTTCCTAGAACAATTGCCACTAAAAGCAAGACCTTAATTAGCCAATACGTTATATTTCAACTATTTGTTGATTTTGAGAAAACTTGCAAGAAAAGGATCACACCCACCGGTATAATCAAGGAGAAAGGGTTTTGAACAAATGAAAGAATGTTATTTAATCGAGGTCATGCCCTTCTTTAAACTTCTAAAAGATCACTTTGAGAGTCTTAAAAGGGATAGAAACCGATATTAATGGAATGGAAAAGGAATTTGATGCAATGGTAGTTGAAGTTAGTGACTATGAGCGCAGCAATCGAAATATAATGAGATTGAGAGGAAGAACTTGCATACATTAAATGAGAATCTTATTATCGAATGTGTTGCTCAAGATGTGTTTTTCATCGCTCAAATTGCTCTATTAATGCTTCCAAATTTCATGAACTATCGCTGCCCCGAAAGTCTCCCATGATCGTGTCATTGAGCTTGAAAAACTAATTCTAAACTAAACGAGAAAATTGAATCGATGATCACGACAATTTGGTTAAACATTTTTCTAAACTAGAAGTTGAGCATTTTAATTTACAACTAAAATATCAACATCTTAAAGAAAATGTCAAAACTTCAAATATCAAGACATCTTCGATGCTCCGAGTTTGATGCGCTTTTCAAATTAACAAACGTGATGAATGATTCAAGCTCAAAGGCAACACGATCGAAAGTTGAAAGCCCAAATCTCTCAATTAAAGGGTCAAACGAACAATATGACAGCTCCCAAATGCCTCCTCCTTTAGATTCTCGTAATTCTCAAACGCTTCATCTTCAAAACCTAGTAAATGCTTTACAAAAGGAAAACGAAAGTTTTCTAGAAGAAAATGAAAAGGTTAAACGTCATTTCAATGAGTTATTTGAATCAATTAAAGTCACTCAGAATAAAAACAACGAACAAATAGCTTCATTGCAAAAGGAAATTGAGAATCAAGAGTCGTAAAAGGAAAATGCCAATGACCAATGGGGAGAATGGTGTATCAAAGGTTCACTCTTGTAATAAATATGCTTTGTCTGTGACATATGTCCCTCCTCATCTAAGGAACAACAAACTTGCTATTCAAACATACTTCTCATCCCTTAAGGATTGCTTAGAATGTCTCTGCGTGAGATTGTTGAAGAGGATAAGCTAGAGAAACCTCATGATAATGCAATTGGACATGCATGCTTATATGCCAAACGATCTCAAGAAATCTTAGAATGCTTGATCACAATATGCCCAAAGTCATTAGGTGAGAGAGTTAATCCTTTGATTCCATGCTCGATGCCTAATGCCAAGTATGATATGCATTCGATTCCCAATGTTTTGAATGTGAACCGTAGTGTGCCTTTAAGTAGTTCGATTCTAGATCCGTCAATGCTAAGAAAGAGAACTCAAGTGTGCCTTCTAGGAGTACAAATCTCAAGACTTAGTTTTAAGAAAGTGAACCTTAGTGCACTCGCATGTAGTTCAGATCCCAAAGACATCTAAACAGTGATGCAAAGAGTAGTAAACAAACTAATGTTCCCATTCCCCACAGAGTAATCATGACATTAAAGGGAGCAGTCAAAGTCTCAAGACAATACAAGGAATGATAGGACCTCGCAAGCTAAGAATGTGCATCGAAAAGAGTAGAAGAACAATCTAGGAACTTTAAGTTTGAATCGAATAAAACGAATCGTGTTGATTCTAGTATTAGCCATAGGCGCATCGTAATTAATTCAATTCGATACTATTTGCAAACCTTGTACCGATGTCCGCTTGAATTTGTTTCTAATCATGAATGTGGTGTTAATGTTCTGCCTAATGATGTTAATTGTCCAATTAATATTGTTAATGCTAAAATTCATGCTAAGAAGGCTAAAAGGCAAAACGAAAGAAAGTTAGAAAACAAAGGAAACCCACAGAAGAACATTCAAGAAAATAGGCTTTTATTGATACCGTTGGTCATAAGACTAATCGATAATGCCCACTAGAAAATGGATGCCCACCGGTAGAACTATTCCTTAAGAAGTGATCACACCGTGAATGTGGCTAATACGCACACTAGTATCGCATCTATTCACAATGATTCCATTGCCTCACTTTCTCGATATGAATGCTTCTATTTCGATGTGGGTGTTCCAACCATTGTTACTAACCAAATGGAACCCATTCTTGCATGGGGATCCCAATTATCCGCTTATCCATTCTTGTCTCGTGTTCAACCGCAGATCGCTCAAATCGCTCTGTGGTACCGGACTCAGCCGCTCCAAGCATATGACCTGAGACCGGTCGCGCTCATGAACTTCGCGAGCAAATTCATCGGATCGTTAGATTTGGTAATGATCATTTCGGTGCTATTATGGGTTATGGAGATTATGTTGTTGGTGATAGTGTCATCTCTAGAGTTTACTATGTGGAAGGTTTAGGTCATAACTGCTCTCTGCTGGTCAATTCGTGATTCTCGATCTAGAAGTAGCCTTCGTAAAACATACCGCTTTGTTAGAGATCTTAATGGTAAGGAACTGTTAAAAGGAACTCGTGGCTCAAATCTTTACACCATCTCTATCGATGACATGATGAGGGCTTCTCCAATCGCTTGTTATCAAAGGCTTCAAAACAAAGTCATGGTTATGGCATCGCTGCCTCAATCACTTGAACTTCGCACCATCAACGATCTTTCCGTAAAGGACTTAGTTGTAGGTTTACCTAGACTAAAGTATGAAAAGGATCATCTTTGTTCAAGATGTCAATTGGGAAAAGCAAGAAGTATGCCCATAAACCCAAACCTACTAACTCGTCACGTAAGTTCTTCATATGATTCATATGGATTTATGGACCAATGAGGTGCGTAATATCTTTGGGAAGAAATATGTGTTAGTTGTGGTTGATGATTACCTAGATTCACCCGGTCAAGTTCTTAAGGACAAAGGATGAAACCCCGATATCATCATCAAACTCATCAAACAACCGCAGTTCGACTTAACAAAACCGCCGTAATTATCGTAATGCATAATGGAACCGAGTTTGTCAACAAACAACTTAGTGAATTCTATGAAAGCGTTGAATCACCATCAAAGAAGTGTTCCACGAACCCTCAATGTAACGGTGTAGTTGAAAGACTAAATCGAACTCTTGTTGAAGCCGCTAGAACAATGCCGATTTACTCAAAGGTTCCAATGTTTCTCGGGTCAAGCAATTGCCACCGCATGCTACACACAAAATCGCTCCCTCGATTCACACTGCTCATGGAAAACTCCATATGAACTTGTCCACAATGTAAAACCTAATCTCTCTTTCCTTCGTGTTTGGTGCATTGTGTTATCCAACTAATGAGGTCAAGACTTAGGCAAACTTAGGGCTAAAGTCGACATTGAGTATTTGTAGGATATGCACCAAACAAAAAGGGATACCGAATCTACAACAAAAGAACCCGAAATATCATGGAAACAATTCACGCTACGCTTGATGAGTCGACGGTCAAATGGCTCCTCGGACACTCCACCAGACCCGCACTTCAAAACAATCCCATTGGTTCATCCCTTGTTCCAAACTCCTCTCAAGAAACTCCATATGTACCTCCATCCAAGATGATTTAAAGAAATTGTTTGATCCTATGTTTGATGAACTGATGATTCAATTACTAATGAGGTGTTGATCCCTACAACAGAGGATGCTCATATTCCCGTGAATGAAGTCAATCCTCGCCTCAATATCTTTAAGTCAAGAAGCACCGTCACGATCCTTCGCCTCATCAACAAATCATCATTCTTCAAATGTACATCATGGAAATGTTTCGCATCAATGATGAAGTTAATCCCTTTGCTACTCCTCAAGATGCTCCATTTGAAAACATATTTGCTACCTCGAATCATCATCGAACCATCTTCTTCGTGAGACATCGACTCGCTACCTCATCCCTCAACAACCGCCACATGAACACCTCGAAAATGGACTCACGATCATCCATTAGACAACATCATTGGAAATCCTCTCGTCCCCAGATCAACCCGGAAACAACTTGCAACCGATGCCTTATGGTGCTTCTTCAACTCCGCACTATCTAAGATCGAACCAAAAGATGTTAAACCGCCATGAATGAAGATAGTCGGTTCAATGCCATGCAAGATGAAATTCATGAGTTTGATCGACTTGATGTATGGGAGTTAGTACCGCCCGCATCGTGCTATGATTATAGCTCTTAAATGGATCTTCAAAGTGAAACTTGATGAGCATGGTGATGTGTTGAAGAACAAGGCTCGATTAGTTGCTAAAGGATATCGCCAAGAGGAGGGTATTGACTTTGAAGAATCTTTTGCTCCAGCTTGCTCGAATCGAGGCAATCGTAATCTTTCTCGCTAATGCCGCTAGTAAGAACATGGTAGTCTATCGATGGATGAAGACGGCATTTCGAACGGAGATCTTAAAGAAGTCGCTCACGCCACCAACCCAAGGATTTGTGAATCAAGAGCATCCTACTCACGCTTATCGCTTGAAGAAGGCTCTTTACGGTTTAAAGCAAGCTCCAAGGGCATGGTATGATACATCGTCAAAGTTTCTTCTATCAACCGGATTCATCAAAGGAGCAGCTGATCCTACATTGTTCACCGTGAAGTCGTGCAAACATTTAATTCATGTTCAAATTTATGTTGATGATATTATTTTTGCCTCGATGCATCCAATGGAATGTGATCATTTTTCAAATGAAATGAGTTCAAAATTTCAAATGTCAATGATGGGACAAATGTCATTTTTCTTGGGATTACAAATTTCACAAAGTCCCTGAGGCATTTTCATAAATCAATCTAAATATGCAACCGTAGATCTTAAAGAAATTTGGATTTGATTCAAGTGACCGTTGACACCCCCATGATTGACCGAACCAAACTAGATGAGGACCACTGTGGATCATGATTGACCAAACGAAATATCGTAGTATGATTGGATCCTCGATGTATCTCAACGCTAGTAGACCGTACATCTTGTTCATTGCTTGCATGTGTGCTAGATACCGTGCTAAGCCTACTAAAAGCACCTTGAAGCGCTTAAACGGTCTTTCGGTATCTCCAAGGAACCATCAATATGGGTCTTGGCACCAAGGACACCGGTATGTCACTAACGGCCTATGCGATGCCGATCATGCATGTTGTCAAGATACACGCCAAGCACGTCCGAGGTGCTCGCTTTTGGGTGATAAGCTTGTGAGTGGTCTTCAAAGAAGCAAATGAGTACTTCTATTTCCTCTACAGAGGTCGAATACATAGCCATGTCATCTTGTTGTGCTCAAATCTTATGGATGAGATCTCAATTATCCGACTATGGCTTTGAATTCAACAAAATCCTCCGCATCGTGATAATAAAAGTGCTATTGCTCTCTCATGCAACAATGTTCAACACTCAAGAGCAAAGCATATCGACATTCGACATCATTTCATCGTGGAACAAGTGGAAAAGGTGTGGTGGAACTCTATTTTGTGAGGTCTCGAATATCGCTAGCCGACATCTTCACCAAAGCTCTTCCAAGAGAACGTTGAGTTTATTCTTCCACGCCTTGGCTTGAAAAGCCTTCAACCGAACACTCAAACGCCTTCGTGAGGAAGACGAGGAGTAAAGGTCTATCTTCATCTATCTCTTATATATCTATTAAATATTATTTTCAAAAATCAAATAGAAAAATATAAAACTTTCAAAATCCATAAAAATTTGAAAAATTCAAAAATCTTCAAAAATATTGTCAATTTGTCATGTTTTCTCGTTCGATTATATCTATTTGTTTTGTGATGTCATTCAAAGAATGACACGGACTTTAGATGTTGTTCGAATTTAAAAAAAAAAAAAAAAAAAAAAAAAAAAATATTTTGGGAGAAAGAGAAAAATGGTTTATTGTCATTTCGTGCAATAACCCGGTTTTAAAGAAAGAACGAGCCATGTTTTATCATGTTTTCAAATTCCATGCTCGATTCTATAAACATTTATCTCATTAAAACTAATCGCTTTGAAAAATAACTCTGGTCTCTATTTTGATAATCATCTCGACTTATTTGTCAAAATATATATCTCTCAATCAACAACCTATGTCATTGATCGAGGGGAGAATGATTTCAATTAAATTAAAAAGTTATTTGGCATTAAATTGTTTTCAAAAGATGTACATGCATGTTTTATCAATGGAGTTTAAAGTCTTAAATCCGATCCTTATCGCTCAAACGCTTTCACAATCAAGTCACAATTCTCCTTAAAGCTTTCAAAATCAATTTAATTATAAGAGATCACAAATCTCAAATGATTTGATAATTGTGATCGGGGAGAATGTGTGATTTAAATTGGATTTAAACCGATAATTCGGTAAATGGTTTTATAAGGATGTACATGCTATCCTTCCCACATGTGACAAACGATTTCAAATTTTCAATGCACATGTTGAGGGGAGCATCTATCTTAAACCTATGATTTGAAACGTGATCATTTATCCCAATGTGCAAGTTCCTCTAGTATGTGCAAAACTCTTTTCAAACCTCGAGGCACATATTGAGGGGAGCAAATTTATGGAAACCTCATCCTTCCCGTAAATGCTATATCTACTTGATTTGATGCGGAAGTGATGTTGATATCTTTAGAAAATGGTAATCAAAGAAGTTAATTCTTCCTCTTGCCTCCGTGCAAAACGATTTCAAACATTTGATGCACATGTTGAGGGGAGCACTCGTTTAAAATATCAAAAACAATTCAGTACAAAATGTTTTGATAATATATCACAAGTATCCGGATTGATTTTCAAATGGTTTTCAATTGGTTCCAATGGCG
Organism: Chrysanthemum lavandulifolium; assembly: GCA_022545495.1. NCBI lineage: Eukaryota > Viridiplantae > Streptophyta > Magnoliopsida > Asterales > Asteraceae > Chrysanthemum > Chrysanthemum lavandulifolium. The sequence goes on from CM040242.1 coordinate 167,702,757, forward strand.
TATGAACAATACCAAAAAGACCCACCAACTTTACTTTATGTACGGTGATATAAGGATGATAAGGTTAGGTATGTGTTCCCATGATCCGCCGTAATCGTGAGGGATCTACCCAGGACAATCCACTAGTTAGTGTAGAAGTCCTTAGGTATGATGATAAAAGGAGAAAATGAGATATGGGAAGAGTGCGGACTAAGACCGAGCTAGTATCGAATAAACCCAACAAGGTTCTAGCTATGAAGTCTCGTAAGCAATCAAGGGGTTGAAGAATTAAAAGAATTGAATGAGAAAAGGGTGAAAACAAATAGCCTCCATTTATTCAACCTTAGGGCGTAAACCGGTTCACTTCATATGCTACCGATGGTAACATCGGTATTGAAGACAAGACGTCATGGACCCAAAGGACGACCGCACTTCAACTTTCCAAACCACTCAAGTTCCTCTTAAAAGGACTTGTTTCATTCTCACGGGAACCGACATTATCTATCGACTTTCTTAGAGATCGTTGATATTGAAAAAGGAGACCTCTCCCTAGTCTCCCAATACAGATCCAAATATGCACAAATTGAGTCTAGAGCCACGAGATCATCAATAAATCTCATTAGGACACTTTCAATGAAGACTCTCTGCTTCACACAATGTGGAAGAGAGATTATATTTTGAGTCCCACGATTATCCTTGTGGTATTGCCGTAACATCCGAGTGATGTGTATACATATTCACAATGAAGATGGAAAGCCTTCTCGAGCCAACATCAAACAAGCTCCTCGGTAGGTGGCATGTGAGATCTATTATATGGATCAACCATGTGACAACCGAATGAAACAATGGGGCGATTCAATCTCTTGAATCAATCTCGGTTCAGTTATGGATTGACGGATACCTTTGAAAACCGGTCTTTGTGCTTAAAAACTCTTTTCTTTAGCACATCGACTGTACTCATTTTTCAAACCAAAGGTGTTTTTATGATTGATAATTGATTTTCAATAAAACCTTCGTTGTATTGCAAAAACAATTTCTATTGAGCAATACACATTGTTTTTCAAATCTCTTTTCATCAATCGCTGGACTTAAAATTACCGGTTCACTCACTCCGTGTTGTCTTCTTTGAGATGTTCCGTTTGAGAACACTAGAGCAACCGCGAAACCCCGTCAAGGAAATTCTTCGGAATTATACCGATCACAGCAAGACATGTATCGATCAACGGGAACCCGGGCGGTACTCAATTCAACGAAGTGATCAAAGACACTTTCGTGCGATTTATTGCTAATCTGTATGCGTGTACACCCGACGCTTGCAAATGATCGTAATGAAGCGGTCAATCCATAGCCGCATGCTCACTTAACACATTCATCTCAAAAGAAATCATGATTAGTGCATCAATGACTCGATATTTTCACTCCATGCTTCGCTTATGTCACGCCAATATCATGAATCAACTAAAGCTTCCGCTACTCGATAAGAAGATATCATGATCCGTAATGTGAGCATGTCGGTCCTAATGTCACAACATCACATAATACCAACACCACAAAGGATGTGTCGTAGATTTTTGATAGTCGATGATCTCAAAAGATGGCTCAAAATTAACATCACGTGGATCAAGAAAAGACCTCCACTTGAAGTAACCAAACATGCAATGTGAAGAATCAATGACTACGAGCTTAGAGCAAAGGACTACATCAAGAATGCAAGATCAATTGTTAATGTAATATCTATTTGTATTCAATGTAATTTTGGTACATGATTGAGGTGACCTCCTTGGGGAGATTGTTAGGAATTAGAAATTCTGTGTATTAAAGAGTCGGTCACCTCAAGTATATGTAATCGCTAGAAAGCTCGTAGTCATAGTTCTTTATGTTAAGTAGTATTTAGTTAAGTAACACCGTGGAGGACGGACGGTCTTTACCCACCGTATGCCCGATCCACACCGATGTGTGGCGATTTATGTAAGATTATAAATACCTCTACCTCCCAAGGTAGAGAGTCGAGCTCATAATAATATCTTTCACTTTCTCTCACTAAGTTCCCTAAACCTCTAACTTTCTCTCTCTAGAACCTCATTCATACGCCACTTTGTGTTATGGTTTGATGTGTATGTGAAAACTAATATCCAACATCACGAATTCAATAATGTCACTAATAAACTTAAACGTTTAATATGTTATGAAATATAAGTGACAACATAAACTTTAAAACCTTAAAGTTAACTAACTCACGAAATGTTTCTGAGCATCATTAGACTATTGGACAAACAAGTGACTTAGGACTCAGAATGTTATTTCGTATAAAGATATGGTGGCTAATGTTAACAAATGAATGAATGGATGCACAAGAAGTTTTACAATCGATGATATCTTTCCGTAGGTTACCCGAGAAAACTTGAAAGAATAACCTTAGGGTTGACTTTGCCACCCTAACTTGCATGTAATCTTCTTGTCTCATAGCGGTGGATATTCTCAAGACTCATCCTTATCGTAATATGCTCACACTCGCCACGCCCGTAAGTCTACATTCAACAATTCGGGATTCCATGCAGAGGATCCTCGGACAAATGTCGTGAAAGTGACTCTTAATCACAAGCAAGTCACTATCACTCCCGATGACTTACGGCTGTTTTCATAATTCCGCACATCGCCCAACCGACTTCTTTGCCACCCCATCGAATGATCGCCCCGCAATTTTGATAGATATTGGTTATGATGAAGTCACAGAATCATTACTAAGCACTCTCTCGTGGAGTCAAGAATATTCTCAACCATGGAGGACACTCTATATTATCATCACCAAATCGGCCTCGGTCGCGATAAAGGATATGAGCATCCCAAGCTCATGGAACCTGCAGATTTTCCGGTCTCTCGATCAACAAGAAGGACATCATAATTGAAGCATCGCTTTGGGAAGACATGATGTTGTTTCGCAAGAAGCTTGGCAACAAAATTCCTATGTCGATACACCAAGTCGTTGATTCAGAGCTCTTGGACTTCATCCCGATATCCCTGTGAGAATCAATGACCCAGATAATCATGACATCCGGACCGAGCACATTCTATCCGCGAATCAAAGAAACATCTATGAAGAAACAGGAGTCGAATTACCCGATCACCTTCTTACAGAGGAAATCAAAAAGTCGAAACGCACAAAAGGTATCGGGTAGCCGTTAAAGAAGGTAAAGTTGGACACCTTGATGAAAAGGCTTCGGGACACCTACCAAGGACCGTAAGAGGCAGGCCGAAGTGCCACAAGTACAGATAGTCGATGAATGTTCCAAAGAGGAAACCTATTCCAAAGAGGAAACCTACTCCTAAGAAGAAAGTACCTCTCGTGAAGCTACCCTATCCCATCCTCTACACCGAACCTCCAAGAAAGCTTTTGGACGAAAGTTCAAGGAATGTAATCGACGAGGAGATTCATTATTCGAAATCGCACAAGATGTCTCGACATTCCAAAACCTCCAAGTCCTCAAGTCGAAAAAGTAAACGGAAGACTCTCAGATTTGAGACATTTGATGAAAGCTCAAAGTGAAAATGTTGAAGAGCCACCGAAATTGAGTACAAGAAGAAAGTCAAATGACTTAGACATCAACACAAGGTCAAGTGTTTGCAAAGATCAAATGGGTGGTCCCTGAGGATCAAGTGGTGCCGCCCACCGAACCAACTCCCCGATGCGGTTAATCGACCCGATAAGGGAGCCGGTACCACCACTCTTATGCAACAACAAACTGTGGAAGATACTATAGTGTATGACTTTGAGAATCCAGAACCGACAAGAAGAAGAAAGATAAAGATATCGATTATGACATGTTTCTTCCGGATAGTCTCAACAAACGCATACGTAAGGAAACTTATTGATAAGGTTTTAAAAGGTACCATTTTGAGGGTCGTTTAAGTCCTTATTTGATCACTTTGTATCCGTTATTGCTTAATATCGCTCCTTTTCACTTTTAGGTCTCGTGAAGGCAAAATGTCGGAATGGCACTTATTTGGACGAAAAGGCGAATATATGAAGAAAATGGCCAAAGTCGAAATCGAGACACTCAGCTGTCGAAAGTAGAAGCGCGACGGCCAAAAGTTATACATGACGCCGTCCCAAAATTATTGTGACGGACGTAACCCAAAACTCAGATTTTCAAGAGACGGCGCCTAGTGGTGAAAGAGTAGGTCGTCGCTACTCGCACGGCCTAGATGCAATCCGCACGACGCCGAAGTCAAGAGGACGGCCACGGACATAAGGTGACGCCGCCGCAAGGTTAACGTGGCCAAGACGAAACCCTAATGAGCGGCGACACGACGGCGCCACTAAACATAAGGTGACGCGCCGCAATTGTAATCTTATATATAGAATCCGAATTTTTCGCCTTTGTGTGGAGAGTCTTTGGAGTAAAACCTAAAACCGAACCTAAGGTGTCTTGTACAAGATTTTAGGGTTTTAAACCCTATCTTACATCAAGATAAGTCTTTACTTCATTAATTCAATTATGTCTTTGATTATTTGTGTGTATGCTTGCATGTTCTCCATGTCCCGCTAATTTATTTGTGTGTTTGCTTAGGAAGTATGAAACTTAATTATTGAATATTGATTGGTTGTTTCTTATCTTAGTTGATTAATGATCTAGTAATGCGATAGGTCATTCGTTGTGTACTTAATGCTTGATTCATCTTTGTGAACCTTAGAGTATAATTACCGAGTAATTGTAGGCTAAACCATCCAAAGAGCGCCTTAGAGTAGGAGTCTATAATCTCTAGTGGGTTTGTAGACAAGACCCTTTGGTAAGTTCAAAGAGTTAGGAGAAACGATACCCTACAACTTTAGACACACAACGCAACTAGGAATAAGACGTGACACTCAACCATCAATAGGAGATAATTAAGGAGTAATACAAACTAAGTAAACACATCTTTAAACTATCATACGAGCACACATTAATTAGACATAGACTCCCACAACCTTAGTTTAGATAATTAGATAATAGTAGAGTAATCGGTAGAAATACCAACCCCCAAATCCAATACCCGAGATTCGTACCTTTCCATTTTCATAAAATATAAAAGATAAAAATAATCTTCCTCAACCTTAACCTTAGCGTAGTAACTCCCTACTAGCATTCCTATTCCCCAGAGAACGATATCAATACCCGTGGCTTACCCTAATTACTACACTACAACGATTAGGTTCATCGCCTAGGTGTTATAAAACTTGCTCAAGAAAAGGAAGTTCCTTTGACCCCGAACGACGCGTGTAGCGTTATCAAGTTTTTGCGCCGCCGCCGGGAATAGAATAGCTAGTTAGTAGTCCACCTCGCTTAGGTTTCTTTGCTTGATTCCTATCAAGTAAACTTTTTCTCATTTTTAGATTTCTCTTAGTCTATCCCCTTCTTCGTGACCTTTGTTCGTAATTCCATCACTTTTCATCATGGAAGGTGATAACCCACTACCATTCATCAACCCACCACCAAATGACCCGCCAAGAGCCCGTGCACTTGGTGAATACTCGAGACCAAGCCACCTAGGCTATAGGAACACCATTGAGCTTCCCGACCAAGCCCAAACTACGGCCCGCGATCCGACACCATCCGGTTGGTGCAAAACGGATGTGATTCCATGGACTTCGTTCAAGATCCAAATCAAGATCCGAGGGATTTCTCAAAATCGCCGATTCCATCGACCTTGATGCTACTACTCGGGAGACCACGCTACCGCCTCTTCCAATTCTCTCTACGGGACCAAGCTAGTAATTGGCTTGAGCGACTTCCCACCGGCTCCATCTCAAGTTGGGATGATCTTACTCTCGCCTCCTTGCTCAATTTTTCCCACCGGGAGAACCACTAAGCTTAGGAATGACATCTTGATGTTCCAACAACGCCAAGGTGAATCTCTACGAAGCATGGACCCGATTCAAGGACTTACTTCATAAAGTCCTCATCACGGCATTGATCTTTGGCTCCAAGTCCAAATCTTTATGATCATGTCAACTTTCCCACTAAGCGATCCATTGACCAAGCGGCCGGTGGAAAACTTAGTGATCTCACCGCAGAAGAATCATGGGAAATAATAGAGGACCTCGCCTCTATGACAACGAAAGTTGGGATGACCCCGTGAGTCGCCCAAACCGCCAAGGCAATCTCCTTGCCTCCTCCCGACCGTAGGATGATCGAACTTGAAGATCAAGTTAAATTCCTCATGAGTTCCTACAAAATCCTAAGTCCTCACGACAAGTGAATCAAATCACTCTACCTTGTGAGTTATGCAAGGTCCCCATGACACTCGTGATTGCACAAGGCTCTCCGAACAAGCTTTTATGGACTACGCCCATACGCATCGACGGAGCGGGAGAGAAGTGGTACACTTTCAAACCCGAACAAAACAACTTAGGAAACTCATACAACCCCTCATGGAGAAATCACCCTAATCTTAAGTGGAACCAAAACTCAAGCACACCCCAAAGCTCATCTAGTTCGCCTAATAGGTTCAATTCTTCTAATACCGGAACCCCACTAATCTTGAGGCAATTGCATCTAGATTTTGTCATCCCAAGAAACTCGATTGAATAAGCTTGAAGCCGATTTTAAGCAAAAACAAAGCGAGATGACAACCAAGCTTGATGCCCTCTTAAAAGCCTTCAATGAGCGGGAAGTTGGAGCACTCCCAAGTGATACCATTAAGAACCCAAAAGTGAATTCGATTGCATCGACTTCATGTTCCAGCTCACCATGGAGAGTGCACATCCATGCCCCTCTCACCCAACGGTTCACTCGGTAAATGCTATCAAAAGGGTTCCAAGTCATCCAAGAGATACCAAGGCCCAAGACCTTTGGTAAAGCCTACTTGAGAAACCCGTCACCAAGAATCCAAACCTAGTTTAGAGGAGGAGTACAAGGAACTCCATCAAGAAAACCGATTCTTGAAGTCTTAGCTCATGCACCTTATTATAATGCTTTAAAAGAAAAATATGAGTTAGAACTTAGGCTTGGAAAACATGGGTCCGCCTTTGTGCGAAACAACTTACCTAAGAAGTTAGACGATCCCGGCTATTCACTCTTCCGTAGACTTGGAACTTCCAAGCCACTCGATGCTCTAGCCGATTTAGGATCATGCATCAATCTCGCCCGTTGTCCTTCATAGAAGCCTCAACCTAGGTAAAATTGAACCAACGGAAACTATCTTAGGTCTAGCGGACGGTAGTATAGCACGTCCGTAGGAATAATAAAGGACATGGTAGTACATGTAGGAGAGTTGACTCTTTTGGCCGACTTTCATGTACTAGACATGAATAAGGACCCGACATGCCCATTACTAGTTGGAAGAGGATTTTAGCTACCGCTAGTGCCATCATCGATTGTAAGATGTCCAAAATAGTGGTAGGAGAGGGAGTGCTAGATCCGCTTACGATGTTAAAAAGCATACATACTATAAGGATGAGGAAATCCCACAAGAGATAGGGTTGGATAGAGAGCCTTCTCGATATGGACCTTGGATTGATAAGAACATCATAGGCCCCCAAAGACCTTTTTACCTAGATAAGGCCTTTGCTAGTGCAAAGAACTTTCCAAGAACAAGAAATGGCTAGGGACATAGAAGTGAACCCGCTCGAGGACGCCTTAGTATTTAGGAAGATGACCGAGTTCCTAGGAAGCTTGCCCGCTAACCTTGTCATGAATAAGTGGATAGTTGAGAACCGAACACATGTGGAATTGGAATAGACCGCCTAGTGATGGTAATGGAAGGTGGCACATTAGGATACAAATCTATGATCCCGATGGTGAGATGTTTGAAAAGGCATATTTAACCGAACGTACTACTAGGAACTTGAATGATAAGTTTGATCCTTACGACATTGTTGAGGATAGACTTACGATATCGGCACGTAGGAGCACGACTACGAGTCTAGCTACAAGACTCTTTAAATAAAGAAAAGCGCTTCGGGAGGCAACCCATGCTTAATTGTTTGCTTGTTAGTGTCATATATCTTTTATTAATTGTTTATCCTCATGTTTAAATTTGTAAAATGCTTTATTTTGTTTTTAACCTCGCCTTAATTGCATATAAAGGTATTTTACATAAGGGATAAGTGTAGGAGGATTACACACGCTTTCAAAAGAAACGTAAACATGAGAATAACAATTAACTAAAAGATATTTATGTTTGTTTGTTCGAGTCAAATGCTTGTATCGAGTCATAATGGATGTTTTGCGTAAATTTTTCCGATTCTAAAGATGTAAATTTTCCGTAATTTTTCCGTAAAATCGCACCGCTTTTTGTCAGATAACCGACGGCGTCAGATTGCAAACCGACGCGCCGTGAAGGAGTAAAACATCGATTACTTTTTCTCGCTTTCTCGAGCTACTTATAAATTTTGGAATTTTCCGTGTCTTAATTTTCTTAGAAATTCAGTAAACATCCATTCCACAAGCATTATATCCTAGTTTAAATCGAGTCTTATATATATTATTACCGCCGATTTTACGCGAAGGTTTCGCTTTGTTTTCTTCAAGTGTGTGTGTTTAGTTTGTCAAGAAGAAGTTACATAAGATTGGAAGGAGCTTTTCACGCAATAATTCTTCTTGAAAAGAGTTTAACCACCACTTTACACGGATCCTACCGAGCTAATCGGGAGTATTAGTTTTTTCGCTTTTAATTACCTTCTTTATCATAACTTTGATATTTTCGGGAACATTGGGGACAATGTTCGCTTTAAGTGTAGGAGGAAAATAAACGGAACTTTGAAACTATGCTTATCCTTGACTATTTGCTTTGTCCAATTGTGATTGTGTAATAAACCATGAGAAAATGTCGGTTAGGGTAATTTTGGCACCAAATTTAAAATTTTTCATGACATATAGGAGTGGGCCATTAGTCTTAACAAAAGCGCCTCACGGATAGGAAGTTGCATGACTAGCACAAAACCCTTACCACCCAAATTCCACCCAAAATGCGAGGATCGCCTTAGATTAGTAGGAATTAAAGCATTCATCTTTAATGCTTAGAGTGTGAACCGTAGTATATTAGATTCTAGAACTTGTTTTGTGATGCATTCCGAGATCGCAAGTGAGGCTACACTTGTGTAGTTAGGAATAACTAAATGATAAGAGGCATTAGGATAACCCTTGTTTGATACCGTAATATAATTACTTCTTCCACATCGGTTGAGTAATTCCCCACACCCTTTGCGTTGTACTCATCTTTAGTACACGATACCCCTAGTTAACCCCTCGAGCCTATCCTTTTCGCGGTTCTCGTGATATTTCGGTTTTTCCGAATATCAATGAAGAGCATTGTTTACACCCCACCCCAAATATACACCCAAATCGCTTTAGCCTACCCCTTATGCACTCACTTTTAGTGCAAATGTTTGTTATCACCCTAAACCCTTAGTTCAATTATCTAGTTGCTTGCATAAGTTGCTAAGTCGAGTCATATCCTTTGTATACGCTTTGGGATGATTGGGATTCATGGGAAAAGTTAAAGTTTATGAAATGACGGAAGGAACGTTAAATTCAAATTCCCTTTGTTTATGTAATAATGTACCCCAAGTGTTTTGATCTTTTCAATTCGGGTCAAATTAGTGTTAGAGTAATAAAACTCAAGTGTAGGGATATGCCTATAAATCCCTAGTATTTTGATGTTATCTTAGAGGATGGTAGAGTAAAAGTGTATGATGGTAAAAAAAAAAAAAAAAAAAAAAAAAAAAAAAAAAAAAAAAAAAAAAAAAAAAAAAAAAAAAAAAAAAAAACATACGGGCTACCATCCTACATCTATCCTTTAAATTTATGTTTGTTTATTTCGCTTATCTAGAGTTTAGAGTGTCGAGTCTTGGCTTAGCAACGCCATTCTTCATATGCATTTAACATAGAGATTTTTGACTTACCACCACTAAATAGCCTATCCCACCAAACCCTTATTTCCTACCGTAAGCCTAACGTTACAACCCTTTAAAGACCTCTTTGATAGTCTTTCCTAGGTGCTTACGCCAAAGCGATGGAGGTTTGATCTATTCTCAAGCCTATGGTAATCTATGTACTAGGACCGTTAATGAGTGTTTATCTTCCATTTCCTATATTGTTATATTTCATATATACACCGAGAGAGATGTGAGTATCCAAACACCCCATGTGAGGTGCTAGTATGTATTTCCGTGCTTGTTATGACTTTTATGGGCTTATATGTGTTGTGGACCGCTTTGAATTAATGCTTCATGACCCCTAACTTATAAATTAATTGGTTAAAGCACATTTGCTTGAGGACAAGCAAATAACAAGTGTAGGGATATTTGATAAGGTTTTAAAAGGTACCATTTTGAGGGTCGTTTAAGTCCTTATTTGATCACTTTTGTATCCGTTATTGCTTAATATCGCTCCTTTTCACTTTTAGGTCTCGTGAAGGCAAAATGTCGGAATGGCACTTATTTGGACGAAAAGCGCGAATATATGAAGAAAATGGCCAAAGTCGAAATCGAGACACTCACAGCTGTCGAAAGTAGAAGGCGACGCGCCAAAAGATTGCGACGCCGTCCCAAAATTATTGTGACGGCCGTAACCCAAAACTCAGATTTTCAAGAGACGGCGCCTAGTTGTGAAAGAGTAGGCCGTCGCTACTCGCACGGCCTAGATGCAATCCGACGACGCCCGGTCAAGAGGACGGCGCCACGGACATAAGGTGACGCCGCCGCAAGGTTAACGTGGCCAAGACGAAACCCTACGAGTGGCGACACGACGCGCCACTAAACATAAGGTGACGCCCGCAATTGTAATCTTATATATAGAATCCGAATTTTTCGCCTTTGTGTGGAGAGTCTTTGGAGTAAAACCTAAAACCGAACCTAAGGTGTCTTGTACAAGATTTTAGGGTTTTAAACCCTATCTTACATCAAGATAAGTCTTTACTTCATTAATTCAATTATGTCTTTGATTATTTGTGTGTATGCTTGCATGTTCTCCATGTCCCGCTAATTTATTTGTGTGTTTGCTTAGGAAGTATGAAACTTAATTATTGAATATTGATTGGTTGTTTCTTATCTTAGTTGATTAATGATCTAGTAATGCGATAGGTCATTCGTTGTGTACTTAATGCTTGATTCATCTTTGTGAACCTTAGAGTATAATTACCGAGTAATTGTAGGCTAAACCATCCAAAGAGCGCCTTAGAGTAGGAGTCTATAATCTCTAGTGGGTTTGTAGACAAGACCCTTTGGTAAGTTCAAAGAGTTAGGAGAAACGATACCCTACAACTTTAGACACACAACGCAACTAGGAATAAGACGTGACACTCAACCATCAATAGGAGATAATTAAGGAGTAATACAAACTAAGTAAACACATCTTTAAACTATCATACGAGCACACATTAATTAGACATAGACTCCCACAACCTTAGTTTAGATAATTAGATAATAGTAGAGTAATCGGTAGAAATACCAACCCCCAAATCCAATACCCGAGATTCGTACCTTTCCATTTTCATAAAATATAAAAAGATAAAAATAATCTTCCTCAACCTTAACCTTAGCGTAGTAACTCCCTACTAGCATTCCTATTCCCCAGAGAACGATATCAATACCCGTGGCTTACCCTAATTACTACACTACAACGATTAGGTTCACCGCCTAGGTGTTATAAAACTTGCTCAAGAAAAGGAAGTTCCTTTGACCCCGAACGACGCTGTAGCGTTATCATCCCCATGACACTCGTGATTGCACAAGGCTCTCCGAACAAGCTTTTGAGGACTACGCCCATGCGCACCGACGGAGCGGGAGAGAAGTGGTACACTTTCAAGCCCGAACAAAACAACTTAGGAAACTCATACAACCCTCATGGAGAAATCACCCTAATCTTAAGTGGAACCAAAACTCAAGCACACCCCAAAGCTCATCTAGTCCACCTAATAGGTTCAACTCTTCTAACACCGGAACCCCACTAATCTTGAGGCAATTGCATCTAGATTCTTGTCATCTCAAGAGACTCGATTGACTAAGCTTGAAGCCGATTTTAAGCAAAGACAAAGCGAGATGACAACCAAGCTTGATGCCCTCTTAAAAGCCTTCAATGAACGGGAAGTTGGAGCACCCCAAGTGATACCATTAAGAACCCAAAAGTGAATTCGATTGCATCGACTTCATGTTCTTGTTCACCATGGAGAGTGCACATCCATGCCCCTCACACCCAACGGTTCACCGGTAAATGCTATCAAAAGGGTTCCAAGCCATCCAAATGAGATACCAAGGCCCTGCACCATTGGTATAATCTACTTGAGAAACCCGTCAACCAAGAATCCAAACCTAGTTTAGAGGAGGAGTACAAGGAACTCCATCAAGAAAACCGATTCTTGAGGTCTTAGCTCATGCACCTTATTATAATGCTTTAAAAGAAAAATATGAGTTAGAACTTAAGCTTGGAAAACATGGGTCCGCTTTTGTAAGAAACAATTTACCTAAGAAGTTAGATGATCCCGGCTATTTACTCTTCTTTAAAAGAGACCTCGATTTTCTTACACGGTAGCGATGGTTCGCGAAAATACGCTACATCGTTGACTCTTCCATTCCCGCCGCTATTTACTCAAACCGATAGCTATCGAGAACGTGAAAATCGCTTGTTTTTCGACAACGCAAGCATACGATCGAGATGCATTGTATGGGATTCATCATTGGCCCGAATCAAGAATCTACTACGTGTCGCCTGTTCAAGTCTCAACACGCAGTTATGCAGTTCTAAGGACATCATGGCCATCAAACACGTTGATCTCAAGTCTGTGGGACTACACCTTCTTGAAGAATATCATAGTCAAACGTCAAGATGAACAGACTATGCATTCTCAAGTCGACTTTGAGAATTTGTCCATCAACGACTTCAAGACATGTACCTTGCCAAAGTATGTGGTCGATGAGACAATTCTCGAATGAAGTTCAACGCGATTTATCAAGTCACTGCCTTCATTAGACGATCGTGATCAAAGAACGTAGAAGATATCCAACGGGTCGTTGAATCTTATCGACGCTGTCAACCTCACTCCTCCAACGCTGATCTTCCCGACATCAATCGCCTATCTCAATATACGCCATCAAAGAAACCTTTCGAGTTGTTTACCGCAGTGAACTTCAAAGAAACCGCTTAATGGCGTGTAGTGATCTTCGTAAATTCGGGATCATACTTTGAAGTCGGTTAGGGACGGATTGGCGACAAGTTGAAGGATATACGCCGAAAAATTGGGTCTCCTAAGCTACCGAAATTTCGTGAAAGGAGGATGTGAGACTAATCATCACAATGATTGATGAAAGGTTGTTCGGAAGGATCGCCTGCACGATTGGAGAGCTATGTTGGTGGTCGCACCCAGATTAACATAACCATTTTCAACGCCTTTCGACTCTGGGAACATCATTGCACTTCCCGGTACCCTCGAATTGGTTCTTTCATTACAAATTTGGATGTATGATTATATATGTCAATGGCTTGTGCACACATAACAGTGTACAACCCGTGAATTGTCAAGAAAGGACCCTAAGGTATGCATCGACTGCCACAATCCTTATAAAGGAGTTAAAGCTTTACATTTGAGTAAAACCTTTCAAACCTTTCATTATTTAAGGTTTTGCTCAAAAGAACAAGTACTTCCCCGATGATTTTCAAAACCTCAACCGCTTATATCACTTGTTGAGGGGAGTATTTGAATTAAAACTTTGTTCACAAATTCTTCACAAGGTCACTCTTCCCCAACACTTAAATGGTCATATTTATTCTCAAACGCTTCAAAAATAACATTTTCATATGCCATTTTTGAGGGGAGAAAAATGTGATAAGAAATATGTTGTGCAAAATGCAAATGAATGTACTTGACTTAACCAACGAATTGACGGTACTAAACTGTTAGTAACTCGAAAAGACTTGTCCTAGACGGGTAATAATTTCAAGCTAGTTCGCTAGTAATGTAAACGTGTCTCAAAGGACTTGTCCAAGTAGAAAGTACCATTTGAGACACTCTTGGTAGACATGAACTCGACGGTATGACAACCTTTCGAGGTTTGTCTACACCTTCAAGGTAGTTATTAGAGCTAGTTGTCACCTAAAAGTCGACAATGTAACTCTTTAACTATGCAACGAATCGTGTCTCATGGGGACTTTCTATCTCCAAAGGATCAATTCAAAATGTGCGCTCTTTCCTCATCGTGCATTTAAACCATTAAAACTCTTAAGCACATGTGAGGGGGAGTATTATGCAAAATCCTATCTCTCAAAGGCTTCAAACATGTTTTCATTTACAAACCCTTTGAGAGATGTTTCACAAACAAAGGGTTTTAATGGCAACATAGGTTAGTCATGGAGTTATAAGGTGACTAAGGTTAGAATAACTGTCCCATGATCCGCCAGAGTGGAGGGATCTACCCAAGGACATCACAAATAGTTAGTACTTAGAAGTCCTTAGGTACGATTATAAAAGGAGAAAATGAGAATCGGAGAAAGAAAGAGTTGAAGAATTAAAAGAAATGCAAAGAAAAGGGTGAAAAGAAATAGCCCTCCAAATCATTCAACTTAGGCGTATAACGGTTCAATTCATATACTCTTGGTTGTCACTTAGTGACATCGGTATTGAAGATTAAAAGTCGTCATGGACCCAAAGTGACGCATGCACTAAACCTTCTTAGCCACTCAAGTTTCTCTCAATGTAAGCTTGTTTCATTCTCACAGGAACCCTACGTAAACTATTGGCTTTCAGAGATCGCTGGTATTGAAGAAGGAGACCCTCTCCTAGTCTCCGTCAGAAAACCAAAACGCACTATTGAGTCTAGAGCCACGAGATTCATCAAAAGATCTCTTAGAACACTTGACATTTTATCACTTGACGATCACCAAATAAGATTATCGGTGATTCATATCGAGTCCTTCACGATCTTAGCAACTGTCGAGAACATTTATGAGAGGTTCACATCGTGATCCTCGATGATTGAATGGAAACTCCCGCCAGGTCAACATCAAACACCGACAAAGAAGTCACTGTAACTCCCATGGATTACGCGGAGTGTGTCTCAAACGGTCTACGATCGTGAGGTGATGCTACGGTGTACCTCAAACGACTCATCTCGAATCAGATGTACTTGACATCGTGTTATCTCACTTGTGGGACTCAGCCTGTGAACGGCCTTGTAAGAATTAGGTTGTGTTTTCACACTATGTCATAACACTCAAGTTCAAACTTGTAAGTGTCGAAACCCGCTTATTACTAACCGCTTGAAATGTTTTCTTCTTATGGAAGCTCCGGAGCAGGATGATCGTGCCGATTCTTCTCATGCTCACGCCAACATCATCACTAATGGAAGTTCTATTCAAAAGCAACACAATCGCCGAATGATTCTTCGTCAAACCAAAGAATCTACAAAGTTAAAGACTTAGAGAACTTCATCAAGATTGAATTCCAACGTCATAGAGCGTGTGAGCATGGTGAAGAATGACGTGGAGACACTTGAGTAGCGAAGCGAACCGAGACAGACTAATGCGCATAACAACATACTATCACTTTCACCACAAAGAACAATGATCAAAGAACAAAGTTAATGATGACTTCAAAGCATAACTGCTCAAAGATAACTATCTCTACATCGAGGAGATTGTTCGAATCAAGGCAATTCCTCTCACAAGAAAGAAGAATGTCGAAGACGCCGAGCTACTATTACATCAACGCCTTCACCGCTCATCACCAACACTGAGGGGAGATTGCTGGAATCACCCTAAACCATAATCAAGTGTTAGTAATTAATATGTAATAGTTAGCTTTATTATGGCCTTTATGTTTGTTATTAGCCTTAAGCTTATGTAGAAGGCCCATGAGCTTAGGCCCAAGCCCATAAAGAAAGGATGGAAACTAGAGTGTTGCCTCAGCTTTCCTCCTATAATATTTTGTAAACCCTCATTTGAGGGTTGGTTGTTCGTTATTTCCTCTCATCACATCTACGCCTAAACCGTGAATAATATCGTGTGTGTGTGTGTGTTTGGATCTTGTTCAATCGCCTTTATCTCTTTCTATATTACTTGTGTTAGTAAAACAAGTGACCTAACAATTTTCAAACCTAGCAGCATTTTTCAAGCAGTAGTAACTTTGGCCCAGCGGCACTAACTTTTTGCCTAGCAGCAGTAAGTTTTATAGTAGCAGTACATATTACAAATTATCATCAAATCAGTCAATCTCCCTTTACTTATTCTACAAAATATTAGTCCAAAACCACAAAAACATAAGCCAACAACATTCCACAATAATCATAACATAGATTAAAACTTAGCAACTGGATATTCTACTAGCTGCCGATTTCAGCAGTACTAAGTACACAAGCAGCACTTTGAAAACTTGGTAGTAGAATTACTTTTTAATTATGATAACAGTACAAAATCCATACAAAACTTTACAATAATATAGTAAGATCAAACATTTTGAGATTTAACATTCCAATAATGGCAATCAAATATAAAAACCTACCCACATCAAAGGCTTTTGTAAGTAGATCTGCAACATTATTATCAGTATGGATTTCAACCATTTGAATTAGTTTCTTTTCATTACAATCTCTAATAAAGTGATGTCTAATCTCAATATGTTTTGTTTTAGAATGCAAAACAGGATTTTTAATAATGCATATTGTACTGTTATTATCAATGAAGATTTTAGTATGCAAAAACGTGTACCCATAATCCAGCAATTGGTTCTGAATCCAAAGCACTTGACCACATCAACTAGCAATAGCCACATACTCTGCTTTAGTTGTGGAATTGGCCACCAGATTTTGCTTCTTATATTGCCATGAGATAAGTCTACAGCCCAAAAACTGACATCCTCCTGAAGTAGACTTTCTATCCAAGCTAACTCTTGAATAGTCACTGTATGTGTATGCCATCAAGTCAAATGGTGAATCTTTATGTTAGCCTCGCTCTTTTATAAAGATAACGTCACTTAAGTGAAATGGACTAGATATGTAGTATACTTTGCCTGCAGGGACTAGTATCATTTAAGTGGCAAAGTAATAGTTGGATGAGCCTATAAATACCCCTCATGACTCTCCATGAGGGGTGAGGTGAATCATTAGGTTAGTGTATTGTGTGTTTCATCTAATAAAAGTATCCTTTGTTTCTCCTCCCTCTCTCTACTTTCTCTCACTAAGAAGATGAAGATCTTCATCTTCTTCCACCAACCTAGACCTCCAAAACCACATAAATCATAAGTTATTCGGTCCCAACAAGTGGTATCGAGCCATGGTTATGTTTTGATGATTTATGTTGGTTTTGCACCTTGTTTTAAGTCAAGTTTCGTGTATTTTTATGGAATACGCGTAAGTGCTTACAAGTAAGAAAAACCTACGCCTAAGCATAAGCTACGCGTAAGGGATTTTCTACGCATAAGCATGGTATGCTTAAGAATATTTACGCGTATGTCTATGCATAAGGAAAATGAAAAAATGGTTACGAGTAACTAAGCTACGCATAAGGTTTCATACAAGAAATTACTTGTAAACTATAAAGATGAAAGGCTACGCGTAAACTTAACTAACCACAACAATATACCAATACCAAATACAGACTCGACCTCAGGATATACCATCATCGGGCCATATGAATCTTACCAGAATGAGTATACATCGAAGATGCCAAAACCAATCAAGACTCAACCAAAAACCAATTCCAACTAATCCTAGACCTTGACTCATCAAAGAACCCTCACTATCACTCCCCATCTCTCATTCAATTTCCTTTTTAGCTTGCTCATACATTTTCTCAATTTCACTATCAGTAATATGCTTCAATTGATTCAACCTATAGCCCTTCATGTTATTCAGATAGTAGAAGTGAACCTTTCTTATTTGCTTGACTGTTGGTGGTATGATCATCTTCTTCTTCTATATTTTAGCAGCAAAAATTTTTCTTTTCTCCTCCATGAACTACTTTAACCATCGAGTTCTTTCTTCTATAGTGTGTTGATCCCGATCTTCTTCTTTAAGCATTTTTTCAATTCAATATCGCATCACATCTAACCCTTTCTTCATCTCATTTAGCCAACAATGCTAAACTCCTTGCTTCATTTCAGCTGCTATCCTCTATTGCTCCAACACTTGTTGATTTTCCGGCACAAATTCAGCCTGTAATTCAGTAGCAACTTTCTCATCATGTGATATAATCTTATCCTTAGTCCAAATCTCCATGGGTATTTTAGAATCAGGCTCAAGCTCAACATACACTCCTTTACCTTTGCCTTCATACTGTTATGGCTGAGAGATTGTTTTGGATGTGACGGCAGGTTCCCTGATGACCATACCTTTAACTTGTTCCTTTGTTGTCTGTGATGTAGGTTGAGTATCTGTAACTGTTGTAGTAGAAGATTCTTTGATTATTGGCTTTGATTTCTTCAAGTCCATCATTGCCTTAGCCAATGTTGTATCATCATAAACTTCTTCTGTAACAAGAGTAGGAATAGTAGTAGAGTGTTTTAAAGCAACAGCAGATCCAACAATAGATAAAATTGTACTAGCAGCAGGTTCTTCAATGCTAGTAGTATTTTCCTCCCCTGCAGCAGTACTTTCTCCTGTCACTTTGGTAGTCTTAACTACTTGATCCTGCTCTTTTTCATCATGCATATCCACATCAAAATTATCCAATCGTGCACCCTCATTCTTCTGAGCCTCCTCTAAATTTGTCACATCATCTTTCCTCCCCTGTTTGGGAGCATCCTCCCCCAAACTTGGCTCATCAGGGGAACTCACTATCAGATATAGGATTTCACAAACACATCACACCATAATCATATGAGGCGTTAACAAGGTTTTAGAGAGAGAAAGTTCTAGAGAGAGAAAGGGAAGAGAGTTGGGAACTAAGTGAAACAAAGAAAAATGGTATTGAAGCTCCAACTCTCTACCTTGGGAGGTAGAGGGTATTTATAGTGTCTTACAATAAATGCCTCCTACGGGCTGTGGATCAGGCATACAGTGGGTAAAGACCCGTCCGTCCTCCACGGTTTTTCTACACTAACTTATTACTAACATTAAATAACTACGACTACGAGCTTTCTAATGATTACATATACTTGAGGTGACCGACACTTTAATGACTGAATTTTCTAATTCCTAACAATCTCCCCAAGGAGGTCACCTAAATTTACATGTATTACAAAATGATATTACATTAAGATTGTTCTTGAATTCTTGTTTAAGTCCTTTGCTCAGTAGCTCGTAGTCATTGATTCTTCATGTTATCCATGTTTGAATAAATCAAATAGAGGTCTTTAACTGATCCACGTGATAATGAGTTTTGAGCCAGCTTTGAGAACTTCAGCGTGTGTAAATCTCTGACTCTTCCATTGTGGTGTTGACATTATGTGACGTTGTGACAGTGGACCGACATGCTCACATTCTGGATCATGATTTCTTCTTATCAGAGTAACGGAAGCTTTAGTTGATTCATGATATTTGCAGCAGCAGAAAGGAAGCATGGAGTGAGAATATCGAGTCATTGATGCACTAATCATGATTTCTTTTGAGATGAATGTGTTGTGTAAGCATGTGGCTATGGATTGACCCTCCATTCGATCAACAGAAGCGTCGGTGTACGCATACAACTGTGCTTAGCAATAAAGCTACGAGAGTATCTTTGATCACTTTTGTTGAATTGAGGTACACGCCCACGGTTCCCCGCTGATTAGTACAAGCATCTTTTGTGATTAGGTATAATTCAAGAATCTCCTTGACAGGTTTCGCAATTGTTCTAGCTGTTCTCAAATCGAACGTCTCAAAGAAGATAACACGGAGTGAGTGAACCAAATAATTTGAGATTCACCGATTGATGAAAAGATATTTGAAAAAAATCGAGCATCGCTCAATAAAGTGTTTTTGCAATACATCGAGGGTTTTGAGAAAATCAATTATCAATCATAAACACCTTTTATATTTGAAATATTAATACATAATCGATGTGCCAAAGAAAAGAGTTTTAAGCACAACGACCGGTTTTCAAAGGTATCCATCAATCCCTAACTCGAACCGTGATTGATTCATAAGTTTGAATCGCCCCATTGTTTCGTTCAGCTTGTCACATGGTTGATCTATTGGATAGATCTCACATGCCACCTACCAAGAGCTTGTTTGATGTTGGCTCTAGAAGGCTTTCCATCTTCATTGTGAATATGTTTGCATGTCACTCAGATGTCCTAGAAATACCACAAGGATAATGCGTAGGACTTATAACATATAATTTCTTTTTCCACATTTTGTGAAATAGAGAGTCTTCATAGACAGTGTCCTAATGAGATTTATTTGCTGATCTCGTGGCTCTAGACTCAATTGTGCACATTTGGTTCCTATGCCGGAGACTAGGGAGAGGGTCTCATTCTTCAATATCAACCATCTCTAAGAGAAAGTCGATAGATAATGTCGGTTCTCCTGTGAGAATGAAACAAGTTCTTTTAAGAGGAACTTGAGTAGTTTGGGAAGATATAGTGTAGTGCGTCACTGGGTCCATGATGTCTTGTCTTCAATACCGGTGTTACCTTATTAACAACCAGTAGCATATGTATTGAACCTGGTTTCTGCCTTAAGGTTGAGCTATTGGAGGGCTATTTGTTTTCACCCTTTTCTCATTCAATTCTTTTTCATTCTTCAACCCCTTCAGTGCTTACCGAGACTTCATAACTAGAACCTTGTTGGGTTTATTCCAGTTCTAGCTCTATCTCAGTCCGCACTCGTCCCATATCTCACTTTTCTCCTTTTTTTTCATCATACCTAAGGACTTCTACACTATCTAGTGGATTGTCCCTGGGTAGATCCCTCCGGTTTTGGCGGATCATGGGAACGAAATACCTAACCTAACCATCCTTATATCACCATACATAAAGTAAATTGCTCGGTCTCTTGGTATTGTTCATCATCCATTGGAACCATTTGAAAATCAATCCAAGTACTTGTGATATAAAATCAAAGCATTTGTACCTGAATCGTTTATGATATTTTAGAAAACGGCTCCCCTCAACATGTGCATCATATGTTTAAAATCATTTTGGCACATGGAGGCAAGAGGAAGAATTCATATCTTTTGATAAATATTTTCTACAAATATCGACATTACTTTCCGATCAAAATCGCTGATTCACATATAGTTAAAGATATTTTCGGAAAGAATGTGGTTTTCAATAAAAAATTGCTCGCCTCTCATATGTGCATCGAGATTTGAATGAGTTTTGCACATATTAGGAAAACCGCACTTTGAAACAAATTAATCACGCTTCAAACCTTTTTGGTTTAAAATAGATGCTCCCCTTAACATGTGCATGGAAAATTTGAAATCGCTTGGCACATGAATGGTGGAGAGTTTGCTAAACACTTATAAAACCAATTATCGGTTATAAAATTAAATCCAATTTAAATCATAAATTCTCCCGATCACAATTCTCAAATCATTTGAAAATTGTGATCTTATAGATTTAAATTGTTTTTGAAAGCTTTTGAGAAGAATTGTTACTTGCTTATGAAAACATTTAACCGATAAGGATCAAATCGAGACTTTAAACTCCACGGATTAAACATGCTTTGATTATCTAATGAAACATAACAATAGCCAAGGTCTTGAACCACTTGTATAAGACATTGTTCATCTTGATTATCCAAAAGAAGACCTTGTTCGCTTATTTAGCCAATTTTTTAAAAATACTCTTTTAATTCGATTGAAATTATTCTCCCTCAATCAATGACACAAGTTGTTGATTGAGAGATAGAGATTTTGATGATGATAAGCACAAATGATTTGCAAGAAAAATAGAATGCGAGGTATTTTCAAAACAATTTTGTTTTCATTAGATGGCAAATATTTTTTAGAAGAATCATTAGACGGAAAATATTTGAAAAAAGAAATGTTTGTTTTTTGGTGACAAAATTTGTTTTAAGAATCGAGCATGAGATTTGAAACATAAGATTAAGCATGGCTCTATTATTTACTTTTTAAAACGGGTTACTTGCACTGAAATGACAATAAACCATCATTTTCTCCGCCTTTCATTTTTTAAAGCAATTTATGTACATTCAAGAACATCTAAAACCCGTGACATTCTTTGAATGTCAACACAAAGTCCGTGAGATGATATCGAATAAAATAAAAAAAAACATGAGAAAATGACAATATTTTTAGGGAAATTTTCAAGATTTTCTAATTATTATGGATTTTTTAAAATTTTATATTTTTATATTTTCTTTTGTGGGTTTTGAAATTTTGTATTTTGCTTTTAGAAAAAATATATACAAGAAATAGATGAGAGAGAAAAAAACCATTTACTCCTCATCTTCCTCTTGAAGACGTTTGAGTGTTTCCGGTTGTAGGCTATTTAGACCAAGTCGTGGAAGGATAAACTCAAAACGTTCTCTAGGAAGAGCTTTAGTGAAGATGTCTGCTAACTGGTATTCAGTTCTCACAAAATAGAGTTCCACCACACCTTTTTCCACTTGTTCTCGAATGAAATGATGTCGAATGTCAATGTGCTTTGCTCTTGAATGTTGAACGTTGTTGCAAGAGAGAGCAATGGCACTTTTGTTATCACAATACAGTAGGGATTTTAGAATTCAAAGCCATAGTCGATAATTGGGATCTCATCCATAGGATTTGAGCACAACAAGATGACATGGCTATGTATTCACCTCTGAGAGGATATAGAAGTGCTCATTTGTTTCTTTGAAGACCAGCTCACAAGCTTATCACCCAAAATCGAGCACCTCCCGACGTATTTTCGACGCAGTATCTTGACATCCTCGCATGATCGGCATCTGCATAGGTCATGTTAGTGACATACCGGTGTCCTTCGGGCACCAAAGTCCCATATTGATGGTTCCTTGAGATACCGAAAGACCCGCTTAACCGGTTCAAGGTGCTTTTGGTAGGCTTAGCTCGGTATCAGCACATGCAAACAAATGAACAAAATGTCCGGTCTATCGGCCGTGAGGTACATCGAGGATCCAATCATACTACGATATTTCGTTTGGTCTACCATGATCCCGAGTGGTCCTCATCCGATTTAGTACGCCTATCATGGAGTGTCAATAGGGTCACAAGAATCAAATCCAAATTTCTTTAAAATTTCATTTGCATATTTAGATTGATTAATAAAATGCCTCCGGACTTTGTGAAATTTGCAATCCCAAGAAAATGACATTTGTCCCATCATTGACATTTGAAATTTGGAGCCCATCTCCTCGTAAAAACGATCACATTCATTGGGGTTAGTTGAGGCAAAGAAAATATCATCAACATAGATTTGAACGTAAATTAAATGTTTGCCTACCTTTCGTGAACAATGTCGGATCAAGCGCTCCTTCTTTGAATCCAAGAGATAGAAGAAAATTTGATAGCGATCATACCATGCCCTTGGAGCTTGCTTCAAACCGTAAAGAGCCTTCTTGCGATAGACATGAGTAGGATGCTCTGGATTCACAAAACCTTCAGTTGGTGACGATACAACTTCTTTAAGATCTCCGTTAAGGAAAGCCGCCTTAACATCCATCCGATAGACTACAATGTTCTTACTTGCAGATTAGCCAAGAAGATTCTAATTGCCTCGATACGAGCAACAGGAGCAAATGATTCTTCAAAGTCAATACCTCCTCTTGACGGTATCCTTTTGCAACCAATCGCCCTTATTCTTTAAAACATCACCATGCTCATCAAGTTTTACTTTGAAGATCCACTTTAGAGCAATGATCATAGCGATCAGAGCAGTGTACTAATTCCCATACATCTAGTCGATCGAACTCATGAATTTCTTCTTGCATGGCATTGAACCAACTGTCTTCATTCATGGTCAAGTTTTAACATCTTTTGTTCGACCTTGGATAGTACGGAGTTGAAGAAGCACCATAAGGCATCGGTTGTAAGTTGTTTGCGAGTGGATATCGGACGTGAGGGATTTCCAATGATGTTGTCCAATGGGTGATCATGTCCATTTTCTAAGGTGTTCGTGTGGTTGTTGTTGAGGAACCCAAGTAGATCGATTTCTCCGATGAAGATGGTTTCATGATGATTCAGAGCAAATATGTTTTCAAATGGGCATCTTCGGAGTAAAGGATTCTCTCCATTAAGGGTGCCATAAACAATTCCATGATGTACACTGATGATTCATGATTTGTTGATGAGACAGAGTGATCAGCAGCAGGCGCTTCTTGACATAACGACATAGAAACTGAAGGATTAACTTCATTGATAGAGATAGGAGCAGCCTCTATTGATGGAATTGGCAGATCATTAGCAGTTGGCTCATAGTGTTCATCAAACATTGGATTAAACAGTTTCTTCAAGTCATCTTCTGAAGGAGGTACATAAGGAGTTGTTGGCGAAGAATCATATACAAGAGTAGAACTGATGGGACTACTTGATGATGCGGGTACAGAACTGGGTTGGCATGGAGCCATTTGACCGGTCAGCTCATCGAACATAACGTGAATTTTTTCCATGATATTTCGGGTTCTTTTGTTGTAGATTCGGTATCCTTTTCTGTTTGGTGCATATCCTACAAATACTCCAATGTCCGCTTTAGCTTTAAGTTTGCCTAAGTCTTGGCCCTCATTAGTTGGATAACACAATGCACCAAACACACGAAGGAATGAGAGATTAGGTTTTCGATTGTGGACAAGTTCATATGGAGTTTTTCCATAAGCGGTGTGAATTAGGGATCGATTTTGAGTGTAGCATGCATGGCAATGGCTTGACCCGTAGAAACATTGGAACCTTTGAGTAAATCAACATTGTTCTTGCGGCTTCCATAAGAGTTCAATTTCGTCTTTCAACTACACCGTTCTATTGAGGAGTTCGTGGAACACTTCTTTGATGACCGATTCCAACACTTTCATAAAACTCACTAAGTTCTTTATTGTCAAACTCGCACCATTGTCTCTGCTCGGATGATTCGACAGTTTTATTAAGTCGAACTCGCAATTGCTTGATAAATTTAATGATGATATCTAGAGTTTCATCCTTTGTCCTTAAGAACTTAACCCAAGTAAATCGAGAGTAATCATCAACCACAACTAACACATATTTCTTCCCAAAAATATTTTGCACTCTCATGGGTCCACATAAATCCATGTGAATGGTAGGAAGAACTTCCATAACTGAGTTTGTAGGTTTAGGTTTGTGGGCATACTTCTTGCTTTTTCCCAATTGGCATGCGTAACAAAGATGATCCTTTTCATACTTTAGTCTAGGTAAGCTCATAACTAAGTCCTTTTGGAGAGATCATTTATGGTTCCAAGTTCAAGTGATTGAGACGACGATGCCATAACCATGACTTTGTTTTAGAAGCCTTTGACAACAAGCAAATTGGAGAAGACTTCATCATATCTTCGATAGATATGGTGTATAGATTTGAACCACATGTTCCTCTTAAAAGTTCTCTACCATCAAGTTCTCTAACGAAACAAGTATATTTTCTGAAGGCCACTTCTAGATCAGAATCACAGAATTGACCGACAGAGAATAAGTTATGACCAAGAAGGCAAGACCTTCAACGTAATATACCCTGGAGATAACACTTTCACCGACAACATAGTCTCCATAACCCATAATTGCACCAAAATGATCATTCCCGAATCTAACAGTCCCAATGAATTTACTCATAAAGTTCATGAGCCGTGACCGGTCTCCAATCATATGCTAGGAACACTGAGTCCAAGTACCACGTAAGCGATTTGAACGATCCGCAATTTAACACATACAAGAATGGATAATCGATAATTGGGATCCCTCATGCAAGAATGGGTTCCATTTGGTTAGTAATGGCGATTGGAACACCCACATCACAAGTAGAAACAATGGAATCATCGTGATAGATGCAATGCTTGTGTCCGTATTTGACCTACTCAAAGTATGTTCACTTTAAAGGAATAGTTCTACCGATGGGCATCCATTTCCTAATGGGCATTGATCTAGATAATTTAGGCACGCCTCATTAAGATTTAATTTGTGGCCGATGGGTATCCACCGATAACCCACGTTACTAAATTTCCTTCCTGTGGGTTTCCAATGTTTTCTAACCTTCTTTCGCCATTGCTTCCTATCCTTCTTAGCTTGAATTTTGTATTCACTATCTTAACAGGCATTTAATAGCATGAATCAACTCATTCACACCACATTCATGATAGGTACGAAACCAAACAATCATCATTACATGTTTTGCCGTATAGCGTAATTTGAATTAATTACAAGACGCTTATAGCTAATACTAGAATCAACACGATTCGTTTTATTCAACTCAAACTTAATGTTCCTAGGGTGGTCTTCTACTTTCTTCCATTGCACATTCTTAGCTTGCGAGGTCCTATCTTGCTTTGTATTGCTTGAAGGCTTTGACCCGCTTGCCTTTGTGTCACTGATTACTCCTGTAGAGGGAATTACGGCAACAATAGTTGGTTGAGCTACCTTTTGCATTCCTGAACTAGACGTGCAGGGATTTGAACTAATTGAAGGTACTCGAGAGTTCACTTTCTTAACATTTGGCATAGAAGTGTTGGGATCTGAGCTGCTCGACGGCATATTAAAAACCACTTTCTTAATGCTAGGCATAGAACAAGGCATCACAGCTTTACGTTTCTCACAAAATGATTTGGTACATGTTGCTCGTAAACATCCTAACAGCTCCTGAGATCGTCTGGCCTGAATGCAAGCAAACCTAATTTCTCTATCAAGTGGCTTATTTATGAAATACTCTTCTACAATCTCTGGAGACATTCTAGACTATCCTTAAGGTGAGCGAAATAGTTATGAAACACAAGTTCATTATTTCTAAGATGAGGAGGAATGTATTTAACGATCACAAGATACTTGCAATCATGCAGATGACTTTGATGCAACATTCTCATTAAAGACAAGTGGCATTTTCCTTTTACGACTCCTCGATTCTTAATTTCCTTTTGTAAAGACGTTATTATTTCGTTGTTCTTGTCACGAGTGACTTTCATTGAATCATATAACTCTTTAAAGTGTTGTTTCACCTTTTAATTTTCTCCTAGAAAACTCTCATTTTCTTTTTGTAAAACATTAACCAAGTTCTGAAGATGAAAAGTTTGAGAGCACTGAGAATCTAAAGGAGGAGGCATTTGGGAGCCAGTCACGTTGTTCTTTTCACCCTTTAATTGTGAAATTTGGGTTCTCATTTTTCTGATCGTGTTACAATGAGCTCGAATCTGTTCATCACGTTTGCTTATTTCAAAAACTGCATCAAATTCAGGAGCATCCAAGGTTGTCTTGATATTTGAGGTTTTAACATTTTCTTTTAGATGTTAATATTTTAATTGTAAAGCAATATGCTCAACTTCCAATTTAGAATAATGTTTTACCATGTTATCATGATCATCCTGTTCAATTTTCTCATGCAATTTAGAGTTAGTTTTTTCAAGCTCAATGACACGATCATGGGAGACTTTCAGAGCAACAAATAATTCATGAAATTGAGATGCATTAATTGAACAATTCATGGCAGTGTAAAACACATCTTAAGTGATACATTCAGAAATCAGATTCTCATTTAAGGTATGCAAATTCTTCCTCTCAATCTCATTATATTTTAATTCTCGCTCATAGTCATTGACCTCAACTATCGTTGCATCAAATTCCTTTTCCATTTCTTTAATATCAGAATCCATCCCCTTTTTAAGATTCTCATATTTGCCTTTTAATTGTTTAAAGAATGGCATGACCTCAGTTAAATAGCATTCTTTAGTTTGCTCAAAACCCCTCTCCCCTTCAGTTATCCCATTAGGTGTGATCCTTTCCTAACATGTCTTCTCAAAATCAACAAATAATTGATAAATGACATACTGACTGATTAAGGTCTTGCTATTAGTGGCAATAGTTCTAGGAACTAAGTGCATTGGTGTATTTGGAGGATACACAGTAGCTGCATGTTAGGAATTAGAAATTCCCAGTATTAAAGAGTCGGTCACCTCAAGTATATGTAATCGTTAGAAAGCTCGTAGTCGTAGTTCTTTTAAGTTAAGTAGTTATTTAGTTTAGTAACACCGTGGAGGACAGACGGGTCTTTACCCATTGTATGCCGATCCAGCCCCAAAGTGTGGCGAAGTTATGTAAGATTATAAATACTCTCTACCTTCCAAGGTAGAGAGTTGGAGCTCATAATAATATCTTTCACTTTCTCTCACTAAGTTCCTAAACCTCTAACTTTCTCTCTAGAATTCCATCTTATACGCCACCTTGTGTTATGGTTTGATGTGTATGTGAAAAGTTATATCTTACAAATGGTATCAAGAGCCATGGTTAGATCATATCTTGCACATCTTTGGATTTATAGTGGTTTTAGGTGGTTTTGAGTTTAAAAAGTTTAGTGGTTTTGCATCATTTGGTTGATCTCTAGTGTTAAAGTCTGAATTTTGTTGGTACTTTTGTGTTTAAAATCATCATAAGTGTTTAGGTTTTCATTTGGTAAGCTTGAATCATCTTGGTTGGGTTGTTTTGGATTGAAAAGTGATGTTTATATGGTTTTTCATGGTAGCGAGTTAGTTCACGGATAACCTTTCTTCATAGCGACTTGCTTCATTATTTTGTAGCGACTTACTGAGTGTTAAAAGCTAGCGAGTTAGAGCTAGCGCAGTTAAAGGACAAGTAGTGGACTCTCCACCACGGGTAGCGACTTGTGGTAGCGACTTGGTCGATAGCGAGTTGCTCTTTAGCGACTTTGTGTCTCTAGCGACTCTGTGTAGCAATTCTTGCCAAAATTTGGTTAGCGACTTGGTCCGTGTGTGTTACTACTTAGCGACTTGTTTTTCTGTTAAGCGACTTGGGATTCTAGCGACTTGGGTGTCTAGCTAATTAATTGGTAGCGACTTAGTGGATTGGTTTTAGCGACTTAGAGCTTTATCATCTAGCGACTTGAGTGATTGTTTACGGTTTCTCTTGATTTAGTAAAATCCCGTGAAAGAATCTATTTCCGGCTTAATCATTGAGTTATAAAATCCCGTATAATCGATAACATGTCCACCAACGTCCCTACCGCCATCTCCATTGTTGCCGAGGATGTACAAGCAATGGATCGGATACTGCCCACCCATGCTTGATGAGGCCGACTACGATTCTTGGGCTCAACGAATCAGATTGTATTGCCTTGGAAAGGAAAATGGTGTCAATATTCTCAAATCCATTGATGAAGGACCATATCGAGTTGAAACGACTAGAGACATACTTGATACTAATGAAGATGGTACTCTATTTACGGTATGGATGACCTAAGATGTATGATGAGCTTGATGATAAGGAGAAAAAGATTTGATGCAGATATCGGGGCTTCAAACATTGTTCTTCAAGGTCTTCCTAAAGACATCTACAAGTGATCAATCATAACACGAAGCAAAGGCGGTTTGGGATAATGTTAAGATGCTTCTCTGGGTTGAACTAACTATTGAAGACAGAGAATCCCAACTCTATGACTAATTTGAGCACTTCAAGATGAAACCGGATGAGAGTGTCTATGAGTACTATGAGATTTCATAAGTTAGTGAATGACATGAGGAACATCGAATGACTATGCCCAACATTCGGTTGAACTCTAAATTTGTAAACAATATGAATCGAATGGCACAAATTTGTCACCTCGTGAAACTCACTAAAGGATTGAAGGATACAAACTATGAGCAACTCTATGCCTTCCTCCTTCAAAATGAGAGTCATGCCATGTTTGAAAAGAGAATTCTTGATCGGTTCAAAGGTCGGGGAGATACAAGGTCTACAAATGATTCAACCGCTTTCTTCACAAATGATGGGACTTCAACAATGCTTCTCAAGTTGCACCCATGAATCATGATAATCACAAACCCATTTCGATCCAAGGTTCAAGCAACTCGATGCAAAATGTTGTCATGGAACATTTCATCACTCAACTAACACTCATGGTTAAAGAGAACAGACACTTTCACCTCACACCAACAAACTCCACACCGTAATGAGATCCGAACCGCCCAATCTTCACAATCATTCTTTGATAAGAGATGGTAAAATTATGGGGCAACCGATTCGGGAAAGACAGATGATCGGGGAAGGGGTGGTCCGGTAGAGGATATGTGGCAATCGAATCGAGGAAGGAATGGTAACCAAGGTCAAGCTAAGCCGATCAAATGCTATAAGCGTGGTGGTGAAGGTCACATTGTAAGGAAGCAGACATCTCCAAAGCGTCCTCGAATCACGATGACACGTAGATAAGATGTTCGGCACAAGCTCAAGACAATGGTGCTGCGTTGGATGAAGAGGAATTCTTTGTTTCTTTGCCGAGGCAATGCAAAACCTATGATGCGATGTGGATGAGCGGCCTATTCAGGAGATAGGTCACAATCATCGAATGCCTTTCAAGTCACCGATCGCGTGATGCTTACGACTGATGTAGATGATGGACCCATCGCACACACAATCTTTATGGCTAGCATCTCTCAATGGTTTCTCCCAAGATCTCTTCCTCACCACAAGTCGCACATCCAAGGACAAACTCATCTCCGAGGTATTAAAACTATACGATGATCTTGATGTGCAGCAGATGCATGACAAAGTACAATCAATCGAAACTATTGAATCAAATGTTGAAAATATGGGTAATATCAATATTGTCCCATACGATCAATACGTGAAACAAAGTGAAAGTGAAGTTGTACCAAGTGATGCATCTTCTGCGATCAACAATGACTATGTCTTTGATGAATACAGCGCATATGCTCTAATGATTCCATTATTTCGAACTAAATGCCTATAAGGAGCGTGTTGCTATTTATGAACAACGGCAAAATTTGAGTTGACCACTCGTGAGCGGAAATGGATGTCCAAGTGAGTACAATAATTAGAAAAAGTAAGTTTAGAGAAGAAGTATTGAAACAAGAATTAAATTCCGCAAGAAAAATTTTCTAAAACAACTAAGCAAAACAAGAACTTCAAGAAAATGTGAAAATGCTTAAGCAAGAATTTAATGCAAAGGAATCAAAACTCTTGAGAGATTTTTCTAATCTGAAAACTTTGAAAACAAACTTGAAAACAAGTTGTATTTACAAGGAAACACCATTCGATCTGCTCACATGATCACTAAGCATAGAGTTCTAGCGATAAGCATAGCGTTCCCCTGTAGAGGAACCAAATCCAGAGGTAATTAAAAAGGCTAGAAATGCTCATAAGGTAATTTATGATGGTAATGAAGTCCTTAAGCCTAGGCGAGAAACCTAGTTGCGTTGAGTGCACCGAGGAAGATAAGATTTTAAATGAAATCACTAGGGAAAAGATGAATAAGAAGCAAGATGATCCTAAATGCAAGAGAAAACATAATCTTCTCTCCTCATGATTACAAGAAGGAAAACTGGATTGCCTTGAACAAGTTTAAGCCTCGAGACTTTGTTGACTCCTGAACAATTCTTCGGAAAATGGATTTAGATAAGCGTAAATCGAAAATATTGTAGAAACAAACCTCCCTTCGAAAATGCCTAGAGAAAAGCTGTGGTATCCTCCTAATACACCTATGCATCTTGTACCTAGAACAATTGCCACTAAAAGCAAGACATTAATTAGCCAATCACGTTATATTCCAACTATTTGTTGATTTTGAGAAAACTTGCAAGAAAAGGATCACTCCAACTGGTATAGCCGAAGGTGAAAGAGGTTTTGAACAAATGAAAGAATGTTATTTAGCGAGGTCATGCCCTTCTTTAAACTTCTAAAAGATCACTTTGAGAGTCTTAAAAAGGGTAGAAGGCGATATTAAAGGTATGGAAAAGGAATTTGATGCAATAATAGGTGAAGTTAGTGATTATGAGCGTGCACTAAAATATAATGAGATTGAGAGAAAGAACTTGCATACATTAAATGAGAATCTTATTCTTGAATGTGTTGCTCAAGATGTGTTTTCCGCTTCAAATTGCTCTATTAATGCTTCAAATTTCATGAATTATCTGCGTGTACTGAAAGTCTCCATGATCGTGTCATTGAGCTTGAAAAACTAATTCTAAACTAAATGAGAAAATTGAACGGATGATCATGACAATTTGGTTAAACATTTTTCTAAACTAGAAGTTGAGTATTTTAATCTACAACTAAAATATCAACATCTCAAAGAAAATGTCAAAACTTCAAATATCAAGACATCTTCGGATGCTCGAGTTTGATGCGTTTTTCAAATTAACAAACGAGATGAATAGATTCAAGCTCGGTGTAACACGATCGAGAAAGTTGAAAGCCCAAATCTCTCAATTAAAGGGTCAAACGAACAATATGGAGGCTCCCAAATGCCTCCTTGCTTTAGATTCTCGAGAATTCTCAAACGTTTCATCTTCAAAACCTAGTAAATGCTTTACAAAGGAAAAGCGAAAGTTTTCTAGAAGAGAATGAAAAGGTTAACGTCATTTCAATGAGTTGTTTGAATCAATTAAAGTCACTCGTAACAAAACAACGAACAAATAACTTCATTGCAAAAGAAAATTGAGAATCGAAGAGTCGGGGTAAAGGGAAAATGCCAATGATCAATGAGGAGAATGTTGTATCTAAGGTTCACTCGGCAATAAATCTGTCAGATGTCGTGACATATGTCCCCCTCACCTAAGGAACAACAAACTTGCCATTCAAACATATTTCTCATCCCTTAGGATTGCTTAGAATGCTGCGTGAGATTGTTGAAGAGGATAAGCTAAAGAAACCTCATGATAATGCAATTGGACATGCATGCTCATATGCCAAACGATCTCAAGAAATCTTAGAATGCTTGATCACCATATGCCCAAAGACATTAGGTGAGAGAGTTAACCCTTTGATTCCATGCTCAATGCCTAAGGCCAAATATGAGATGCACTCGATTCCCAATGTTTTGAATGAGAGTCATATTGTACCTTGAGTAGTTCGGATTCTAGATCCATCAATGCTAGGAAAGTGAACTCTAATGTGCCTTCTAGGAGTACCAATCTCAGTACATCTAGCTTTATGAAAGTGAACCGTAGTGCACCTGCATGTAGTTCGAGATCCAGCGCATCTAAGCGGTGGTGCAGAGTAGTAAAACAAACTAATGTTCCCATTCCCCTGCAGGAGTAATCGGTGACATTAAAGGGAGCAGGTCAAAGTCTCAAGACAATACAAGGAATGATAGGACCTCTCAAGCTAAGAATGTGCCTTTGGAAGAAAGTAGAAGAACAATCTAGGAACCTTAAGTTTGAATCGAATAAAAGCGAATCGTGTTGATTCTAGTATTAGCCATAAGCGTCTTGTAATTAATTCAATTCGATACTATTTGCAAACCTTGTCTTGCGATGATTGCTTGAATTGTTTCTAATCATGGATGTGATGTCAATGCTTTGCCTAATGATGTTAATTGTCGATTAATATTGTTAATGCTAAAATTCATGCTAAAAAGGCTAAAAGGCAAAAGCGAAAGAAAGTTAGAAAACAATGGAAACCCACGGGAAGAACATTGACGAGAATAGGTTCTTATTGGATACTGTTGGTCATAAGACCAATCGATAATGCCCACTAGAAAATGGATGCCTCTTGGTAGAACTATTCCCTAATAAGTGGTCACACCTCTAAACAGGACTATCTGAGACACTAGTATTGCATCGACTCATAATGATTCCATTACCTCATTGTCCGATATGAATGCTTCTATTTACGATGTGGGTGTTCAAGCTGTTGCTACTAACAAATGGAACCCATTCTTGCATGGGGATCCCAATTATCGATTATCCATTCTTGTACATGTTCAACTGCGGATCGTTCAAATCGTTACGTGGTACACGGACTCAGTATTCCAAACATATATTTGGAGACGGTCGCGGCTCATGAACTTCGTGAGCAAATTCATCGGGGCTATTAGATTTGGTAATGATCATTTGGTGCTATTATGGGTTATGGAGATTATGTTGTTGGTGATAGTGTCATCTCCGAGTGTATTATGTGGAAGGTTTAGGACATAATCTTCTCTGTTGGTCAATTCGTGACTCGATCTAGAAGTAGCCTTGAAAACATACACCTTTGTTAGAGATCTTAATGGTGAGGAGCTGTTGAAAGGAACTCGTGGCTCAAACCTTTACACTATCTCTATCGATGACATGATGAGAGCTTCACCATCTGCTTGTTATCAAAGGCTTCAAAGACAAAGTCATGGTTATGGCATCGTCGTCTCAATCACTTGAACTTGGCACCATCAATGATCTTTCGAGAAAGGACTTAGTTGTAGGTTTACCTAGACTAAAGTATGAAAAGGATCATCTTTGTTCGACATGTCAATTGGGAAAAAGCAAGAAGTATGCCCATAAACCCAAACCTACTAACTCTGTCGAAGTTCTTCATATGATTCATATGGATTTATGTGGACCAATGAGGGTGCAGAATATCTTTGGGAAGAGATATGTGTTAGTTGTGGTTGATGATTATTCTAGATTCACAGGTCAAGTTCTTAAGGACAAAGGATGAAACTCTGATATCATCATCAAACTCATCAAGCAATTGCAGTTAGACTAAACAAAAGCGTCGTAATTATCGAGCAGACAATGGGCGGGTTTGTCAACAAACAACTTAGTGAATTCTATGAAAGCGTTGGAATCGACCATCAAAGAAGTGTTCCACGAACCCCTCAGCGAGCGGTGTAGTTGAAAGCGAAATCGCACTCTTGTTGAAGCTGCTAGAACAATCTTGATCTACTCAAAGGTTCCAATGTTTCTCTGGTGAAGCAATTGCCACTGCATGCTACACACAAAATCGTTCACGATTCACATCATTCATGGAAAAACTCCATATGAACTTGTCCACAATGAAAACCTAATCTATCTCTCCTTCGTGTGTTTGGTGCCTTGTGCTATCCAACTAATGAGGTCAAGACTTGGGCAAACTTAGAGCTAAAGGCGACATTGGAGTATTTGTAGGATATGCACCAAACAAAAGGGATACGGATCTACAACAAAAGAACCCGAAATATCATGGAAACAATTCACGTTACGTTTGATGAGTGACCGGTCAAATGGCTCACGGACACTCAGCTCGGGACCGCGCTTCAAAACAGTCCTATTGGTTCATCCCTTGTTCCAAACTCCTCTCAAGAAACACCATATGTACCTCCATCGAAGATGATGTAAAGAAATTGTTTGATCCAATGTTTGATGAAGCTTGTATGAGTCTACTACTAATGAGGTCTTGATCCCTACTACGAGAGGATGCTCATATTCCGGTGAATGAAGTCAATCCATCGGTTTCAACATCGTAAGTCAAGAAGCACTTCTTGCGATCCTTGATCTCATCAACAAATCATCATTCTTCAAATGTACATCATGGAAATGTTTCGACATCAATAATGAAGTTAATCCCTTTGCTACTCACGAAGATGCTCCATTTGAAAACATATTTGCTACTCTGAATCATCATCGAACCATCTTCTTGGAGACATCGACTCGACTACCTCGGTTCCTCAACAAATGCCACATGAACACCTCGAGAAAATGGACTCACGATCATCCATTAGACAACATAATTGGAAATCCCTCTCGTCTGTATCAACGGAAGCAACTGCAACCGATGCCTTATGGTGCTTCTTGACTCCGTACTATCTAAGATCGAACCAAAAGATGTTAAAGCTGCTATGAATGAAGATAGGCGGTTCAATGCTATACAGATGAAATTCATGAGTTTGATCGTCTTGATGTATGGGAGTTAGTACTGCTCGAGGCGTGCTATGATTATAGCTCTAAAATGGATCTTCAAAGTAAAACTTGATGAGCATGGTGATGTGTTGAAGAACAAGGCTCGATTAGTTGCTAAAGGATATCGTCGAGAGGAGGTATAGACTTTGAAGAATCTTTTGCTCAGTTGCTCGAATCGAGGCAATCGAGAATCTTTAAGCTAATCTTGCTAGTAAGAACATGGTAGTTTATCGGATGGATGTAAAGGCGGCATTTCTAAGCGGAGATCTTAAAGAAGTCGTCTCGTCGGCCAACTGAAGGATTTGTGAATCAAGAGCTTCCTACTCACGTTTATCGTTTGAAGAAAGCTCTTTACGGTTTTAAACAAGCTCCAAGGGCATGGTATGATACACTATCAAAGTTTCTTCTATCAATCAGGATTCATCAAAGGAGCGATTGATCCTACATTGTTCACCGAAGTGAGGCAAACATTTGATTCATGTTCAAATTTATGTTGATGATATTATTTTTGCCTCGTGACC
This sequence comes from Chrysanthemum lavandulifolium, assembly GCA_022545495.1. NCBI lineage: Eukaryota > Viridiplantae > Streptophyta > Magnoliopsida > Asterales > Asteraceae > Chrysanthemum > Chrysanthemum lavandulifolium. Next base: position 167,738,916 of record CM040242.1, read on the forward strand.
CAATGGAATGTGATCGTTTTCTAATGAAATGAGTTCAAAGTTTCAAATGTCAATGATGGGACAAATGTCATTTTCTTGGGATTACAAATTTCTCAAAGTCCGGAGGCATTTTCATAAATCAATCTAAATATGCCTTGATTTTAAAGAAATTTGGATTTGATTCAAGTGACCACATTGACACCCCATGATTGACGAACCAAACTAGATGAGGACCTCTCGGGGATCATGATTGACCAAACGAAATATAGGAGTATGATTGGATCACGATGTATCTCAATTGCTAATAGACCAGACATTTTGTTCTCTGTGTGCATGTGTGCTAGATACCGTGAGCTAAGCCTACTAAAAAGCACCTTGAGCGATTAAGCGGGTCTTCGGTATCTCCAGGAACCATCAATATGGGACTATGGTACAGAGGACACCGGTATGTCACTAACGGCCTATCACGAGATCTTGATCATGCGGTTGTCAAGATACGTCGAGAAATCGTCGGGAGGTGCTCGATTTTGGGTGATAAGCTTGTGGTGGTCTTCAAAGAAGCAAATGAGTACTTCTATTTCCTCTCTGAGGTGAATACATAGCCATGTCATCTTGTTGTGCTCAAATCTTATGGATGAGATCACAATTATCGACTATGGCTTTGAATTCAACAAAATCCCTACATCTTGTGATAATAAAAGTGCTATTGCTCTCTCATGCAACAATGTTCAATACTCAAGAGCAAAGCATATCGACATTCGACATCATTTCATCGGGGAACAAGTGGAAAAGGTGTGGTGGAACTATATTTTGTGAGTCCGAGTATCGATTAGCGGACATCTTCACAAGCTCTTCCAAGAGCGTTTTGAGTTTATTCTTCCACGACTTGGTTTGAAAAGCCTTCAACGAAACTCTCAAGCGTCTTGAGGAGGAAGGCGAGGAGTAAAGGTCTTTCTTCATCTATCTCTTGTAAATACATATTTGAAAAACAAAATACAAAATTATAAAACCTTCAAAATCCATAAAAATACGAAAAATTGAAAAATCTTCAAAAATATTGTCATTTTGTCATGTTTCTTTCCGGTTCGATTATATCTACGGTCTTTGTGCTGTTGTCATTCAAAGAATGACACGGGATTTAGATGTTGGTCGATTTAAAAAAAAAAAAAAAAAAAAAAAAAAATTCAAAAAATCAAAAATATTTTTGGGAGAAAAGAAAATGGTTTATTGTCATTTGGGCAATAACCGCTTTTAAAGAAAGAACGAGCCATGTTTTACCTTGATTTCAAATTCTATGCTACGATTCTATAAACTCTTATCTGCGAAAACCAAATGCTTTGAAAAATAACTCGATCTCTATTTTTGATAATCATCTGGACTTATTTGTCAAAATCTCTATCTCTCAATCAACAACCTCGTCATTGATTGAGGAGAATGATTTCAATTAAATTAAAAGTTATTTGGCATTAAATTGTTTTCAAAAGATATACATGCATGTTTATAAATGGAGTTTAAAGTCTTAAAATCCGATCCTTATCGAGTTCAAACGCTTTCACAATCATGTCACAATTCTCCTTAAAAGCTTTCAAAATCAATTTAAATCTATCACGAGATCACAAATCTCAAATGATTTGATAATTGTGATCGGGGAGAATGTGTGATTTAAATTAGATTTAAAGCGATAATTAGGTAAATGGTTATAAGCGGATGTACATGCTAACACGCCCACATGTGACAAGCGATTTCAAATTTTCAATGCACATGTTGAGGGAGCATCTATCTTAAACATTTGATTTGAAGCGTGATCATTCATCCTAATGTGCGGGTTCCTACAGTATGTGCAAACTCTTTTCAAACCTCGAGGCGCATATTGAGGGGAGCAAATTCATGGAAACCTCATCCTTCCGAAATGCTATACCTACTTGATACATTGAGGAAGTGATGTTGATATCTTTAGAAAATGGTAATCAAAGAATTTAATTCTTTCTCTTGCCTCCGTGTGCAAAACATTTTCAAATACTTGATGCACATGTTGAGGAGTTCTCATTCTAAAAATATCAAAAACAATTCAGTGCAAAAAGCTTTGATAATATATCACAAGTATACGAATTGATTTTCAAATGGTTTCAATTGGATCAATGGCGGATGAACAATACCAAATTGACCTACCAACTTTACTTTATATGCGGTGATATAAGGATGATAAGGTTGGTATTGGTTCCCGTGATCCGCTGAACGGAGGGATCTACCGAGGACAATCCACTAGTTAGTGTAGAAGTCCTTAGGTATGATGATAAAGGAGAAATGTGAGATATGGGAAGAGTGCGGACTAAGACCGAGCTAGTCTTGGAATAAACCCAACAAGGTTCTAGCTATGAAGTCTCGGTAAGCTTGAAGGGTTGAAGAATTAAAAAGAATTGAATGAAAATAGGGTGAAAACAAATAGCCCTCCATTAATTCAACCTTAGAGGCGAAACCGGGTTCACTTCATATACTCTTGATGGTAACATCGGTATTGAAGACAAGGCGTCATGGACCCAGGTGTTGTGCTGCACTTCACACTTTCCAAACCACTCAAGTTCCTCTTAAAGGGCTTGTTTCATTCTCACAGGAGGCAGGCATAATCTATCATTGTCTCTTAGAGATGGTTGATATTGAAATAGGAGACCCTCTCCCTAGTCTCGACACGGGATCCAAATATGCACAAATTGAGTCTAGAGCTACGAGATCATCAATAAATCTCATTAGGACACTTTCAATGAAGACTCTCTTTCACACAATGTGGAAGAGAGATTATATCTTGAGTCCTCGCATTATCCTTGTGGTAGTGCGAACATCGGTGATGTGTTTACACATTCACAATGAAGATGGAAAGCCTTACGGAGCCAACATCAAACAAGCTCTGGTAGGTGGCATGTGAGATCTATTATATAGATTAACCATGTGACAAGCGAGCAGAAACAATGGGGCGATTCAATCTCTTGAATCAATCTGGTTCAGGTTATGGATTGAGCGGATACCTTTGAAAAACGGTCTTTGTGCTTAAAACTCCTTTCTTTAGCACATCGACCGTGTACCAATTTTCAAACCAAAAGGTGTTTTATGATTGATAATTGATTTTCAATAAAACCTTCGTTGTATTACAAAAACAATTTCTATTGAGCAATACGATTGTTTTTCAAATCTCTTTTCATCAATCGGTGGACTTAAAATTCGTTGGTTCACTCACTCCGTGTTGTCTTCTTTGAGGCGTTCGGTTTGAGAAACGACTAGAACATTGCGAAACCTGTCAAGGAGATTCTTAGGAATCTACACGATCACTGAGCGTACTTGTCTTGATCAGCGAGGCAAGTGGGCGTGTACCTCAATTCATCGAAAGTGATCAAAGACACCGCCGTGCGATTTGTTGCTAACTATTGTATGCGAGTGCGCCGGCGTTTCTGGTGATCGAGAATGAAGCGGTCAATCCATAGCCGCATGCTCGGCTTAACACATTCATCTCAAAAGAAATCATGATTAGTGCATCAATGACTACGATATTTTCACTCCATGTACCTTTCTGCTGCGCCAATATCATGAATCAACTAAAGCTTCCATTACTCCGATGAGAAGAGATCATGATCGAGAATGTGAGCATGTCGGTCCCAAAGTCATAAACACCACAATGGATGTCTCAGAGATTTTTGATAGTGATGATATCCAGGATGGCTCAAACTTATCATCCGTGGATCGGTAAAGACCTCCACTTGGAATAACCAAACATGCAATGTGAAGAATCAATGACTACGAGCTAAGGGCAAAGACTACATCAAGAATGCAAGATCAATTGTTAAATGTTATATCTATTTGTATTCAATGTAATTTTGGTACATTATTGAGGTGACCTCCCTAGGGGAGATTGTTAGGAATTAGAAATTCCCGATATTAAAGAGTCGGTCACCTCAGTATATGTAATCGTTAGAAAGCTAAGTAGTCGTAGTTCTTTTAAGTTAAGTAGTTATTTAGTTTAGTAACACCGTGGAGGACAGACGGGTCTTTACCATTGTATGCACGATCCATGACCCAAAGTGTGGCGAGTTATGTAAGACTATAAATACTCTCACCTTCCAAGGTAGAGGTTGGAGCTCATAATAATATCTTTCACTTTCTCTCACTAAGTTCCCTAAACCTCTAACTTTCTCTCTCTAGAATTCCATCTTATCGCCACCTTGTGTTATGGTTTGATGTGTATGTGAAAAGTTATATCTTACTGATTCTCTGGGCATTTTCTAAAGGGAGTATTTGTTTCAACAAGTACATTTACTTTTGTTTATCCATATCTTTCTTCCAAAAATCATTGGGGTTAATTGAGTTTGAGGCTTAAACATGTTCGAGGAGATCCAACTCTCCTTAGTGTAATCATGGGGTTTGATCGTTATGTTATTATTTTTGAGCAGGATCGTTAAGCTTCTTATCCATTTTCTCCTAGATGCATCATCTAATTTTCAATCCTCTTGAGCTTCCAATACATGATGATGTTTGCCTAGGCTTAAGAATTTCATTGCCATCATATACAATCTTATGGAAAGCTTTAGCTCTTTTGCAATATTTGGGATTTGGTTCCTCTACAAGGGGAATCTTGTGCTTATCGCTCAAGACTCTATCGTAGTGATCATGTGGCGATCCCGAATGGTGTTCCCTTGTCGTCAACTTATTTTCAACTTGTTTTCAGCGTTTTAGATTAGAAAAATCATTCAAAGTTTTGATTCCTTAGCTTTGAATTCTTGTTTAAGCAATTTAACATTATCTTTGACTCTTGCTTTTGCTTAACAATTTAGAAAGCTTTTCTTGTAAGGAGTTTAACTCTTGTTTTAACACTTCTTCTCTAAAACTACTTTTTCTAATAATTGTACGCATTTTGTCATCCATTTCACTGCTCATGAGTAGTTAACTCAAACTTAGCGTTGTTCATAAATAGCAACTTGTTCTTTATAGGCATTCAGTTCGGAGGTAACAAAATCATGAGAGGCACATGCGATGTATTCATCAAAACATAGTCATCATTGACTATAGAAGATACATCATTTGGTTCAATCACACTTTCACTTTGGATCACATATTGATCATATGGGACATTATTACTATTACCCGTATTAACAATATCGATTCACAAGTTTCATGTGATTGCACTTTATCATGTACCTTTTGCTCATTAACTTCATCATATAATTTTAATACCTCTCAGATGATTGATTCTTTGGATGGACCAGCTTGCTTAGATGATGAGACCTTAGGAGAGACCATTGGAGAGATGCTAGCCATGAAGATTATGCAGGCGATGGGTTCATCATCGACATCGAGTCATATGCATCACATTCGGCAGCTTGAAAGGCATTTTGATGATTGTGACCTATTTCCTGAATTGGTTGCTCATCCACATCGCATCATAAGTCTTAGCATTCCCCACTGCAAGAAATAACAACTCCGCTTCATCCAAAGCTGCTCCATTATCACGAGCACAAGCAACATCTTGTCTCAAAGTATTTTGCATTTTGTGGACATTTTGGAGATGTGTAGTTCCTGCATAATATGTCCATCACCACCTTGATTGTAGCACTTGGTGGCTTCACTTGTCACGATTGACATTTCTCCCACGATTACGATTAGCCACATACCCTCCACACTCCACCTCTTCCTTGTTCATCTTGCCTTCCTTGGTGGTTTTACCATAACCTTTCCATCTCGACAACGACATGATTGTGTAGATTGGATGTAGTTCGATCTCATTGTTAGTGTGAAATGTTGGTATGTGGATTGAGAGTCAAGTTTTGTTTAACCATAAGATCCGGTTGATTGATGAAGTGTTCCATGGCGCATCGACATAAACTGCTTGAACCTCGGATCGGGAATGAGTTTGTGATTACCATTACCGTGGGTATGACTTGAGAAGCTTTGGTGGTAATTCTAACATTTTGTAAAGTCTATTGAATCATTTGAAGTGTTAGGTTCCCATATTAGTAACACTGACATCAATATAAGAAATAGAGAGAGAAGTGATCGGATGAACAATAACACACACACACGTATGAGTATAAGAAAGGTTATGCGTAAAGAGTGAATGTGAATTAAACAACGACCCTCAGTGAGGTTTACAAAATATTTATAGGGCAAGGAGCTAGGGCAACACTTCTAGCAACCTTCCCTTCTTATGGAGCTTGGGCCAGGCTCATGGGCTTTCTACATAATCCTTGGCATGATTACTAACATAAAAGCCATATTGAGCTAACTATTACATATTAATTACTAACACTTGAATTCTAGTTTAGGAGTGATTCCAACAATCTCCCCTAAGTGTTAGTGATTGATAATATAACGTTGAAGGTGCGAGATGTAATAGTAGCTTTGGCGTCTTCGACATTCTTCTTTCTTGTGAGAAGAATTGCCTTGATTCAAACAATCTCCCGGTGTGGAGAAATTGTTTCCTTTGAAAGATTATGCTTTAGCGTCATCATTTTCTTTGTTCTTTGATCTTTGTTCTTTGTGATGGTAGTGATAGTATGTTGTTGTTTTACGCATCAGTGCGCCCGTTGCTCGGTGTCTCCGTCTTTCTCAACATCCTCACACGCTCTTTGGCGTTGGATTTCGATCTTGATGTAGTTCTCTTGGTCTTTGAACTTTGTAGAATCTTTGACTTGACGAAGAATCATTCGACTTTGTATTGCCTTATGAGAGAACTTCCGGTGGTGATGTTGTTGGTATGAGCATGTGAAGATTTTATGCGATCGGTCCGGCTCTAGAACTTCCATAGAAGAAAAACATAAGAATGGTTAGTGATAAGCAGTTCCGAGCACATACAAGTTTGAACTTGAGGTGTTATGACATAGTGTGAAACACAACTCTAATTCTTACAAAGGCGTTCTGACTGGAGTCCCACAAGTGAGATAACGCGATGCGAAGTACACCTGATTCGAGATGAGTTCTTTGAGGTACACGAAGCATCACCTCCTGTGTAGACCGTTTGAGATACACTAAGCGTAATCCGGGGAGTTACGAAGTGACTGCTTTATCGGGACTATTTGTTGTTATACAGTAGGAGTTTCCATTCAATCGCGAGGATCACATGTGTGAACCTCTCATAAATATTCTCGACGGATTGCTAAGATCTGTGAAGGACACGATAAAGTATCACTTGCGTTATTATTGTTGAGCGACAAGCGATAAAATGTCAAGTGTACCTAAGAGATCTTTTGATGAATCTCGTGGCTCTAGACTCAATAGTGCGCTTTGGTTTTCTGGCGGAGACTAGGGAGAGGTCTCCTTCTTCAATACCGGCAATCTCTAAGAAAGCCGATAGTTTACGTAGGGTTCCTTGTGAGAATGTGTTAGGATTTAGTAAATCCGAGAATATAAAAGTGCATCGCCTCAGTATAGGTACTCGTTAAGCTCGTGATCGTAGATTATTATAAGTTAAGTAGTATTTTGTTTAAGTAACACCGTGGAGGGCCAGACGGGTCTTTACCCTTGTATGCACGATCCAGCGACCCGATAGGTGGCGATTTATGTAAAGACTACATATACTCTCTACGCTTCCAAGGTAGAGTTGGAGCTCATAATAAGACTTTTCTTTCTCTCGCTAAAGTTCCTAAACCTCTAACTTTCTCTCTAAAACTCTTTATGCGCCTATTTGATCTTATGGTTTAGTGTGTTTATGAAATCTAATATATTACAAATGGTATCAAGAGCCATGGTTTGATCATCTCTTATATATCTTTGGATTTCTAGTGACTTTTAGGTGGTTTTAGAGTTTGAAAAAGTTTAGTGGTTTTGCATCATTGGATCATTTCTAGTGTTAAAGTTTGAATCTTGGGTGTAGTTTTGTGTTTAGAATCATTGTATGTGCGTGGGTTTCGATTTGTTAAGCTTGAATCATCGTGGTTGGGTTGTTTTGGATTGAAAAGTGGTGTTTATGTGTTTTCTTGCTAGCGACTTAAGCCACGGATAAGTTATCTTGGTAGCGACTTGCTTTGTAATTTGGTAAAGAGTTATAGTTGAAGGCCTTAGCGAGTTGAGCTAGCGACTTGTCTATTGAGACAAGCCGACAAACGGTACACTTAGTGGAGTCTCCACTACGGGTAGCGACTTGGTGAAAGTTAGCGACTTGTACTTAAGTTTGTTAGCGACTTGGTGTTAGCGATTTGGTGCTTAGCGAGTTGCTCTTTAGAGACTTGACAACTTAGCGACTTGGTGTAGCGACTTCTTTGTCAAAATTTTGCTAGCGATTTGGTGCTAGCGAGTTGCTCTTTAGCGACTTGACAACTTAGCGACTTGGTGCTTAGCGACTTTTGTCAAAATTTTACTAGCGACTTGGTTCTTAGCGTCTTGGTTCGGGTTTTCTTAGCGACTTGGTTGACTCATCATGTCGGTTTTCTCTTGATTTAGTAAAATCCGTGAAAGAATCTATTTCGGTTTAATCATAGAGTTATAAAATCCCGTTTAATCATCATCATGTCTACCAGCGTTCCTACAATCATCTCCTTTGTTGAGGGATGTTCAAGCGGTGGTTGAGATACTCATCCACCCATGCTTGGCAGGCCCGACTACGACTCTTGGGCTCAGCGAATCAGTTATCTTGTCTTGGAAAGGAAAATGGAGACAACATTCTCAAATCCATTTATGAAGGACCGTATAGGGTTGAGACTACTAGAGACTTAATTGATACGGTGAAGATGGAACAATAATTTATGGAATTGACGGACCAAAGACATATGATGAGCTCGATGATAAGGAGAAAAGAGATTCGATCTTTGATATCGGGGCTTAACATCGTACTTCAAGGTCTTCCAAAGATATCTACAAGGCGATCAATCACAACACGAAGCAAAGCGGTGTGGAATAATGTCAAGATGCTTCTCTCGGGTTCGAATTAACTATGGAAGATAGAGAATCACAACTCTATGATGAATTTGAACACTTCAAGATGAAACCGGATGAGTGTCTATGAGTACTACGTGAGATTCCACAAGCTTGTTAATGATATGAGGAACATCGAATGACTATGCCAAACATTGAGTTGAACTCAAAGTTTGTAAACAACATGAATCGAGAATGGCACAAGTTTGTCACTTACGTGAAGCTCACTAAAGTTGAAGAATACAAACTATGAAACAACTGTATGCCTTCCTTCTCGGAATGAGAGACATGCTATGTTTGAAAAAGGATTATTAATCAGTTCAAAACCAACGAGGAGAGACAAGCTCATCGAATGATTCAAGCGCCTTACTCGAACATTGGAATAACAACCAAAGCCTCTTAAGTCATACCTATGGGTAATGGTAATCACAAACTCATTCCGGATCAATGTTCAAACAAGGCGATCTTTGATGCACGTGGGAAACTTCATTAATCAGCGGCTCTCATGATCGGTCAAAACATGAACTCTCTTCCACGCAACAACAACCTCGAGCGACATCTAATCCAGCACAATCGAGCCAGCGTCGGAGATGGAAAGGTTATGGTGCGGCCCGGTTCAAGAAAGGCGGTGCGAACAAGGAAGAGGTGGGTGGTAGAGGTTATCTTGCAAATCGAATAGGGAAGGAATGGAAACCGGTCAAGCTAAGCCAATCAAATGTTACAAGCTGTGGAGGTGAGAGACACATTACAAGGGCTGCGCCCAAGCCCTCGAATCCAAGTACTTGAGGATAAGATGTTGCTTGTGCAAGCTCGGGATAATAGTGCGACTTTGGATGAAGAGGAGTTGTTGTTCTTGGTGAGGAAATGCTAAGACATATGATGCAGATGTGGATGAGCAACTAATTGGAGATAGGCCATAATCATCGAATGCCTTTCAAGTAGCTTATTGTGATGCATACGACTACGATGTTGATGAAGAACCTCTGCACAAACCATTTTCATGGCTAGCATTTCTCCAAAGGTCTCTCCAAAGTGCATTCATCACCACAAGCTGGTCCATCCAAGACAAAATCATTTCTAAGGTATTAAAAATATACGATGAAGTTGATGAGCAAAGATACATAACAAAGTACAATCAAGCTGTAATTATTGAGTCGGATATTGAAAATATGGGTAATATCAATGTTGTCCCATATGATCAATATGTGAAACAAAGTGAAAGTGAGATAGTACCAAGTGATGTATCTTATGCGATCAATAATGACTATGCTTTTGGCGAATATCTTTGCACGTGCCCACGATGATTACGTTATTTACGAACTTAATGCTTATAAAGAGCGTGTTGCTATTTATGAACAACGTGATAAGTTTGAATTAACCTCCGTGAGCGAAATGGATGACCAAATCGTACAACTATTAGAAAAAGTAGGTTTAGAGAAAAGTATTGAAACAAGAGTTAAACTCCTTACAAGATAAGCTTTCTAAAGCGCTAAGCAAAACAAAAACTTCAAGAAAATGTTAAAATGCTTAAGCAAAATTCGATGTTAAGGAATCAAAACTTTTGAATGATTTTGTAATCTAAAAACCTTGAAGAACAAGCTTGAAAATAAGTTGTGCGTACAAAGAAATACCATTGATTGCTCACTTAATCACTAAGCATAGAGTCTTAAGCGATAAGCATAGCATTCCCCTTGTTGAGGAACCAAATCGGAGGTCATTAAGAAGGCTAGAAATGCTCATAAGGTTCTTTATGATGGCAATGAAATCCTTAAGCCTAGGCGAAACCTAGTTGCATTTAGTGCCTTTGAGGAAGATAAGAAATCGAGATGATGTCACTAGGGAAAAGATGAACAAGAAACTAGATGATCCTAAATGTAAAGAAGAAAATAAATATAGCACCCCATGATTACAAGAAGGAGAATTGGATTTCCTTGAACATGTTTAAGCCTCAGACGTTGTTAACACCCGAACAAGTGTTACGGAAAAAGGATTTAGATAAGCAAAAGCAGGGAATCTTGTTGTAACTAACCCCCCTTTAGGAAAATGCCTTGTTGTGTATCCTCGATACACCAATGCATTTAGTTCCTAGGACTATTGCCACTAAAAGCATGACCTTAATCAGTCAATATGTTATTTTTCAACTATTTGTTGATTTTGAGAAAACTTGTAAGAAAATGATCACACCTTTGGTATAGCGAAGGGAAAGGGTTTTGAGCAAGCGAAAGAATGTTATTTAGCGAAGTCATACCTTTCTTTAAACAACTAAAGATCATTTGAAATTCTTAAAAGGAATGAACTTAGACATTAAAGAAATGGAAAAGGAGCTTGATGCAATGATAGTTGAGGTTAGTGACTATTAGCGAGCACTAAAATATAATGAGATTGAGAGGAAGAACTTGCATACATTGAATGAGACTCTTATTTACGAATGTATTACTCAAGATGTGTTTTCTTTGCTACAAAGCTGTTCCATTAATGCTTCTCAATTTCATGAATTATCTGTTGCCTTGAAAGTCTCCATGATCGTGTCATTGAGCTTGAAAAGACTAATTCTAAACTAAATGAGAAAATTGAACTCGATGATCCGACAATTTGGTTAAACATTTTTCTAAACTAGAGGTTGAGCATTTTAATTTACAAGTAAAATATCAACATCTTAAAGAAAATGTCAAAACTTCAAATATCAAGACATCCTCGGATGCTCGAGTTTGATGCAGTTTTCAAATTAACAAGCGTGATGAATAGATTCAAGCTCATTGTAACCACGATCGAGAAAGTTGAAAGCCCAAATCTCTCAATTAAAGGGTCAAAAGAAGAATGTGACCAGGGCTCCCAGCGCCTCCTCCTTTAGATTCTCGAGAATTCTCAAGCGTTTCATCTTCAAAACTTAGTAAATGCATTACAAAGGAAAGCGAAAGTTTCTAGAAGAAAATAAAAGGTTAAGCGTCATTTCAATGAGTTATTTGAATCAATAAAGGTCGCGACAACAAAATAACGAACAAATAGCTTCATTGCAATAGAAAATTGAGAATCGAAGAGCCGGGTAAAGAGGAAAATGCCAATGACCAATGGGAGAATGGTGTATCAAGGTTCACTCTTGTAATAGATATGCTTTATGCATGAAATATGTTCCCCTCATCTTAGGAATAACAAACTTGCAATTCAAACATATTTCTCATACCTTAAGGATTGTCTAGAATGTCTCCGTGAGATTGTTGAAGAGGATAAGTTAGAAAAACCACTTGATAATGCAATTGGGCATGCATGCTTATATGCGGAATGATCTCAAGAACTTCTAGAATGCTTAATCACAATATGCCCTAAGTCCTTAGGTGAGAGTTAATCCTTTGATTCCTTGATCTATGCCTAGTGCCAAGCATGAAATCCATTCAATGCCAAATGTTATGAATGTGAACCTTAGTGTGCCTTCAGTGAGTTGATTCGGATCTGTTTGTGCTAAGAAAGCGAACTCTAGTGTGACTTCTTGTGTTAAGAAAGTGAACCTTAGTGTGCACGCATGTAGTTCGGATCGGAACATCTAAGCAGGAGATGCAAAAGTAGCAAAACCAACTAATGTTCCCATTCCCTACGAGAGTGTCGGTGACATTAAAGCAAGCGGTCAAAGTCTCAAGACAATACAAGGAATGATAGGATCTCACAAGTTAAGAATGTGCATTGGAAGAGTAGAAGACCAACCTAGGAACTTTAAGTTTGAGCCGAATAAAGCGAAGCGTGTTGATTCTAGTATTTGCCATAGGCGTCTTGTAATTAATTGAATTCGATACTATTTGCAAACCTTGTAATGATGTCTACTTGAATTACATTTCTAATCATGAATGTGGTGTGAATGCTTTTTCTAATCTTTGTCAAATCCCGATTAACATTGTCAATACAAAATATCATGCTAAGAAGGCAAAAGGCAAAAGCGAAAGAAAGTTAGAAAGCGATTGAAGTCCGGGAAGAACATTTAGTAAGATAGGTTATCAATGGATACATGTAGGCCATAAGATTAATCGAGGCAATGCCCACTAGAAAATGGATGCCTCTTGGTAGAACTATTCCCTTAAGAAGTGAACACACTTTGAATAGGGAAATCTGGACACTAATCTTGCATCTATTCATAATGATTCCATTGCTTCAATTTACGATATGAATGTTTCTATCTACGATGTGGGTGTTCCAATCAACATTACTAACCAAATGGAACCCATTCTTGCATGGGGATCCCAATTATCGATTATCCATTTTTATGCATGTTCAGCTGCGGATCGTTCAAATCGTTATGTGGTACACGGACTCGAGGATGTTCCAAGCATATTACTAGAGACGGTCGCGCTCATGAACCGTGAGTAAATTCATCGGGACGATTAGATTCGGGAGCGACCATTTTGGAGCTATTATGGGTTATGAAGATTATGTGGTTGGTAAAGTGTGATTTCGGGTATATTATATGGAAGGTCTTGGTGCTTGTCATTCTCTGTTGGTCGATTACGTGATTCCGATCTAGAAGTGGCTTTTAGAAAACATACTTGCTTCGTTAGAGAACTTGATGGTGTAGAATTATTAAGTGGAACTCGAGGTTCTAACCTATACACCATCTCTCGATGACATGATGAAGTCCTCTCCAATGCGCTTACTATTAAAGGCTTCTAAAGCAAAGTGTTGCTTATGGCATCGTCGTCTCAATCACTTGAACTTTGGCACCATAAACAACCTTTCGAGAAAGGATCTTGTCGGAGGTTTACCCAGTTAAAATATGAAAAAGGTCATCTTTGTTGACTTGCCAATTGGGTAAAAGCACAAAATATGCCCACAAACCAAAACCATAGAATTACGTAATGGAAGTTCTTCATACCCTTCATATGGATGCATGCGGACCAATGAGAGTGCAAATGATAAATGGGAAGAAATACATTCTAGTAGTTGTTGATGACTACTCTCGATTTACTTGGGTAAAGTTTTTAGGACAAAGGATGAAACTCCGGATGTCATCATCAAACTAATCAAGCGACTTGAGTTCGACTCAACAATCTTGTCGAAATTGTTCGAGCAGAAAATAGCCTGAGTTTGTCAACAAAGACTTAATTCGGTTTATGAAAGTATTGGAATCGGTCATCAAAAGTGTTGCATGAACTCCTCGATAGGCGGTGTAGTTGAAAGGCAATCGAACTCTTGTAGAAAGCCTTAAGAACAATGCTTATTTATTGAAGGTTCCAATGTTTCTATGAAATTTGAAGCCATTGCCCTTGCATACTACTCCCAAAATCGTTCCCTTATACACACCTCTCATGGAAAAACTCCATATGAACTTGTTCATAAGCAAACGATCTCTCTACCTTCGTGTGTTGGGTGCTTTGTACTATCCAACAAATGACGGTCAAGATTTAGGTAAATTAAGAGCAAAAGCGAGATATTGGAGTTTTGTTGGGTATCACCAAACAAGAAGGTTACCGAATCTACAACAAGAGAACCCGAAATATCATGGAAACAATTCATGTTACGTTCGATGGTGACCGGTCAAATGGTTCTGGACAACCAGTTCTGTACCCGCACTTCAAAGCAGTCCCATATGTTCATCCCTTGTACCAAATTTCTCTCGCCTATTCCATATGTACCTCCAATGAAGATGATTTGAAGAAATTGTTTGATCCGATGTTTGATGAACTCTATGAGCCAAGTGCTAATGAAGCATCAATTCCCACATGAATTGCTCATATCCACGAGAATGAAGTCAAACCTTGATCTCAATATCATTAAGTCAAGAAAGCGCTGCTGCGATAACTCAATCTCATCAACAAATCATCAATCTTGAATGTACATCATGGGCCATTTATGGTATCAATGATGAAGTTAATCCTTTGCTACTCACGAAGATGCTCCATTTGAAAACATATTTGCTCTGAATCATCATCGAGAACCATCTTCTTGAGGAGACATCAACTGCTACCTCGATCCCTCAACAAGCGCCACATGAACACCTTAGAAAATGGACTCACGATCATCCATTAGACAACATCATTGGAAATCCTCTCGTCCGGTATCAACACGGAAACAACTTGCAACCGATGCCTTATGGTGCTTCTTCAACTCCGTACTCTCTAAGATCAAACCAAAGATGTTAAAAGCGCCATGAATGAAGGCGGTGGTTCAATGCCATGCAAGAAGAAATTCATGAGTTTGATCGACTTGATGTATGGGAATTAGTACTGCTCGGTTGTGCTATGATCATTGCTCTAAAATGGATCTTCAAAGTGAAACTTGATGAGCATGGTGATGTCCTAAAGAACAAGGCTCGATTGGTTGCTAAAGGATACCGTCAAGAGGAGGTATTGACTTTGAAGAATCATTTGCTCCATTGCTCGTATCGAGGCAATCGAGAATCTTTTGGCTAATCTTGCCGGTAAGAACATGGTAGTCTATCGGATGGATGTAAAGGCGGCATTTACGAGCGGAGATCTTAAAAGTCGTCTCGTCGATAACCCGAAGGCTTTGTGAATCGAGCATCCTACTCCGTCTATCATTTGAAGAAGGCTCATCGGTTTAAAGCAAGCTCAAGGGCATGGTATGATCGCTATTAAAGTTTCTTCTATCTCTTGGTTTCGACAAAGGGCGATTGATCCTACATTGTTCACCGGAAGTCGAGGCAAACATTTAATTCACGTTCAAATTTATGTTGATGATATCATCTTTTCCTCGGTGACCCCGATGAGTGTGACCGTTTTCAAATGAAATGGGTTCTAAATTTCAAATGTCGATGATGGGACAAATGTCATTTTCTTGGGATTACAAATTTCACAAAGTCCGGAGGCATTTTCATAAATCAATCTAAATATGCAAATGAGATTTTAAAGAAATTTGGATTCGATTCTAGTGACCTGTTGACACTCCCATGATTGGCGTACTGAAACTAGATGAGGACCACTCGGGGATCATGGTAGACCAAGCGAAATATCGTAGTATGATTGGATCCACGATGTATCTCACGACTAGTAGACCGGACATCTTGTTCATTGTTTGCATGTGTGCTAGATACCGAGGCTAAGCCTACTAAAAGCACCTTGAAGCGGTTAAGCGGGTCTTCGGTATCTCAAGGAACCATCAATATAGGACTTTGGTACCGAAAGACACCGGTATGTCACTAACGACCTATGCGAGATCTTGTGTCATGCGGGATGTCAAGATACTCGTTGAAGTACTTACGGAGGTGCTCGGTTTTGGGTGATAAGCTTGTGAGCTGGTCTTCAAAAAGCAAATGAGTACTTCTATTTCCTCTGAGGCGGAATACATAGCCATGTCATCTTGTTGTGCTCAAATCCTATGGATGAGATCCCATTATCGACTATGGCTTTGAATTCAACAAAATCCCTACTGTACTATGATAATAAAGTGCTATTGCTCTCATGCAACAACGTACAACACTCAAGAGCAAAGCACATCGACATTCGACATCATTTCATCGGGAGCATGTTGAAAGCGGTGTGGTGGAACTTTACTTTGTGAGGGTGAATACCGGTTAGCGAGACATCTTCACCAAAGCTCTTCTAGAGAGCGTTTTGAGTTTATTCTTCCACGATTGGGTCTTAAGAGCCTTCAACGAAACACTCAAGCGTCTTCAAGAGGAAGAATAGGAGTAAAAATTTCCTTCATCTATACCCTATAAATATTTTTGAAAAACAAAATACAAAATATATATATATATATATATATATATATATATATATATATATATATATATATATATATATTTATATATTGTCATTTTGTCATGTTTTCTCGATTCGATAATATCTACGGTCTTGATGTTGTCATTCAAAGAATGATCACGGGACTTTAGATGTTGTTGAATCTTTAAAATATATATATATATATATATATATATATATATATATATATAAATATATATATATATATATATATATATATATATATATATTTGGGAGATAGAGAAAAAGCGGTTTATTGTCATTTGACGATAACCGCTTTTCGAGAAGATAGAAACGAGCCAAACTTTATCTTGGTTTCAAATTTTTGCTACGATTCTTTAAACTAATCCTTACTATCTAATGAAAACTTGTTGTTTTGAAAAACAACTCGGACTCTATTATGATAATCATCGGACTTAAAGTTTGTCAAAATATCTATCTCTCAATCAACAACTTATGTCATTGATTGAGGGGAGAATGATTTCAATTAAATCAAAATGTTTATTTGCCATACAATTGTTTTCAAAAGATAATCATGCATGTTTATTCAATGGAGTTTAAAGTCTTAAAATCCGATCCTTATCGGATATAACGCTTTCATAATCAAGTCACAATTCTCCTAAAAGCTTTCAAAATCAATTTAAATCTCTGAGATCACAAATCTCAAATGATTTGATAATTGTGATCGGGGAGAATTTGTGATTTAAATTATTTAATCGATAATTGGTAAATGGTTTTATAAGGATGTACAAGCTCTCCTTCCCACATGTGCCAAATGATTTCAAATTTTCCTTGCACATGTTGAGGGGGAGCATCTATCTTAAACCACAAAGATCTTAAACGAGATCAATTTATATCAATGTGCAGGTTCCCTCTCGTATGTGCAAAACTCTTACAAATCTCAAGGCACATATTGAGGGGGAGCAAGTCTATGAAAACCTCATCCTTCCCTTATATGCTTTATCTACCTTTTTTGATCAGGGAAGTGATGTTGATATCTTTTGGTAAATGGTAATTAAATAAGTTAATTCTTTCTCTTGCCTCCGTGTGCAAAACGATTTCAAACTCTTGATGCACATGTTGAGGGGGAGCTCGTGTTCTAAAAATATCAAAACAATTCAGGTACAAAATGCTTTGATAATATTTCACAAGTATCTGGATTGATTATCAAATGGTTTTCAATTGGTTCCAATGGCAGATGAACAATACCAAATAGACCGACCAACTTTACTTTATGTATGGTGATATAAGGATGATAAAGTTAGGTATTTGTTCCATGATCCGCGAGAACGAAGGAATCTACCGAGGACAATCCACTAGAAAGTGTAGAAGTCCTTGGGTATATCGAAAAAAGGAGAAAAATGAGATATGGGAAGAGTGCGGATGAGTGCGAGCTAATCTTGGAATAAACCCAACAAGGTTCTAGCTATGAAGTCTCGGTAGCCTTGAAGGGTTGAAGAATGAAAAAGAATTGAATGAGAAAGGGTGAAAACAAATAGCCCTCAATTATTCAACCTTAGGGAAGAAACCGGGTTCTATACACATACTCTTGGTGTTTACTAAGGTAACATCGGTATTGAAGACAAGACATCATGGACCAAGTGATGCCTTTGCACTAAACTTCCCAAAGCTACTCAAGTTCCTCTTAAAAGGCTTGTTTCATTCTCACGGGAACCTACATAATCTATCAACTTTCTCTTAGAGATTGTTGATATTGAAGGAGACCCTCTCCTAGTCTCCGATATAGGATCCAAATATGCACAAATTGAGTCTAGAGCCACGAGATCATCCATAAATCTCATTAGGACACATTCAATGAAGACTCTCTGTTTCACACAATGTGGAAAGGAGATTATATCTTGAGTCCTCGCATTATCCTTGTGGTATTGCGGAACATTCGAGTGATATGTAAAAAATATTCACAATGAAGGCGGAAAGCCTTACGGAGCCAACATCAAACAAGTTCTGGTAGATGGCATGAGATCTATTCAATAGATCAACCATGTGACAAGCTGAGCGAAACAATGGGGCGATTCAATCTTTTGAATCAATCACAGTTCGGGTTATGGATTGACGGATACCTTTGAAAAACCGGTCATTGTGCTTAAAAACTCTTTTTCTTTAGCACATCGACCGTGTCGAATATTTCAAATCAAAGGTGTTTTATGATTGATAATTGATTTTCATTAAAACCTTCGTTGTATTGCAAAAACAATTTCTATTGAGCAATACACGATTGCTTTTCAAATCTCTTTTCATCAATCGGTGAATCTCTATTCATTTGGTTCACTCACTCCGTGTTGTCTTCTTTGAGGCGTTCGGTTTGAGAACAACTAGAAGCATTGCGAAACCTGTCAAGGAAATTCTTGAATTATACACGATCGCGGGCGATACTTGTCTTGATCAGCGGGGAACCGTGGGCCTTGTACCTCAATTCAATGAAAGTGATCAAAGACACTTTCGTGTGATTTATTGCTAAATGTTGTATGCAGTCGCCCTACATTTGCGGTGATCGAATGAAGCGGTCAATCCATAGCCGCATGCTCACTTAACACATTCATCTAAAAGAAATCATGATTAGTGCATCAATGACTCGATATTTTCACTCCATGCCTTACTACTCTGCTGCGCCAATATCATGAATCAACAAAGCTTCGCTACTCACGATGAGAATATTTCATGATCCGAATGTGAGCATGTCGGTCCGAAAGTCACAACATCACATAATACCAACACCACAATGGATATCTCGAGATTTCTTGTCGGTGATGATCTCAAAAGCGGCTCAAAACTCATTATCCGTGGATCGGTAAAAGACCTCCACTTGGATTAACCTAACATGCAATGTGAAGAATCAATGACTACGAGCTTGAGCAAAGTACAACATCAAGAATGCAAGAACAATTTTAATGTAATATCATTTGTATTCAATATATGTTTAATGTGTGTTTGAGGTGACCTCCTTTAGGGAGATTGTTAGGATTTAGTAAATCCGAATATAAAGTCGGTCGCCTCAAGTATATGTACTAGTTAAGCTCGTGATAAGTAGATTATTATAAGTTAAATAGTATTTTGTTTAAGTAACAAGTGAGGACGGACGGGTCTTTACCCTTTGTATGCACGATCCATGACCCGATAGGTGGTGATTTATGTAAAGACTATATATACTCTCTACCTTCAAGGTAGAGAGTTGGAACTAATAATAAGATTTTTTCTCTCACTAAAGTTCCCTAAACCTCTAACTTTCTCTCTAGAACTCTTTATGCGCCTATTTGATCTTATGGTTTAGTGTGTTTATGAAATCCAATATGTTACGAGAATGAAACAAGCTTACATTTGAGAGAAACTTGAGTGGCTAAGAAGGTTTAGTGCATGCGTCCTTTGGTTCCATGATGACTTAGATCTTCATCTTGGTGTCATCAAGTGACAACCGATAGCATATGAATTGAACTCGTCTGTCATAAGTTGAATAATTTGGAGGGCTATTTCTTTTCACCCTTTTCTTTGCTTTTCTTTTAATTCTTCAACTCCTTCTTTCTACGATTCTCATTTTCTCCTTTTTATAATCGTACCTAAGGACTTCTAATTCTAACTATTGGTAGTGTCCTTGGGTAGATCCCTCCGACTTCTGGCGGATCATAGAACAGTTATTCTAACCTTAATCACTTTATAACTCCATTGCCATAAAACCATTTTCATGAAAATCTCAAAGTGGTTATGAATAAGAAACATTTTAATACCCTTTGTTGAGAGTTTAAGATTTTGAAATACTCCCCTCCACGCATGCTTAAGTGTTTTGTTGAAATATGCATGGTGAGGGAGGGCCTTGAACTTTGAATTGATCAACTCAAGATAGACAATCCCCATGAGACACGGTTCGTTGTATAGTTAAGAGTTACATTGTCGACTTTTAGGTGACTACTAGCTCTAATAACTATCTTGAAGGTGTGGACAAGCCTCGAAGGTTTTCAAACCCGTCAAAGTTCATGTCTAACAAGAGTTTCTCGAATGGTACATTCTACTCGAGCACAAGTCCTGCGAGACACGTTTACATCACTAGCGAACTAGCTTGAAATTATTACCCGTCCGGACAAGTCTTTTCGAGTTACTAACATTTAAGATCTTGTCAATTCATTGGTTAAGTCTATATGTTAGGAATTAGAAATTCCGGTATTAAAGAGTCGGTCACCTCAAGTATATGTATTCGTAGAAAGCTCGTAGTCATAGTTATTTTATGTTAAGTAGTATTTAGTTAAGTAACACCGTGGAGGACGGACGGGTCTTTACCCATTGTATGCACGATCCACGACCCGTTGTGTGGCGTTTATGTAAGACTATAAATACTCTCTACCTCCCAAGGTAGAGTTGGAGCTCATAATAATATTTTCTTTCTCTCACTATAGTTCCCAACTCTCTTCCTTTCTCTCACTAGAACTTTCTCTCTAACATACTTATCGCCTACTTTGATTATGGTTTAGAGTGTTTGTGAAATCCAATATCCTACAATTGGTATCAAGAGCCATGGTTTGATCACTCATCTTTCATGCTCTTTGTTTTGGTGGATTTCATAAGGTTTTGGGGTATTAAGGGTTTAGGAGAGTTTGATTCATTTGGACAAATTCTAGTGTTAAAGTTTGAATTTTGCTTGTACTTTTGTGTTTAGGATTATCATATGTGTTTATGTTTTGAATTGGAAGGCTTAAATCATTGTGGTTTGGTTGTTTTGGATTGATAAAGTGGTTATTTGTGAAAGAAGGACGAGCGAGTTGAGTCTCGGACTTGTTTTTCTTCAAAGCGAGTTGCTTTGTTATTTGATGCGAGTTGGTACATGCGACTTATTTGTTTAGCGAGTTGATTTTATGCGGTTTGAGTTCTAAGCGAGTTGTTTCTTTAAGCGACTTGAGATCTAAAGCGACTTAGCTATTGAGCGAGTTGTAAAGCTAGCGAGTTAATTTAAGCGACTTGGTGTTTAAGCGAGTTGATTGTGTTGCGAGTTGATACTAAAGCGAGTTGGCTATTTAGCGACTTGATTCATTAAGCGAGTTGATTGTGTTGTGAGTTGATGCTGATGCGACTTGGCTATTAAGCGAGTTGATTACTTAAGCGAGTTGTTAATTAAGCGAGTTGTGTGGTTAGGTACTTATTCATTTAGGCTTGTTACTTCTTCGTGATACATTCTTACGGTTGTTCTTTTGGTTTAGTAAAATCCGTGAAAGAATCAATTTCCGGTTTAATCAAAGAATAGTAAAATCCGTAGAGCTTGAAACATGTCTACAATCGTTCCTACTATCATCTCCGTCGTTGGCGAGGATGTTCAAGCGGTGGCTCGAGATACTCGTCCACCCATGCTTGTGAGGCCGACTATGACTCTTGGGCTCAACGAATCAGTTGTATTGTCTTGGAAAGGAAAATGGGGTCAACATTCTCAAATCCATTGATGAAGGACCTTATCAAGTTGAGACGACTAGAGATACTCTTGATCAGTGAAGATGGAACTGTGATCTTAGGAATGGACGGACCAAAGACATATGATGAGCTCGATGATAAGGAGAAAAAGAGATTCGATGTTGATATCGGGGCTTCTAACATCATACTTCAAGGTCTTCCAAAAGATATCTACAAACTTATCAATCACAACACGAAGCCAAAGCGGTATGGGATAATGTCAAGATGCTTCTCTCGGGTTACGAATTAACTATGGAAGGCAGAGAATCACAACTCTATGATGAATTTGAGCACTTCAAGATGAAACCCGATGAGAGTGTTTATGAGTACTATGTGAGATTTCACAAGCTTGTCAATGATATGAGGAATATCAAGATGACCATGCCAAACATTCGATTGAACTCAAAATTTGTGAACAACATGAATCGAGAATGGCACAAGTTTGTCATACGTGAAGCTCACTAAAGGATTGAAGAATACAAACTATGAGCAACTCTATGCCTTCCTCCTTCGAATGAGAGACATGCTATGTTTGAAAAAGGATTCTTGATCGGTTCAAAACCAACGGGAGAGACAAGCTCTTCAAATGATTCAGCGCCTTCTACTCAAACATTGGAATCACCACCAAAGCCTCTCAAGTCATACCCATGGGTAATGGTAATCACAAACTCATTCCCGATCCTATGTTCAAACAAGGCGATCTTGATGCACACGTGGGAAACTTCATTAATCAACTAGCTCTCATGATTAGTCAAAACATGAACTCTCTTCCACACACCAACAACAATCTCGAGAACCGCTTCCAATCCACATAATCAAGCTTTGATCGAGATGGGAAGGTTATGGTGCAACCGGTTCAAGAAAGACAATATGAACAAGCAAGAGGTGGGTGGTAGAGGTTATGTTGCAAATCGAATCGAGAGGAAGGAATGGAAATCAAGGTCAAGCAAAGCCAATCAAATGTTACAATTGTGGAGGTGAGGACACATTGCAAGGCGCACATCAGCGTCCTCGAATCTTTGAGTACTTGAGGATAAGATGTTGCTTGTGCAAGCTCGGGATAATGGTGCGACTTTGGATGAAGAGGAATTGTTGTTCTTGGTGAGGAAATGCTAAGACATATGATGCGAGATGTGGATGAGCAACCAATTCAGGAGATAGGGCATAATCATCGAATGCCTTTCAAGTAGGCGATTGTGATGCATACGACTCGATGTTGATGAAGAACCCACTGCACAAACCATCTTCATGGCTAGCATTTCTCCAATGGTCTCTCCTAAAGTCTCTTCATCACCACAAGCTCGTCTATCCAAAGACAAACTCATCTACGAGGTATTAAAATTATACGATGAAGTTGATGAGCAAAGATACATAACGAAGTACAATCAAGCTGTGTTTATTGAATCGGATATTGAAAATATGGGTAATATCAATGTTGTCCCATATGATCAATATGTGATACAAAGTGAAAGTGAGATTGTACCAAGTGATGCATCTTCTGCGATCAATAACGATTATGTTTTGATGAATTCACTTGCATGTGCCCCGATGATTACGTAATTTTCGAACTAAATGCCTATAAAGAGCGTGTTGCTATTTATGAACAACGTGCAAAATTTGAGTTGACCACCCGTGAGCGGGAAATGGATGACCAAATGCGTACAACTATTAGAAAAAGTAGGTTTAGAGAAGAAGTATTAAAACAAGAGTTAAACTCCTTACAAGAAAAGCTTTCTAAAGCGCTAAGCAAAAGCAAGAACTTCAAGAAAATGTTAAAATGCTTAAGCAAGAATTCGGTGCTAAGGAATCAAAACTTTTGAATGATTTTCTAATCTAAAACCTTGAAAAACAAGCTTGAAAATAAGTTGTACGTACAAGGAAATACCATTGATCGCTCACTTAATCACTAAGCATAGAGTCTTAGCGATAAGCATAGCATTCCCTTGTTGAGGAACCAAATCCAGAGGTCATTAAAAGGCTAGAAATGCTCATAAGGTTCTTTATGATGGCAATGAAATCCTTAAACCTAGGCAGAAACCTAGTTGCGTTGAGTGCTTCGAGGAAGATAAGAAATCGGATGAAGTCACTAGGAAAAGATGTACAAGAAATTAGATGATCCTAAATGTAAAGAGAAGAAAATAAAGATCACACCCCATGATTACAAGAAGGAAAATTGGATTTCCTTGAACATGTTTAAGCCTCGAGACATTGTTAACACCCGAACAAGTGTTCGGAAAAGGATTTAGATAAGCAAAAGCGAGAGAATCTTGTTGTAACGAACCCTCCCTTTAGGAAAATGCCTAAAGCATTGTGTATCCTCCAAATACACCAATGCATTTAGTACCTAGGACTATTGCCACTAAAAGCAAGACCTTAATCGGTCAATATGTTATTTTTCAACTATTTGTTGATTTTGAGAAAACTTGTAAGAAAAGGATCACACCCAGCTGGTATAAGCGAAGGGAAAGGGGTTTGAGCAAACAAAAGAATGTTATTTAAGCGAAGTCATGCCTTTCTTTAAACAACTAAAAGATCGGTTTGAAAGTCTTAAAAAGGAATGAACTTTGACATTAAAGAAATGGAAAAGGAGTTTGATGCTATGATTGTTGAGGTTAGTGACTATGAGCGTGCACTAAAATATAATGAGATTGAGAGGAAGAACCTACATACATTAAATGAGACTCTTATTACTGAATGTGTTGCTCAAGATGTGTTTTCATTGCTACAAATTGTTCTATTAATGCTTCCCAATTTCATGAATTATCTGTTGCCTCGAAAGTCTCCCATGATCGTGTCATTGAGCTTGAAAAGACTAATTCTAAACTAAATGAGAAAATTGAGCTGGATGATCACGACAATTTGGTTAAACATTTTTCTAAACTAGAGGTGAGCATTTTAATTTACAACTAAAATATCAACATCTTAAAGAAAATGTCAAAACTTCAAATATCAAGACATCCTCGGATGCTCCGAGTTTGATGCGGTTTTCAAATTAACAAGCGTGATGAGCAGATTCAAGCTCATTGCAACACGATCGAGAAAGTTGAAAGCCCAAATCTCTCAATTAAAGGGTCAAAAGAACAATATGACGGGCTCCCAAATGCCTCCTCCTTTAGATTCTCGGAATTCTCAAACGTTTCATCTTCAAAACTTAGTAAATGCATTACAAAAGGAAAGCGAAAGTTTTCTAGAAGAAAATGAAAAGATTAAACGTCATTTCAATGAGTTATTTGAATCAATAAAGGTCACTCGTAACAAAAATAACGAACAAATAGCTTCATTGCAAAAGGAAATTGAGAATCGAAGAGTCGGGTAAAAGGAAAATGCCAATGACCAATGGGAGAATGGTGTATCAAAGGTTCACTCTTGTAATAAATATGCTTTATGCGTGAAATATGTCCCCTCATCTCGGGAATAACAAACTTGCTATTCAAACATATTTTCATCCCTTAAGGATTGTCTAGAATGTCTCGGTGAGATTGTTGAAGAAGATAAGTTAGAGAAACCACTTGACAATGCAATTGGGCATGCATGTTTATATGCCAAACGATCTCAAGAAATTCTAGAATGCTTAATCACAATATGCCCTAAGTCCTTAGGTGAGAGAGTTAATCCTTTGATTCCGTGTTCGATGCCTAGTGCCAAGTATAATATCCATTCGATGCCCGATGTTTTGAATGTGAACCTTAGTGTGCCTTCAAGTAGTTCAGATTCCAGATCTGTTAAAGCTAAGAAAGCGAACTCTTGTGTGCCTTCTAGAATTACAAATCCCAGCACTTCTAGTGTTAAGAAAGTGAACCTTAGTGTGCCTGCATGTAGTTCAGATCCCTGCACATCTAAACAGGAGAAGCAAAGAGTAGCAAAACCAACTAATGTTCCCATTCCCTCTACAGAGTAATCGGTGACATTAAAGCAAGCGGTCAAAGTCTCAAGACAATACAAGGAATGATAGGACTTGCAAGCTAAGAATGTGCATTGGAAAAGAGTAGAAGACCAACCTAGGAACTTTAATTTTGAGCGAATAAAGCGAATCGTGTTGATTCTAGTATTAGCCATAGGCGTCTTGTAATTAATTGAATTCGATACTTTTGCAAACCTTGTATTGATGTGCGCTTGAATTACATTTCTAATCATGAAAGTGGTGTTAATGTTTTGCCTAATGATGTTAATTGTCCGATTAATATTGTTAATGCTAAAAATCATGTTAAGAAGGCAAAAGGCAAAAGCGTAAGAAAGTTAGAAAACAATGGAAACCCGGGAAGAACATTACGTAAGATAGGATATAGATGGATACCGGTTGGCGTAAGGTTAATCGAGACAATGCCCACTAGAAAATGGATGCCTACGGGTAGAACTATTCCCTTAAGAAGTGGACATACTTTGAATAGGGCGAATACGGACACAAGTCTTGCATCTATTTATAATGATTCCATTGCTTCAATATCGATATGGACGTTTCTATTTACGATGTGGGTGTTCCAATCTCTATTTCTAACCAAATGGAACCCATTCTTGCATGGGGATCCCAATTATCGATTATCCACTCTTATGCGTGTTCAGCTGCGGATCGTTCAAATCGTTACGTGGTACACGGACTCAGTTGTTCCAAGCATATATTTGGCGACGGTCATGCTCATGAACCGTGAGCAAATTCATCGGAGACGATTAGATTCGGAAATGATCATTTCGGTGCAATTATGGGTTATGGTGATTATGTTGTTGGTGATAGTGTTATCTCTAGAGTATACTATGTGGAAGGTCTTGGTCATAATCTGTTCTCTGTTGGTCAATTTCGTGATTACGATCTAGAAGTAGCCTTGAGAAAACATACTTGTTTTGTTAGAGAACTTGATGGTAAGGGCTGTTAAGAGGAACTCGTGGCTCAAATCTTTACACCATCTCTATCGATGATATGATGAAGTCTTCTCCAATTTGCTTGTTGTCAAAGGCTTGAAAACAAAGTCATGGTTATGGCATCGTCGTCTCAATCACTTGAACTTGGCACCATCAATGATCTCTCGAGAAAGGACTTAGTTGTAGGTTTACCTAGACTAAAGTATGAAAAGGATCATCTTTGTTCGACATGCCAATTGGGAAAAAGCAAAAGTATGCCCATAAACCCAAACCTACAAACTCAATTCTGAAGTTCTTCATACCCTTCATATGGATTTATGTGGACCAATGAGAGTGCGAGAATATCTTTGGGAAGAAATATGTGTTAGTTGTGGTTGATGATTACTCTAGATTCACGGGTCAAGTTCTTAAGGACAAAGGATGAAACTCGATATCATCATCAAACTCATCAAGCAGTGCTGAGTTCGACTTAACAAAACCGTCGAATTATCCGAGCAGACAATGGTGCGAGTTTGTTAACAAACAACTTAGTGAATTTTATGAAAGCATTGGAATCGACCATCAAAGAAGTGTTCCACGAACTCCTCAGCGAGCGGTGTAGTTGAAAGGCGAAATCGAACTCTTGTGGAAGCCGCTAGAACAATCTTGATTTACTCAAAGGTTCCAATGTTTCTCGGGTGAAGCTATTGCCTTTGCATGCTACACACAAAATCGTTCCACGATTCACTTTGTTCATGGAAAAACTCCATATGAACGGTCCACAATGAAAACCTAATCTCTCTTTCCTTCGTGTGTTTGGTGCATTGTGTTATCCAACTAATGAGGGTCAAGACTTAGGCAAGCGAGAGCTAAAGCGAGACATTGGAGTTTTGTAGGGTATGCACCAAACAAAAGGGATACCGAATCTACAACAAAAGAACCCGAAATATCATGGAAACAATTCACGTTACGTTTGATGAGTGACCGGTCAAGCGGCTCTGGACAATCGATTCGGGACCCGCACTTCAAAACAGTCCCATTGGTTCATCCCTTGTTCCAAACTCTTCTCAAGAAACTCCATATGTACCTCCATCGAAGATGATTTAAAGAAATTGTTTGATCCTATGTTTGATGAGCAGTATGAGCCAAGTGCTAATGAGCGACGACTCCTCTCAGAGGTGCTCATATTCACGTGAATGAAGTCAATCCTTGATCTCAATATCATTAAGCCAAGAAGCGCTGTTGCGATCACTCTATCTCATCGACAAATCATCAATCTTGAATGTACATCATGGAACTATTTCTCACATCAATGATGAAGACAATCCCTTTGCTACTCACGA
The DNA here is from genome assembly GCA_022545495.1 of Chrysanthemum lavandulifolium. NCBI lineage: Eukaryota > Viridiplantae > Streptophyta > Magnoliopsida > Asterales > Asteraceae > Chrysanthemum > Chrysanthemum lavandulifolium. The sequence continues at coordinate 167,767,108 of CM040242.1, forward strand.
AGATGCTCCATTTGAGAACATATTTGCTCGAATCTTCATCGAACCATCTTCTTTGAAGACATCAACTCTGCTACTTGGTCCCCAACCACGCCACATGAACACCTCGGAAAATGGACTCATGATCATCCATTAGATAACATCATTGGAAATCCTTCTCGTCCGGTATCAACACGGAAACAACTTGCAACCGATGCCTTGTGGTGCTTCTTCAACTCCGTACTCTCTAAGATCGAACCAAAGATGTCAAAACCGCCATGAATGAAGATAGGCGGTTCAATGCCATGCAAGAAGAAATTCATGAGTTTGATCGACTTGATGTATGGGAGTTAGTACCGCTCCAGTTGTGCTATGATTATTGCTCTAAAATGGATCTTCAAAGTGAAACTTGATGAGCATGGTGATGTGTTGAAGAACAAGGCTCGATTAGTTGCTAAAGGATACCGTCAAGAGGAGGTATTGACTTTGAAGAATCTTTTGCTCTGTTGCTCGAATCGAGGCAATCGAATCTTTTGGCTAATCTTGCTAGTAAGAACATGGTAGTCTATCGGATGGATGTAAAGGCGGCATTTACGAGCGGAGATCTTAAAGAAGTCGTCTCGTCGACCAACTGAAGGATTTGTGAATCAAGAGCATCCTACTCACGTTTATCGTTTGAAGAAGGCTCTTTACGGTTTAAAGCAAGCTCCAAGGGCATGGTATGATACACTATCAAAGTTTCTTCTATCTACGGATTTAGCAAAGAGCGATTGATCCAACATTGTTCACCGGAAGTCGAGCAAACATTTAATTCATGTTCAAATTTATGTTGATGATATCATCTTTGCCTCGACCGACCCCAATGAGTGTGACCGTTTTCAAATGAAATGAGTTCAAAATTTCAAATGTCAATGATGGGACAAATGTCATTTTCTTGGGATTACAAATTTCACAAAGTCCGGAGGCATTTTCATAAATCAATCTAAATATGCAAATGAGATCTTAAAGAAATTTGGATTTGATTCAAGTGACCTGTTGACACTCCATGATTGATCGAACCAAACTAGATGAGGACCACTCGGGGATCATGATTGACCAAACGAAATATCGTAGTATGATTGGATCACGATGTACCTCACTTGCTAGTAGACCAGACATCTTGTTCATTGTTTGCATGTGTGCTAGATACCGAGCTAAGCCTACTAAAAAGCACCTTGAAGCGGTTAAGCGGGTCTTCGGTATCTCAAGGAACCATCAATATGGGACTTTGGTACCGAAGGACACCGGTATGTCACTAACGACCTATGCGAGATCTTGATCATGCGGGATGTCAAGATACTCGTCGAAATACGTCGGAGGTGCTCGGTTTTGGGTGATAAGCTTGTGAGTGGTCTTCAAAGAAGCAAATGAGTACTTCTATTTCCTCTGAGGCGAGAATACATAGCCATGTCATCTTGTTGTGCTCAAATCCTTTGGATGAGATCTCAATTAATCGACTATGGCTTTGTATTCAACAAAATCCTACATCTTGTGATAATAAAAGTGCTATTGCTCTTTCATGCAATAACGTTCAACACTCAAGAGCTAAGCATATCGACATTCGACATCATTTCATCGGGAACAAGTGGAAAAAGGTGTGGTGGAACTCTATTTTGTGAGTGCGAATACCGGTTAGCGACATCTTCACCAAAGCTCTTCCAAGAGAACGTTTGAGTTTATTCTTCCACGACTTGGCTTGAAAAGCCTTCAACCGAAACACTCAAGCGTCTTGAGGAGGAAGGCGAGGAGTAAAGGTTTCCTTCATCTATCTCTTGTATATATCTATTCGAAAATCAAAATACAAAATTATAAAACCCTCAAAATCAAATAGAAAAATATAAAACCTTCAAAATCCATAAAAATCGAAAAATTGAAAAATCTTCAAAAATTATTGTCAATTTGTTATGTTTTTCTCGGTTCGATAATATCTACGGTCTTTGTCTTTGTCATTCAAAGAATGACACGGGACTTTAGATGTTGTTCAATTCTTAAAAAAAAAAAAAAAAAAAAAAAAAATTGGGAGAAAGAGAAACAATGGTTTATTGTCATTCGAGCGATAACCGCTTTTCAAAGAAAAACGAGCCATACTTTATCATGTTTTCAAAATTCCATGCTCGATTCTTTAAACATTTATCTGCAAAAAAAAAAAAAAAAAAAAAAAAACTAATTGTTTTGATAAATAACTTGGACTCAATTTTGATAATCATCGGACTTATTTGTCAAAATATCTATCTCTCAATCAACAACCTATGTCATTGATTGAGGGAGAATGATTTCAATTAAATTAAAATGTTATTTGTCATTAAATTGTTTTCAAAAAGATAATCATGCATGTTCAATCAATGGAGTGTTAAAGTCTTAATATCCGATCCTTATCAGTTAAAACGCTTTCATAATCAAGTCACAATTCTCCTTAAAAGCTTTCAAAATCAATTTAAATCTACAAGAGATCAAAAATCTCAAATGATTTGATTATTGTGATCAGGGGAGAATTTGTGTTTTAAATTGGATTTAAACAGATTGTTCGGTAAATGGTTTAATAAGGATGTACAAGCTCTCCTTCCCACATGTGACAAACGATTTCAAATTTTCAAATTTTCCATGCACATGTTGAGGGGGAGCATTTATCTTAAACCACAAAGATCCTAAACGATATCAATGTGCATGTTCCCTCTAGTATGTGCAAAAATCTTTTCAAACCTTGATGCACATATTGAGGGGAGCAAAATTATGAAAACCTCATCCTTCCCAAAATGCTTTATCTACTTGTTTTGATTAGGAAGTGATGATTGATATCTTTAGAAAATAGAATTCAAAGAAGTTAACTCTTTCTCTTGCCTCCGTGTGCAAAACAATTTCAATCACTTGATGCACATGTTGAGGGGAGCTCTTGTTCTAAAAATATCAAAAACAATTCGGTACAAAATGCTTTGATAATACATCTTAAGTATCGGATTGATTTTCAAATGGTTTTCAATTGGTTCCAATGGCGGATGAACAATACCAAATAGACCGACCAACTTTACTTTATGTGCGGTGATATAAGGATGATAAGGTTAGGTATGTGTTCCCATGATCCGCCGAACCGGAGGGATCTACCGAGGACTATCCACTAGTTAGTGTAGAGTTCTTAGGTATGATGATAAAAGGAGAAAAATGAGATATGGGAAGTGTGCGGATGAGGCCGAGCTAATCTTGGAACAAACCCAACAAGGTCCTTGCGGTGAAGTCTCGGTAAGCTTGAAGGGTTGAAGAATGAAAAGAATTGAATGAGAAAGGGTGAAAACAAATAGCCCTCCATATATTCAACCTTAGGGCGAAACCGGGTTCAATTCATATGCTCTTGATGGTAACATCGGTATTGAAGACAAGGCGTCATGGACCCGGTGGCGCTTGCACTTCAACTTTCCAAACCACTCAAGTTCCTCTTAAAAGGACTTGTTTCATTCTCACGGGAACCTACATTATCTATCGACTTTCTCTTAGAGATTGTTGATATTGAAGAAGGAGACCCTCTCCCTAGTCTCCGATCTGAGGATCCAAATATGCACAAAATTGAGTCTAGAGCCACGAGATCATCAATAAATCTCCTTAGGACACTTTCCATGAAGACTCTCTGTTTCACACAATGTGGAAAAGAGATTATATCTTGAGTCCTCGCATTATCCTTGTGGTATTGCGGAACATCGAGTGATGTATAAACATATTCACAATGAAGATGGAAAGCCTTCGGAGCCAACATCAAACAAGCTCACGGTGGGTGGCATGTGAGATCTATCAAATAGATCAACCATGTGACAAGCGAGCAGAAACAATGGGGCGATTCAATCTTTTGAATCAATCTGGTTCGAGTTATGGATTGACGGATACCTTTGAAAAACCGGTCGTTGTGCTTAAAACTCTTTTCTTTAGCAAATCGACCGTGTACGGATATTTCAAATCAAAAGGTGTTTTATGATTGATAATTGATGTTCATTAAAACCTTCGTTGTATTGCAAAAACAATTTCTATTGAGCAATACGATTGTTTTCAAATATCTTTTCATCAATCGGTGAATTTCTATTATTTGGTTCACTCACTCCGTGTTGTCTTCTTTGAGGCGTTCGGTTTGAGAACGACTAGAGCATTGCGAAACCACATCAAGGAAATTCTTGAATTATACGATCACGGCGGTACTTGTCTTGATCAGCGGGAACCGTGGGCGTGTACCTCAATTCAACGAAAGTGATCAAAGACACTTTCGTGCGATTTATTGCTAGCTGTTGTATGCAGTCGTCCCACGTTTGCGGTGATCGAATGAAGCGGTCAATCCATAGCCGCATGCTCACCTAACACATTCATCTCAAAAGAAATCATGATTAGTGCATCAATGACTCGATATTTTCACTCCATGCTTACGCTATCGTCTGCGCCAATATCATGAATCAACGAAAGCTTCCGCTACTCGATGAGAAGATATCATGATCCGAATGTGAGCATGTCGGTCCGAAAGTCACAACATCACATTAATACCAACACCACAATGGATGTCTAAGAGATTTATGATTCTTGGCGATCTCAAAGGCGGCTCAAAACTCATTATCACGTGGATCAGTAAAAGACCTCCACTTGGATTATCCAAACATGCAATGAGAAGAATCAATGACTACGAGCTTCAGAGCAAAGTACTACATCAAGAATGCAAGAACAATCTTTTAATGTAATATCTGTTTGTATTCAATGTAAGTTTAATGTGTGTTTGAGGTGACCTCCCTTAGGGGGAGATTGTTAGGAATTAGAAATTCCAGGTATTAAAGAGTCGGTCACCTCAAGTATATGTATTCGTTAGAAAGCTCGTAGTCATAGTTATTTTATGTTAAGTAGTATTTAGTTAAGTAACACCGTGGAGGACGGACGGGTCTTTACCCACTGTATGCCTGATCCACAGCCCGTTGTGTGGCGTTTTATGTAAGACTATAAATACTCTCTACCTCCCAAGGTAGAGAGTTGGAGCTCATAATAATATTTTCTTTCTCTCACTATAGTTCCCAACTCTCTTCCTTTCTCTCACTAGAACTTTCTCTCTCTAACATACTTATACGCCTACTTTGATTATGGTTTAGAGTGTTTGTGAAATCCAATATCCTAAATGGTGAATCCCATACATTGCATCAATGTCATCTTGTTCCACCTTGTTAGAAAACATGTGAGTAGCTTTTCCTCGATGGCTATGCGGTTGGAGTATATGGTGCAGGGAGCGGAAGTGTAAGTGATGTAGCGTATTTCTTTGAACCATCGCTACCGTGTGAAGAAATTCAGTCATTGTTGAAGAAGTAGCGGAATGGAATCTTAGGTTGATCCGGTTGGCCAATCGTTGGTAGAGGTCTAGACGATCGATGTAGTATGGAGCCTTGTCTCTTGGTGAAGTCAATGTTTGCTTGAGTTTGAGCCAATCAATGTTGTTAGACATGGCTCGTGCTATGTTTTCAAGGTGATATTCAACTTCAATAGCACTTTCCGGTACATCTTTGAGTAGTTGAAAGGCTTCATTCTTGATCGTCTTAACTCGATTCGTCATCTTCTTCACTCGGAACTTTTCTTGAAGTAACTTAGCATGCTCCAACGTCGACCTTCAACCATATCTTGATCATCGTTAGGACGGGGAGTAGCATCAACTAGTGTAGAGAACCATTCATACTCAGTGTCATCTTCGTCTAGCCATGAGACGACATCAGTCTTAGGCGTCTTCTTCTTCTTCTTTGGCCTAGATGAGGATGTTGGTTTCTTTGATGAAGCAGGAGAGGTGGGTTGTTGTTGAGGCTCAGGGACTTCCTCATCGTCACCACCAGTCTATTCAAAATAATCACCGGTTTTCTCTGTCTGGGGTGGTGACTCAGAGTCCTGAGGTTTGTCAGCAAAAGAGCGTGGAGGAGATCATTGTTGAGATGGAGTCCTTTGGGATGGAGGTGGCATGGAGGATGATTCGCCAATTTTCTTCAGGCGTTTAGGCTCTTTATCTTAATCTTTATCCTTATCATCGTGCGTCTCTTGGGCGCTTAGACCTTCGACTTGCTCCATGCATGAAGTCTTGAGTTGATATTCGATGGTGCCTCAAATAGTTTACTTCGTCAAATGTGAAAGTTGCGGATCGTTTACCCATTTGTAGCACCACTTGAAATCAACTCGCATCGAGAGAACTGCGAGCTCCATTGGATTGATCGTCATTGTTACTTGAGTAGATTGCATTGTTTGCTTGACCAATTTCATGAGATTTGGATAGAGTGTCAGGTAAACATCTCCTTGTAACTCCGAGGAGCGATTGTCGGTAGGTACTTGTGAGTATAGCCCCTAATCATTTCGTTCATTTCCCCTTGAAGATCACGTTTCATGAGCGTCGGACATACTCCTTTCACTAGACATCTTGTCTAACTCGGCATGAAGAAAATTAATGTTGTCGTGAGTTGATTTAGCTTTTGTTGAGCACGTCTTTCTTCCTAACTTGCTTGACGACTTTTACAATTCTTGTTTTAGCCGGGATAGCCAAGAGTCATTTGGTTTCTTCTGATTTCGATGTGGATGGTTATGCCTTTGGATGGTGGAGGTGAAGAGTGAGAAGGCGATTCGATGATGAGAGGCGTGAGGTGGCTCAGGTCCTTTGGTGGCTCGAAGTTTCCTCCTTGGGCGTCTTGGGGCTGTCTAGAAGAAAAGTATCATAATTAAGATCATCATCATTTCGAGACTTAGCGATTCATCGACCTTAGTATCTTCACCGGGGAGTTTTCTCGGTATTTTCCGTGTACGGTTCCTTTATGTCAAAGTTGATGGAATCCTCAATCGCCTTTGTTGTTGTTCGTGGGTGGTGGTAGTACCGGTTCCTTATCGGGTTGATTAACCGCATTGAAGCTGGTGTGGCTTGAGTTCCACCACTTGACCCTCCGGGCCACGAGTTTGATCCTTTATGAATTCATCGGCAAGATATTTGAGTCTCGAGGTTCTTCAACTTCTTTTGATAGTCTTTTCTTCATCAAATGGTTCTTCTTGAACTTTCCTTATCATGCTCAAGCACGGAGTTTTCCCTTTTCCTTTATCGGCATTTGGTGGGAGGTTTTGCTCTGTTTGAGTGTCATCGGTTGGAGTTTGAGTAGAAGACCTCTTCGCCTACGATTCGGTATCCTCGAGCTTTCATCCACTAGCTTTTGTTGCGGTTCGGGCTTGGGAATTGGGATGGCTTCCTTAGAGGAACTTTCCTTTTGAGAGTATGTGACCTCTTAGGAAACTTTCTCGACTCTCGATGCTTGTAACACTCCCCCGCCTTGCCTCTCGGGTTTCCTAGTAGGTGTCTGAGAGGACTTTCATCAAGAAATCCTACTTTTCCTTCATCAACCGCTACCAGATACCTTTCGTATGAATAAAGTTGTTTGACTGCATCGGTTAGAAGGTGATCTAGCAACACTGCACCCTGTTTCTTTGTTGCAGATTCCTTAAATCTGACTGTGAGTGTAGGCTCATACAACATGGAGTGATTGTTGGGGTCATTGGTTCTCAAGGGGATATCAGGATTATACCCTAGAGCTCTTTGGATCAATAGTTTGGTATATCTGATATTTAGGATCTTGGAGCCAAGCTTTTTGAGGAATGCCATCATGTCGTCCCATATCAGAGCTTCAACTTCAATGTGTTTCATGTTGACCAAAGCCCAAAATATCTGTAGTTCCATGAGCTTAGGATGCTCATAGCCACTATCACGTCCTGAAATGGATTTGGTGATGATAATGTAGAGGGTTCTCCATGGTTGAGGATTATTCTTAAGATCCACGTATGAATGCTTTGTGATTACTCCACGAAGCTTCGTCATAACCAATGTCGATCATGAATTGCGAACATCCTCTTGAGTTGGTGTGGCATTGTATTCGGTTGGCTCGATGGCGGTATGAAGAAACGACCCTTAAGTCCTTTGGGTTGATGGTGACTTGTTTGTGGTTGGCGTCACCGTCACAACATTTTGACCTTTGATCTTTCGCATTGTATGCCGAGGCGGGTGAATGTAGATCTCCGGCCTTGAGCGAATTGGTGAGCATGTTTTGATAAGGGTGATTCTTCATAATGTCCACAGCTATTAAACAAGAAGACTCTGAGCAAGTGAGACTATCAAAATAAACACGAAGGTTATTCTTTCCGATCTTCATTGGATAGCCATTAGGGAAGATATCTTCAACGGTGAGAACGTTTGGTGCTTCCACGTTTTGCATTTGAGCGTCCATGTCGTGATCTGAAAGATATTTAGCCAAAAGAACTAACATATCGAAAGACATTACGTTAGTCAACAGTTGGTTTTATTTTCTAATTATTGAATGTGATATGTCGATGATTGTTACGAGTCCAATGTCACTTGTTTATCCAATAGTCCAAAGATGTCGTGATAAGTATCGTGAGTTGGTTAACTTTGAGTTTTAAAGTCCAAGTTTTCACTTATTTTTCACAACTTATTAAACGTTTAAGCTTATAAGTGACATTATTGGTTTCGTGGCGTTATGATTTATTTATTTACAAGTTTGCGCGTGTAACAATTCATAATTAAGGTTAAAACTAGGCTTAGGCGTGAAATGGCAAGCTTATGCGTGGCAGGGTGATATATGCGTAAGCATAAGCTTATGCGTGGGTTCTTGACTTACGCTTAAGAAATATTGCAGCGTGGGAAAAGAGGGCCTTATCGTAAAGCACGGCGTGGCGTATATGAAACCACGCGTAAGGCTTGCCGTGAGTGAACCTTATGCTTAGAGTTCTTGTTTACGCATATCCTTCACAGGATCGCGTAGTCCCCAATGTAGAACCTTACGAGTAAACTTTACGCGTAAGATTTCTCTTACGCATAACATGCTACGCGTAAGGTGATCCTTATGCGTAGATGGCAAGTAACCTTGATTACGAGTTATACACCGTTGAAACACGAAATAAATTCATCATAACACCAACATTATCATCTATATCCAATCCTTTTCGGGTCTAATCATGGAAACACATTCATTCGGTTATGCGTAGAAATACTAGTTCTGCGTAAACTTAAAACCCTAAATCTTAAAATTACGAGTAAGCAATTTAACCATGGAAATGCACTAAACTTGTTCAGTAAGTCTAAGAAGCCTAGAGTTGTTTTATCCAAGTTATAACATCAAAATCTAAGCAAATAAAAATACCCAATTCTTATGAACATAAACCCTAATTTCAGGTTTATAAGCAATTAGTGTTTTGGGTAAATTCAAGCATGGATATGGTCAATTAAACTTGTAAACAACATCATATGATTTGTTTTTTAACGAAACTTTCACAATTGAAGATCCCCAAACTTACGTTTAAGAACCCTAAATTGAAAATGTCAATTCATGTTTACGGGTGGATTTGAATGATGAAAACATTTATAATAAGAACATTTGAGCCTTTTAACATCATTTTTATTAGTCCAAACACACCAATGAAGCATTTGTGTTCACGGCTTACGCGTAGAACACAAATCTTCCTCAAACACTATATTGAACCGTTGGATTCTCAAACAAATCAAAACCCATGTTTGTTTTAACCCAAAGATTGATAAAACACTTACAGATAAGAGATCAAAAACACGGATTTTGTAACACCCCCAAAAATGGTTTGCAGCGGAAGAAAAGGTTTTTGGGATGCTACTCAATTGGATCATAACACAAAGTGAAAAATAAAGATTTTTCTTAAGAGATTTCATTTATTGTAGTAAAACAAAGTTTACAAAATTTAATTGTTGCGGAAAAATGGCCCATTAATAAAATGTGGTCCCAATTCGTATATCAGAGTCATCTATGACCATGCCATGCCAATGCCCAAGCGCTTCCAGAGTTAGCTATCGCCTTTTCATCCTGAAAATACATGCTAAAAAGTCAACACAATGGTTGAGTGAATTCATAGGTTTAGTAAATAAGCACTTGATCACAAGATTTTCAAGTTTAAAAGAAGCCATGGGCTACGTTGTTATACGCCCATAAAAGATAGTTGATATTATTGCACTAAGCTCATGACACCAAACTAACTGCATACACCTAATTCATGGTGTAAGTAAATAAAATTGCCCTACGAGATGTAATAGCCAATTACATAGAGATACCAAATATAGTGCGCCCGGTTATTTCCGATAACCGAGTCTGTGGTCGTCGATTCCATAGTACTATCCACGATATTTGCATTCACTGCAAGTGATTAATGGTTCATGATGTGGGGACTTTTGGTGGCAATTAAGCGAGTCATAATATCAAAGTACTGACAGTCAGTTTTCAAGCAATTGTGATCATAAAAGCGTTAGTAGCATGTATTCTCCCCGAGGAGTTTATAAAGCAGTTAAAAGAGTAAAAGTGGGGCTATGAACTCACCTTAGTGATACGGTAGGAAATGCACAACAATAGCAAGTACGATATGACAACGGCTTCAACACGAAACCTAGATATACTATGGCATGTCTCAGAATAATGATATACGTTTGGTTTTCGACCGAAAGGATAAAGTATTGAATATAAAATTCAATAGAGCGTTATTAGCGTTAATTTATAAATATGACGAGGTTACCGACAGTTTAATTTATTTACTTTAAGACCTGTTGATATTTTATAGCATTGTCATATATTTATTTTCTTATAGATATATACATAAGTTTAATTAGGTATCGATGTGATAATTCTCGTTATAAATAATAGGTCGTTAAAATACTCGTTTTTATAAAGTTGTTATGAGTTTACAAGTTTTCTAGACATTTTCTAAAATTTAGACTCTTTACCCTCAAGTTTCAAAAATGTACAAGTTTGGCCCCTCGACTTTGGAAAAATGTCACTTTGTACCCAAAATTATTTCGTTCTCAAAATTTCCAGAATTTTCAATTTCAGTCCTTCTATAAAACTGCTTTTGCAAAAGTATTCCGAAAGTCAAATTTGCACTTTTAGTCCCCAATCTTTCCAAGTTTACACTTTTACACAAAACTTATATTTACTCTTTTAAATTAATTTTCCATATTTACAAGATCCACCCTAGACTTTTACGTGCATACGTTTTACGTACAAAACAACCCTTTAACATTCCATAACTTATATATTTAACCCGAATACTATAACAATTGTGAATTAAGTCCAAAAATATATTTTCATCTAGACAGCTTATTTATCTTTTACAAAAGTTTAATACTAGCTTATTACAAGCTTATTGTTCTTATGAATGGGCCGGGTAACGATCTTTAGTTTCAAGATGTAGTCGCGGTATATGGTTTCAAGAAAAGAAAGTAACGAGAGTGTTAGTTTTAAACAAAACGTGCAATGAAGTTTATAATCTAATACGAGTCACATGTTAAGAGTTTAATATATAAATGTTTTTAAATGATGTTAACGAGTGATATTAAATGTTAACGAGAAAGAATGAAATGAAAGTGAATAGAAGAGAAGCTTACGACACCCGAAGGGTGGTGACGTGACTCAAAATGACTCCTCGTTTCCTTATACTCAAGCTAAGCGATTAGGAACCTTTGCGACTTGTTTCGTTCTTGACCACATCTCCACGGTAGACTTTTATGTTTGAGAAAGTGAGATGAGAGGACCAAGGACTTAGAACTCGTTTACTTTCCGAATATTATCAACCCGATAACTTCCAAGGTGTGAAACCCGATTCCTTAGCTTAAGAAATACCCTTTAGAAATCTTTCTTGGTTAGTTCACTGTGATGCGTTTGCAAGTGAAAACAAGAGTATGAGTTTGCATGTTTGAGTGGATATGTGATGTGTGAGGAAAGGTGGTCAAGTGTGAGCTGTGAGTTTACCAAGTCTCAAGGTTTGCTTATAAATAGAAGAACGGCATGGTTTCCTCCATATTTTATTCATGCTCTTACCTAGTTCAAGAAATGATCGGAGAGGGCTTGTGATAGCTTAAGCATGCTCGACATACTACTCGAAAATAAGGGCATGCTTACTAGTTTAGTCACTTCAAGTTGGGCACTTGATATCTTGGGTGAAGGAGTCAAGGTTAGTCAAAATAGGTTAGGGTATCTAGGGTATATGTTTATTACATAACTTAGTACTAGGTTTAACTTGTCTTGTTTTGGTCTTGAACTCACTGGGGTATGACTAAGAACATAGGTGAGGTTTTGCTTGAGTGCCTCGTGGGATCACAAAAGTGAAAAGATCATTTATTTTGCTTTGTTCACGTAGGCATGCATTCACTGAAGACAAGAGAGTACTTTGCATGCTAACTTTTGAGTTGAGCTAGTAGTCTTTGTGTTTTGGTAGGTTTATTTTGAAATTGAGTAGGGTTGGGTTGTGTGAATAGCTCACTGTTTGACTGCTTATAAGAAAGTAGAATAGAAAATCTTGACCAATGCTTTAGATCTTAGACTAAATGGTATGGCTAAATTGGGTTAATTAAAAGGTTGTGTGTATGTTAAGTCCTTTCCAAGTGCGAAGCTCGAAATATTCTCTGTGTGCATGTTTATGTTGGTAAGAGTTCAAGCATGGTCTTTTTCATATAATAATAGGCTAGTTTAAACTAAAAAAAAAGTGATAAGGGATGGGTGTGCTTGTATGTTGTCATGGGTTTAGAAAAAAGGAAGACAAAATCATGGTTGAAACAATATATTATTGTATAGGAGCATGGAATGGGGTAGAAAAGTTAGAAATGTGGATTGTATTTATATTTTATCAAGATCTTGTAAGTTGATTTTGAGATTTAAGTAATATTAAATATAAGATGTATCATGCAAGGTGCTAAGTGTTTATGTATGCATAAATGTTGTAGGCGCGTAATAATAGTGTTTATATAAAACTTGAAAAAAAAATAAGAATTGTAAACTTAGAAAATGTTATTGAAATAGTCATATGACATTTATTCCATGTAGACTTAACTTTATTTAATGTTGGTTTACGTTAAATGCCATTTTCCAGTTTACGCGATTTAAGTTTACACGTTAAAATAATTATGTAAACTTCCAAAATAATTAAATTTGAGTTTGAGGTTGAGTAAGGACCTGGAAAAGTACGGGTTGTTATAGTACCTACCCCTTATAGGAACCTCATCCTCGAGGTTAAATTGGTGTTAGTCGCTTAGGTAACAAAGGACAAATTTGAAATTTCCCAGTTTTGTTTGCAAAAGTGACGTGGATAAATGTATTCGAATAACCATTTTAAGAAACACAATTTCTTTGAGATATAAAATTGGGTAAGGGATTTGCATCCTCGAAAGGATCCTATAAATCGGTTTTTACACGTGATGCAAATAAAACAATTTCGCAAAGGTCGATGATTGATATTTCTTAGCATAAGAAGTTTTGGATAAGGTTTGACCAGATTCTTTTTTTACTCATTAGCATAAATATTTATAAAAATGTCACAATGCGTTTCATTGTTGACACAATTGTTATTTAAAGAAAAGTCAACGAAGGTGAAAACGTCATAGAAAAAGATGTGGTTGGGTATGTATGTTTTCATAAGTTTTAAACGTTTATGACAGCGTTTAGTTGTTAAGGCTATGCTTCTCGAATTTGAACGGTGTATGTAAAAATATAGAATCTTTAAAATTTTAAAGAGATCTTGATGCATGTAAAGAAAGCAGTTGAATTTCAGTTTTTGTGAATGAAAACTTGTCAAATAAAGTTTTTAGGCGACCACATGGAGTCGGTTCCAAGGTGGAGGTTTTTCAAGCAAATTCAAAAGTTGTTTCGCAATTTCAAATAATTTTAGATACCTTAGCTTTTGTAAATGATGAATCAATTTTGTTTCCAAGCATTTCCTATTATAATGTGTATCTATTGTTTTCAAAACAAAGCGCTTATTTTTACTCCGATAATTTAAAGAAAATATCAGTTATCCTTTAAAATTTTTCGAGAGGAGTAAATAGTTTATGAGGGAATTGTAGTAAAGTTTATGAAATGGTTCGTAAAGCTACTTTATTGAGTGAGAAGAAAATATTTCTATCATGATAAATCGTAGTTTGCGGTTTGGTATTAAAGCAACAACTTGGTAAGGTGATTTTTAAAGCAGCTTATAAAGCAATAAAAAAATGGTTTGTCAATGGTAGTGAAATATTTTGGTAAGACACAATTCAGGTTATAAAATAACTCGTGAGATGATTTGTAAAAGAGCTTATAAGAAAGCAATTTATCGTTTGTCATAGAGTAGAAAATTTTGTAGTTTAATTAATATCAAGGTGGTTTATGGAGTGATAATAAATAGTCAGTAAGGTAAGGGCGAATAGTTTTTGAGGTAAGAGTACCAAGTTTTATGGTTTTAAACCAGACAGTGGCTAAAACAACTCACTAAAAAGGTAAAATAGTTTATAAAACCGTAATATAACTTGCAGGAAAAATTTTGTAATATAGTTTACAAATTGCTATCGCAATTGTTTGTTGTTTCATAAAATAATAGTAAGGTAATTAATCGGTTTATCACTCTATAGAAAATAGGTTGTAAATTTTTGGTCTAATGACAGTAGTAAGACTTTTTGGAAAAAATGACCGTGAAGTGATTGGTAAAATAGTTGAAAGTAGTTCGCGTTAGATAACGGCGAAGTTTATTATTTCATAAGAGGGTAGTTGGACAGACAGTTGGTGTTTCAAAAGGGATGAGTGGAAGATTAGGGGTTCGTTCTCAGAAAAAGTGGCTTGAGTTGCAAGCTAACTCTTGGTATGTTTTTAGATCTTTTTAGTCGTTCGTTTATTATTTATGTTTAGCGAAGGGATTCCTTTTGTAGACGTTAGGGTGTGTTGTTCCTAGAACGGATAGAGATGTAATCTGGTTCATCGATTAGGTACGAGTTTTGAGGTGGAGGTGACTGATGAGTGTCTAAATACTCATCATTTTTGTACTATCTAGACTGCAAAAACATCTGAAAACACTCAGAAATACATCAAAATGATGAAAATATCACAAACAAGTGTTTTATATGTTTTAAATGCAAAAACATCAAAATCTGGTAAAAAACGTACCAAGTTTGCATAATTGGCAGTTTTAGTCCCCCAAGTTTCAAAAATTGTCAAAATTAGTCCCTGGTAAATCAAAATAAAGCAAAATGTCATTTTAGGTCCATGAGATTCAAAAGTTGTCAAAATAAACCCTTCAAAGTTTAAAATTTACAAAATGACAACTTTAGTCCCTCAAGTTTGGAAAATGTCAAATATAGTCCCTGGTTAATTTAAAAATGGAAATTTATCAAAAATAAACCTTGTACTATTCATAAATGACAACATTGGTCCTTATGGTAAACTTTTGGAAAATTACATATTTGGTCCCTCAAGTTTCAAACTTGACAGTTTTGGTCCTTAGACATTTAAAAATAGAAAATAATTACATGTATGGTCCTTGGTTTATCATATTTGGCATAATAGGCCCTTGTATTAACTTTATAAATATTACAGGTTCAGTCCTATATTTTGAAAGTTACATAAATGGTCCTTGTGCCTTATTAATACCAAACGGACCTATATATATTACCCAAGTCCAAAACAGATCCAGCTGGCCCAATATATAAAACCCGGCCCACTTTTTAAATGAAATTAAAACCGCCATCACTGTTACTTCCTCTCCCTCACCACTGCAATCCCAAAACCAGAAACCATTGATGGTTTCTTTTCACCTTTCCAGCTGCCTACCTCTCACTATCACCCCCCTCCACCTTGCAAGCCCACTCACTACCCCATTAAATGCTAAAAAACTGCTCTATGACTTTTCCCGCCAATTTTCCACATGGACGAACTTGATTAATTATGAAGATCCAATGGTTCAAGATTGGTGGGAAAGTATCGTAGTCGACAAGGAACTCAAGGAAGTCAATAAATAAAGAAAAAGAGCGAGAGGAGGAAGCAAGTAGTGTAATTTATTTTTACTTATGTCGTTTTAATTTTTAAGCTTTCCTGCTTATGTTTAAAACTCTCAAGTAGTTGTTAAGTGTTTTAAGTGTATTTGAATCTATTTCAATAATAAACTTCAAGTTTCAGTTTGATTTTAGTTTGTGCAAATTTTCAATTTCAAATTCTCAAAACATTCAATTGTTGTTATTAGTGGTTGTTATTGCTTCTTAAGCTTGTTTAAGCTCTTAAAAAAAAAACTTATAAACCTTTAGAAACTCAAAAATCCAGTTTAGAATTGAAAACCCAAAAATACAAGAAAAATACCAATAAATTAGTGGAAAATTAAAAATCAGTGAAAATGAAGATTACAGCTGAAGCAGGATAATTTATGAATTGTTCTTGGTTTAGATGCTTTGTGGAAAGCTATAGGAAGTAGTAATGATCCTCAGTTCTCTGTCTTGTGCATTGACTCTTCTTGTAAGCAATTTTCTTATAATTTGCATTTCTTAGAATTAGTGTTTAAATCTTGTTCATTTTAGTTCAATCCTGTCTAAATATAGTTAATATAAGTTATTTAAAAGCTTTCTTGGTTTGAAAGGCTGTTTTAGCACTTTTAACTTCAAAACAGTCTCATAAGGGACTGTTTGGATTTGCCATGTTAACTATGATATAGCTTGTTTATGTTGTTGTTTATGCTTGGTTCATGTTACATTAGTTTCTAAGAACTCAATACAAGCATAAAAACCAGTCATTATTTAGTTAAAAGTCAAAATCTCTTTTAAATTTCCTTAAACAGTTAACTGTTAGACATTTAAATTCCATAATCATACATTCTAGTGTAAAAGTTGTTTATATAGCCTAAATAAGTCTCTTAGTAACCTAATACAACATAATCAGTCCATAGAATCAAGCCAAAGTTCATAAAAGTCAAACTGCTTTGTAAATCAAAAAGTCAAATTTTCTTTTGGTCAGTTTTTGAATAAAATGAATAATTTTATATAGGATTCATTACTAAGTTTTAGATCAAATCCTTTTGGGATAGTAATATTTAACTGCTTAACTAAATTAGAAAAATAGTAGCTCTCTCCCACTTAGCTTATAAAGTGCTTATTATTAAGCTTGTTTTGAGCACCCTTTACGAAACATGCCTGCGGTGATAACCACCAAAGCGATGGACATAACCACCACTTTGGTGGGTCCCACAGCCACACCGGTGGACCCCACTGGTGGTTCTTGGTTCCTTACCACTCACCACCCGGTGACTATCATTTGCGCCAAGCTTTTGAGCTTAAGCTGTGGACCCCACTCTTAGATCAGCCCCAATGTTGTCCCATTTCAATAAAACTAGTTTTGGTTTTGCTTAATTTTTGGCTTAAACCGCTTTTGAAGTTTAGGATGGTTGGAATAGGTTAGTATTTAGTTATTATAGCATAACCTAGCTTCGTGTTTATTTGGTGGTCATTTGTGGCTTTTAGCTTATTTTGAATTCATTATTTATAAGCGATTACACTCTGACCTTATTTTCCTCCACATAAGCATATGTTTTTATATTTTTATAAACTTAGAATAATATTTTAGTATTTTCCTGAATTTTTCATATTTTTCCTACAATTGTTTTCTATTTTCTTTATTTAAAATAGTTTTAAGTCTTTTAAATAGCTTTTAATACAAATAAATCGAAAAAGCTTAAAAAATATGTTTTCAATTTTCATAGATTAAGATAAATGTAAAAGTCATAAAAGTATTTTTCCATAATTTTCTTGGTTTAAATAGTATTTTCTAGCATTTTAATTAGTTTTAAATAGTTTTAAATTAACAATAAATACATAAAAGTCTAAAAATATATTTTCAGTTTTAAAATAAGTTTTATCATATTTTAGATTTTCTAAGTTATAATTTCATTTTCTAGGTTAATTTTGTATTTTCTTATATTTTAGTGCATTTTAAATACTTAATAAATAGTTTTTAATTAATAATAATTAAATAAATAGTTTTAAAAATAATTTTCTTTTTCTAATAATTTTCTTTTATTATTAGGATTGTAAAATGTCATTTTCATATTTGTAGGCCTTTTATTTCTTAAAACTCACGTTTTATTTTGTACGTTCGTAATTTTATTTAAACGTCGTTTTAGGTTTTAAACGTTCATCACTTTAAAAATAGTGATAGCGTTTATTTAATATATTTTATCTTTTTAATTTTCCTAATTTGCATTTAAGTCATTTGTAATTTAATAATCTTTTCTTTAGGTATAAATTTCTCAAAAACCTTTTGATCACTATCCTTAGTGATTATTCGACATCGAAGTTGTTTAACACCAATTCATCCTCCGTGGGACTTAACGACCCAGAATCCCTATATTCCTCGATCTAAATTGCATTTGGTGTGTGAACTGTTTTGAGTTTCTTACGGTTGGTCATTCAGTGGCTAGCTTGCGTGAGATAACTTGACGGTTTAGCACCGATCAAATTTTGGCGCATGCATTCGGGAGGTTGTAAGCGTGTTTTAAGCATTTCGGATCCATTCTTGCACATATACAACCTTTTGTAAACAATTTTTTAAAAATCAAAAGTTCATTAACACTTTTTCTAAAGTGTTAACAACACCAAAAATATTTTCATTCTTTGTTTTACAAAAGTGTTTATCAAAATCCAAAAATATTCATCTTTACCCTCTTACCCTTTTGATTCTTTATCCCTTTACCCTCTATCCATTTGATTCTAAACTTCTTCTATTCTCATGGAATCTCTCGACCACGACGAATCTGGAGCGAAGTTGAAAAACTTCTATTTTATCACAAATGTCAAGAATTTGTGTGGTTCATGATGATCCATTGATTCTGCGTAGGAAATAGAAGCGAAACCGGGGTGAAAAAGACCGGTACTTCCTCTCGATAATGGAGGTGTTAAATACGTCCAACCTACGGTTATCCAAAGATCTAATCCCTCAATTGCTCTAAGCCGTCTAAAATTGATCCTACACTTTTACGATTTACGGTTAAAAGCAAACATGCAGAATTTAGACCGGTGACTAGCAAGAATGACTTGCCTAATCTTCACGTTTCTCAAGAACCAAAACCGGAGACCATAACGGAAGTGGTGGAAATTGCTAGCTCTCAGAGCACACCACTTGTCCCACCTCCGGATTTTTCAAAATGTTCTTCAAATCTTAATAGTCATTCGGATCACCATGTTGGTTTTGTTGATTCTTTGAATGAACTGATTCCTTCTCATAACTCTCAAATAGAATCGTTTATTCCTTGTGTCGGTTGTGGTGAGCCTCTTTTGGTTCACCATGTCATTCGTGTACGTGTGTACGGTGTGGTAATGATATTCGTAGCGGGAGTTTTTGTTTTGTGGTTCGAGGAGTTCATTTGATTATGATCCTAATCCGAACTCATTTAACGACCCTCAAATTTTCCAATTACCCACCACCCGACTTATCTTCATATAATCAACATAACTCTTGTGAATTTTGTGGAGGTCCTCACCAAGGATTTGAGTATCAATCCGAAACACGTTTGTCTATGAGCAGTTTACGGTGATGCTCGTAACTTTGGTTATGACCAATATCCATATGATTCACCAATCCGAGCTCAACGATTTCTTGTTGTGAGAACTGTGGAGGTCCCATTTCATTTCAGATTGTCAAGCAGTGGAATCCATTTCCTTGTAACAATTAAGACTATCCATATCACGACCGACCTCACAAGACTAAATGACTCAAACTCCTCAAGAAACCCAACAAGACACTTATCTAGAGCTTACGAGTCAATGAAAAGAAGCGAGGAGTTGAGTAAACAAGATTTCATAATGTTCCCGCTTTTTCTTGTGTATATTGTGGGGTCCTCATGATGATTATCAATGTCAACCTTCCGGTTTTCACAAATCTCCACTCCCACAATGTCCCGTCATTCAAAATTCACATGAGAAATCCATGGAAGAATTGCTAGGCGAAGAGCAGGATGCTAAAATAAATTCCCAAATTGCCTTTGAAAAATCTATTAGGGAATCAATTGCAAAAGAAAAAGCACCGATCTAGCTCTCAATTTCGTTTTATTCCCGATGACGGTGATGATGAGGATACACGAAGATTCATCAAGTTCATCGATGGATATTCAAGCAGTTGAGATTCATTCTCAAACAACTGCTATCACACCCGAGGTTCCCACTCACTCTCTAAACATGGGGGACGAGCATCTTAACATTGTTCCTAAAAAGGAATCGGACGAATTCATAAAGTCTAGTGTTGAGGACCTTGTCCCAATCCCGAGAGAGTCATAGGGAACTTTCGATCATATGTGTGATATCCCTCCTCCTCTTGTCTTCCAAAGTAATCATGTTGAGATGTGCTCCGATTCTAATGATGACGATTCGTTATCCTGTGGAGACATCAGTTATATGGAAGATTTACCTTCTGAGCTTGTCGACAGGAGAAGAGAATGATGAAGAAATAATCCAAGACGAAGCTCTTCGCCTTACATTATTGAATGTTAATCTTCTCATTTCTAGAATCGAGGCTTTTAATGAAAAGCCTACTTCATATCCTATCCCTTTAAGGATAGTGAACTTTTGTTCAATGATTACATTCCCAATTGCAAACGTTCCATTTTGATCATATGGGAGAGAAGATTAGTGGTATTACCACTTCTCATTCTCATAATTCTCTCCCGATTATGAATCATTCACTTTTGAGAGTTCCCCAGTGAACTCACTCAAATCAATCTGAATATGAATCATTCTCCTTTGAGGACACTACAACAAAAGTGGCTTTTAGGACCCTTTGTGTGGGACGGTATGATAATGGAGTCCTAAAAAGCATTTAATAGGACATATGAGCGTTTAGGGTCCTTTTAAATATTTGCTACTTAGGCGATGTCCTAAAAGGTATATAATAGGATGGTCGTTGATTTGGGGTCCTATTATCATATAACTTAATATGACACTTAAAATATGGATCCTAATAAATTACCTTTATAAGACGTTTATTCATTATGGTTGTATTATAATAAACCATAATAGGACACTGAGTTTTGAGTCATAAGACATCGAGTTAGTTAAAACGCTTATTCACAAAAAGTTTTATTATAGCAAAATTTAATAGGACCTTTGACACGTGGGTATTATAACGTTAACCTTTATAGGACGCTTATGTACAATGGTTTTATAACATCATTTTTTAAAACGATTATTTGCAAAAGTTTTATTATAACAAAACTTAATAGGACCCTTAAAGGATGCATATTAATTATGGTTTTATTACAATACACCATAATAGGACACTTGATATATAAGTCATAAAACATTAATTATTTAAAAGCGCTTATTCATAAGCGTATTATTAAAACATAACTTAATATGACGATTGACACTTGGGTCCCATAGATTGATACACCATCATAAGACACTTGATATTTGAGTCATAAAACATCATTTTATGGAACACTTATTCGCAAACGTTTTTTATAAGAAAAGTGAATAGGACCCTTGACAATAGCGTCTTATAACGTTAACCTTTATATAACGCTTATTCATAATGGTTTGTTTATGATACACCACAATATGGCACATCTTTTTAGAGTCGTAAAACATCCGCTTTTATAACGCTTATTCAGGTTTATAGAAAGCTTAATTGCAAAAGTTTTATTTGAACAAAATTAACGGGACCCTTGACAACTGTGTCTTTTAAGATTAACCTTTATAGTACGCTTATTTGTTGACAATAAATATTAACATGCTTCCTAATCTCAATATGTTGACACTAACATATCAAAAGATATAGAACCATGATCCAAATTACTTTTAACAAATTCTCGAAACCGGTAACCACGATCGCCACCATATATATTAATCATCTTGAGACACGCATCCAAACACTTCATTGCACGTACCGTCGGTGTTCCTTTAATGAATTGTGTATCACGAACTTTATGCAATCAATTCCAAAACCACCGTCGAAAAACATAATTATAGCGGTAACACCATATACCAACCCTAATCCAAAAATCACGTAAAATACCTTTAGAAAAAGTAAAAGAATCCGGTTTACCTTTGTGAATCTAGTAACAAGTAAAACTCAACTTGGCGGTTAGTAATGCCGATTGGACGCAAATATTTCGGAGAATTTGGGGATATCTAAAAGATGCGGCAATTATTTTAGATTATAACGAGATGACCGCCAAAGAAGGAGTTTGGAATTTTAGATAGCGCTCAATTCGGTAATTTTGATAATTATAAAGAAAATGTTAATATAAAAATATGTTATTAACTTTTAAAAAAATTACATTTAAGGTAACCGACTTTTAATTTATTTATTGAGATGCTAAACTTATAAAACTTGACATTATAGGTTCTAGGGGTGAGCAAATGGGCCGGATGGACCGGACCGACCGACAAAACCGACCGGACCGAATGACCCTCGGTCCGGTCTCGGTCTACCATTTTTGCAATTCGGTCTCGGTCCGAACCGGTCCGGACCACAAACCGAAAATTTAACCTTGTTGGACCGGACCGGACCGACCACATTCGGTCTCGGTCTCGGTCTAGGTTTTTTGCCGGATTCGGTTCTCAGTCCTGTCCGGTTTTTCTCGGTCCGGTCCGGTTTTACCGATGATCAGCCCTAATAGGTTCACCGAACTTATAAACATTATATCAACATAATCTGGATTTTTAAAACACGATATTTATGTTACGTAGCTATCCAAAATATGTGAAAATATAAAATTAATCGACTTAAGTCGTTATTTGCTTACATGACACTTTTAAATGACATAAAACATGAACCAAACATTTGATGGTTGGTCTAATTGAATGGTTTATCTATATAATTTGGGTTTTTATGCTTGCATAATACATTGACAAAGGTAAATTGAAGTTTAGTTGAAGAATAAGAGTGATAAGTTTGATCACAAGCATTTCGAGTACATAGAAAGGTAGAAATCGGTCGAACACGGTCGTAGTCGATCTAAAACGGTCTAAGTCCGTCGAAAATTGTCAAAATCGGTCGAAAACAAGCGAAATCGGTCAAAATCGATTGAAAACGGTCAAAAGGGACGAAAAACGTTACAAACGGATGAAAACGTATAAAAATGTTGTATAGTATTTGTCTTAGTTTACAAAACCCAATGCACATGACCTATGACCCATGTTAATTACCCACTGTCGATCACCAGTCATGTATTGGTCGATAACATGACAATAGAGCCACTATAACCCAATGCACATGACCCATTACCCATTGTCAGTAGTCATGGATGTGTCGTAACATGACACTCTAAGCAACTAGAACCCAATACATATGACCCATATGATGTCAAATACCCATTAATGAATGTGACTAGTGATAACCTAATGCACATGACCTATGACCCATGTGAATTAGCCATTATCACCGGTCGTGCATGGGTTGCACCGGCTTGGTAGGTGTATAGTTATAGTTCGGAGGTTATATGAATTATATTTGAAGTTATTAAAGGCGGTCATGCATGGGTTGCACCGGCTTGGTAGGTGTATACCGTTTGTCACATACACTAAGAAGCAAGTATCCAGGGACCTCCCAATCATGTTATCCGAGATCGAGAAAGTTTGAACTCGGCTTGAGCTTGACTCAAAAAGCTCGATTTATTTGTAAAGATGTGTTATCTTACACAAATTAAAATTCAAATATAACCTAACATTTTATATCGTTTAA
This sequence comes from Chrysanthemum lavandulifolium, assembly GCA_022545495.1. Taxonomy (NCBI): domain Eukaryota; kingdom Viridiplantae; phylum Streptophyta; class Magnoliopsida; order Asterales; family Asteraceae; genus Chrysanthemum; species Chrysanthemum lavandulifolium. Next base: position 167,790,624 of record CM040242.1, read on the forward strand.
TATGTAAAATATCATAGTGTCATTTAGGCTCGAAGTCCAATCAAATTTTGTATGTAAAACTCTGGGCTCGAGCCCGATTGTTAGATGAGCTGCAACTTAGGCTCGAGGTCGCTCGTTTAAGCTCGGCTCATTCAAGCTTTTCTTGATATGATCCCGAGCTTTTCACGAGCGGCTCGGCTCATTTCCGCCCCTAATATAAACAAAGATTAAGATATTTCGTGTGTTAAATTTGTATGTAATATTTTACACGTCCATACTTATTTTTGCCCAAAATATAATTTCCCACTCAACTTTTCACAAGCCCGCCTAAATTTTTCCCTAAAATCAAAATGCCCCTCAACCACCATCCTTTATCTTTTTTCTCAGATCTCACATCATCTTCATAATATGTTCAAAACGGGCTTTATCAAATATTGTATTGTAATCTAATATAGGCGGTTGTTCAAAATTAAACGAAATACTTCAAAACTTTTGGGCGCTTTATTTCCCTCCCCACTTTTCATTACCTTCACAAAACCCTAACTTTTCCCCCTCTTCACTTTCACAACCCCAGACCATATAACCTTCTGTGCAGCTTATCACCACCACCACCACCGTCGCACACCACTGCCATCACAAGCTACCTTCATCACGCAAACAAGACAACAACAGGCTAATCAATTTAGGAGGTACCAAACTTCTACAATTGATGTTGTTGTTCGATTAACCTTTTTAATATATCTCATTAATGTTGTTAATATTGATTCTAGAATAAGTTGTGTTTGTTTATATTTTTTTTGTATTGTTAGGTAAGTAAGTCTTGATTTTGGAATGAAATTTGTTGAAATAAATCGTTTTTTAAGCTCTGTATGGGATAAATGGGTGTTTTGGACTTTTGGTTGTGCTATTTGGTTATAATCTTCTCATTAGTTTATAACCAAATTTGCTATTTGGTTATAATCTTCTGTGATATTTGGTTATAAACTTGTCATTTGTTAGGTAAGTAAGTCTCTATTTGGTTATAAGCTCTGTATAGGTAAGTCTTGATTAACAAATGAGAAGATTATGACCAAATTTGCTTTGTTTACAATCATATCTAATTAATTGACACAACACAAGTCAATATCATTACAGTAAGTTACAATCCTTTATACAATTCTTTATATAATATGTTCATTGCTTCTTTGGAACTATAATCGATTTGTGTTGTACTAATCACGTTATAATTTTGTAGCCGAAAAGCGTAAACATGAATAACCAAGTGAGTGTTATTGTGATTATAATCCCATTATAAGACCATGAAAAGTATAACATCCGAAGGTGGCGAGAGAAAGGGTCGGAGATGGTTACACCTTTGGTTAGGCCGCGTACATATGAGTCAAAGACGTGCCTCCCAGAATGGCGGGAGGAAAAACTCGTCCGCTTTATGCTACACATTAGACTTGAGGTTGCTTTAGTACGGCTTATATGCTTATGCTTTATTGTCCTTTTATGTTATAAATAATGCATTCATGGTCGTGTTTGAGAATTGAGATTGCTTATCCAATATACTTATCTGATTAAGTGTGACTATGTGAGTGACATAAATTGTTTTAAATAGATAAGTAGTTGTAAGAAGCTATACTAATTCCCCTTATATGTGTCAATTTAGTTAAAATTCGTGGCAGGCTAAATTTAACTGCATACAACCTCTATATGGTATTACTCAGATAGTAGACTTTTAGGCTAATGTAATCACACTGAATTTGAAGAGCATAAATATTATTATAAAAGGTTACAATAATGGACGGTAAATCCAACACATTTTGACTTGTTAACTAACCCGTCCATCTTGTTCCTCTATTGATATGTATCAGCCTTGTCTAACTAGGAGCTTTTGTATTGCATATAATTTGGTCAACTATATTTTCAAATCTTGATCAAGTTGCAGTAAAGTGTTCATTTATGGTATTATTAGTGTGAGTTTCTAGTACAGTACTTGTATTGTTTGGTTTCCCTTCTTTTATGCATGACTTTTTTAGTTATCAATATAAAGTCTTAACAAACAAATCTGGAAAACGGATATAAGTAGCGTTAAAAACAAAGTTTGTTAGATATGATTAAAGTTGTCAAGGCAGTCTTTTAATATGGACATTGGGCGGGTTGGGTTGATTTGAAATGGGAAGGTTATGATCCATAAACCACAATGCTGAGACTAACATTTTTAGTGTTTATGGTGACAGTGTAAAAAAGTACTAAGAGATGAAGAAAGTAGCAATAAGAAGAGGAGAAAAGTCTGTGAAATCTCGTCTTTGAGTCTTCGGGATCGGGAAGGCACAACAAAGCAGAGCAGTTTCGGTCATTAAGGGAAGATGGTGCAAGGGCCACCATCGCGCACACGAGCTAGCCTCAAAAGACGGCACCATGAAGCTTCATCAAGCAAGATCAAGGTACATCATTCATTTGTGTAAGATGTTTACAAAATGGTTATAATTTTATTTTCCGTGTGATATTTTTAGATAAGGCATGATTACTCAACTTCAGTAACGAAAAGTTAGTCCTCTTGTTTATTTCTGTTAATGCATACTTACAAATCTCATCTTAATCTTCAGGTGGAAAAGAAACTAAATCAAGAAGATCGGTCAAGAAAATGTAGCAAACTTCTTTATGATTATACCATTACATTTACACTCACGATAGCACGGACATTATAAATATCACGTCATATTTTTTTCTTGTATTTTAATTAGAAAAAACACATGCCATAGAGCCTAAAGAGAACTCAGGAACCGATGCGATATTTTCTTATATGAATCAATACATTGTTTATTTGGCCAATAAGAATTAGATTTCATGGCTGGATTTTTTTTATTTTTTTTTGTTCACATAGAGCCATGTTCTTTAATAGAAAACCGGGCTCTATAATATATAATAGAGCCCATTTTCAAAACCGGGTTCTATTTGCTTTTCACATAGAGTCCCTCCCCCTTTGTGCCCTCATACAAAACCGGGCCTTTTGCACCTTTTTAACCGGGCTCTATGCCTTTTTTTGTAGTAGTGGGTTGTTCTTCTTCTTCCATTGGTTCACTTTTTTTACAACATTTATTTTTAATAGATAGCCTTTTTCGGATTTTTTAGTTTGAATAGATAGCCATACTTTTATCATCCAGGAACTCGGGGGAAAAAATTCATTAGATGCATATCAAGTTATACTTATAGTAATTATACACATAAAAGAAATGTAATGTGATAGCAGGATAGTAATGTCATGATACCGAAATCCCTTATTATCGCTTATATTGTCGTGTCGCACCCTACGGCTTGATCGGTGGAAAACTTTATAAACAATGGAATGGATGGATGGATTCTCAATGTAACTTGTGCATCTTTTCTACAGAAGCTCATTCTCCTTTCCTTCTATTCATGTTCAGTGTTCCACCATCGACATAAAAGAGGGTCCTAACTATGGATTGGTTGGTGGTGAGAATCCAATGAACTTCGGCCCAATGCAATACCATTTTGAAAATGAATCTCAATATTGAGAATACCCTTGTAAAAATAATTTGGCCCTGGTCATTCTGTTCAAGCTTCTTTGGTCTCCAATAAGCTTCTTTTCCGATGGTGTGAGGTAAACGTTCGAGATTGGACGAGGATGGTGTGAGGTAAACGTTCAGTACCAACAAAAGAGATGAAGTGTTGGTGAGACCCTATGGGTTATTTGCCACAATTGAAGGCTGTGTTGGTGCAACCATAGCATGGCCTTGTCCCTTTATCTTGGTATGTCTTTGTTAATCTTGTGATACCAATAATTTTACTAACATGGAGCTTAATGCTTATACATGGGTGTTTATTTGTAGGTGGTCCGTGAGGATTGAGAGAGATGATGCATGATGACCACGGACTAAGCTTCTTGTTGCGTTAATGTATTGTTTAATGTTAAGACTTTATGTTAGATTCATCTCGTTATTTATGTTTAGTGATTTTGTTATGACAATTGGTAATTTGAAATACAATTTCGTTTTATTCATTTAATATTTAGTTGATGTTTTATTCATATCGTAATAATAGAGTGTGCATGGTGAAAATAGTGTCCTATCATATGACTTGTCCGGACTTTGAAATTGTCCTATTAAACTTATTAACCGTCCTAACAATTAACTTAACATTGTAAAAGTGTCCTAATATGTTGTTATTAGGACGTTATTTAGGTTGTTAATAGACATTTTATACGACCAAAAAATTGGTTTCATAATCTTCCTTGAGATATTAGAACCCTTTTCTTGGTGCTAAAATAGCTATAATGTTATATGATAAGCGTCCTAACAATTATCTTTTAAACGCTTGTATGTGTATCAAAAGATTAAAATTAGGTAACAACGTTTTACAACATTGTAAAAGTGTCCTAATATGTTTTTATTAGGGCGTTATTTGTGTTGTTTATAGACCTAAAATGCGACCATAAAATTGGTATCATAATCTTATTTGAGTTATTAGTACCCTTTTCTTGGTTGCTAAAATAGCTATGATGTTACATCATAAGCGTCCTAACAATACTTTAAGGACGTTTTATGTGTCTCAAAAGATTAAAAGTAGGTAATCACATGTTAAAACATTGTAAAAGTGTCCTAATATGGTTTTATTAGGACGCTATTTGTGTTGTTCATAGACATATAATACGACCATAAAATTGGTTTCATAAGGGTTAGGACGCTTTGGACCTATTACAACTTACATGAAACGCTTTCATCCTTGGTCCAAGGTCCTAAAAGTACCATTTTATACGCATGGGGTCCTAAAAGCCACTTTTCTTGTAGTGGGAGTTCTCCGAACTCACTCATATCATATCTCTCGGAGTATGATAACTTACTTTGATCTAGACACACCGGGATATGTCTAGACCAATTGATTAAGATGAAATTCATGCTATCATGAATTCCCTTCCTCAAGATTATTATCATGACTTTCTTTCTCTTCACCTATTCCGTAGCTTCTCCTGTTCCACTCCTTCGGAATGAAGACATTATCTTTGACCCGACATTTTCATTTATCATTTGTAAGCGGTTTTATGTATATCTCATCGATTGTGGAACTTTCACGTATTTCAAACATCTTGAATGAAAGTCCGATGGAGATTGTCTCTTCCACTTACTTCCCCATGAACAAATGAATTCGGGTCGAGTCAAGCTCAAGCAGCAACTCGGTAATCAAAAACAGTAGCTAAACATGGGTTTTCACCGTGTGTACCACATAGTGTGGGGAGATGCCCACATGTTGTATATAGACCTTAAAATGAATGAAAATTGTAAATATTAAAAAGAGAATAAATGTTATGTTTCTACACTTAGCTAGTAATGTTATCTTTTACGTTCTAAGTTTCGGCATAACTGACAGTACTGAATATTGAGGACAATATTCATTTCTAAGTGTGGGGAAATTTCGCTAATTTGATCATAAATGTACCCTTTAGTCCCTTTTTCCCCAAAATGGCCAAATTTTAAATTTTTTTTAGTGGAAGTACTATGTACTAAACACAACAAATGGTAATCAGTCCACCATGTCTAACCCACATAAGGATTGGCTAATCCAGAGCAAACGGCTCTTGGTAAAGATATCTCAATCCGTTTATGGCTTGCAATTTGCCCAAAATTGTATGGTGTTATTTCACCATATCTTTAAACTAGTGAAAAGTTGGCTAGCCCGCAAGTTTTGGCTTGTGGTAAAGGCGGTGGAAAAACCATAATTGGTAATCACCACCAAAGATAATATTGATAATTTATCTAAGAGTTGGCTAGTCCGAGCAACGACTTACGGTAAAGACAAATCAAATCCGTTGAAAGCTTATGATTTGCTCAAAATCATTTGGTTATCATTGTACCAAAGTTCTTACTTGAATGAAACAATTGGCTACTCCGAGTAATGGCTTTTGGTAAAGAGATAAAATCCATTAACTCTTCTTAAATCATTGCTAGGGACTAGCAATATCTTAGTGTGGGGATTGATGAGTGTCTAAATACTCATCATTTTGTACTATCTAGATCGCAAAACATCCGAAAACACTCGAAATACATCAAAATGATGAAAATATCACAAACAAGTGTTTTATATGTTTTAAATGCAAAACATCAAAATCGTAAAAACGTACCAAGTTTGCATAATTGGCGCTTTAGTCCCCAAGTTTCAAAATTGTCAAAATTAGTCCTCGTAAATCAAAATAAAGCAAAATGTCATTTTAGGTCCATGAGATTCAAAAGTTGTCAAAATAAACCCTTCAAAGTTTAAAATTTACAAAATGACAACTTTAGTCCCTCAAGTTTGGAAAATGTCAAATATAGTCCTTGGTTAATTTAAAATGGAAATTTATCAAAATAAACCTTGTACTATTCATAAATGACAACATTGGTCCTTATGGTAAACTTTTGGAAAATTACATATTTGGTCCCTCAAGTTTCAAACTTGGCAGCTTTTGGTCCTAGACATTTAAAATAGAAAATAATTACATGTATGGTCCTTGGTTTATCATATTTGGCATAATAGGCCCTTGTTTTAACTTTATAAATGTTACAGAGTTCGGTCCTATATTTTGAAAGTTACATAAATGGTCCTTGTGCCTTATTAATACCAAATGGACCTATATATATTACCCAAGTCCAAAATGATCCACCGGCCCAATATATAAAACCCGCCCACTTTTTAAATGAAATTAAACCGCCATCATCAAGTACTTCCTCTCCTCACCATCGCATCCCAAACCGAAACCATTGATGGTTTCTTTTCACCTTCCACCGCCTACCTCTCACTATCACCCTCCACCTTGCAAGCCCACTCACTACCCCATTAAATGCTAAAAATCGCTTATGACTTTTCCGCCAATTTTCCACATGGACGAACTTGATTAATTATGAAGATCCAATGGTTCAAGATTGGTGGGAAAGTATCGAGGTCGACAAGGAACTCAAGGAAGTCAATAAATAAAGAAAAGAAGCGGAGGAGGAAGCAAGTAGTGTAATTTATTTTTACTTATGTCGTTTAATTTTTAAGCTTTCTGTTTATGTTTAAAACTCTCAAGTAGTTGTTAAGTGTTTTAAGTGTATTTGAATCTATTTCAATAATAAACTTCAAGTTTCGGTTTGATTTTAGTTTGTGCAAATTTTCAATTTCAAATTCTCAAAACATTCAATTGTTGTTATTAGTGGTTGTTATTGCTTCTTAAGCTTGTTTAAGCTCTTAAAAAAACTTATAAACCTTTAGAAACTCAAAATCCGGTTTAGAATTGAAACCCAAAATACAAGAAAATACCAATAAATTAGTGGAAAATTAAAATCAATGAAAATGAAGATTACAACCAAGGAGGATAATTTATGAATTGTTCTTGGTTTAGATGCTTTGTGGAAAGCTATAGGAAGTAGTAATGATCCTCAGTTCTCTGTCTTGTGCATTGACTCTTCTTGTAAGCAATTTTCTTATAATTAGCATTTCTTAGAATTAGTGTTTAAATCTTGTTCATTTTAGTTTAATCCTGTCTAAATATAGTTAATATAAGTTATTTAAAAGCTTTCTTGGTTTGAAAGGCTGTTTTAGCACTTTTAACTTCAAAAAAGTCTCATAAGGGACTGTTTGGATTTGCCATGTTAACTATGATATAGCTTGTTTATGTTGTTGTTTATGCTTGGTTCATGTTACATTAGTTTCTAAGAACTCAATACAAGCATAAAAACCATCATTATTTAGTTAAAAGTCAAAATCTCTTTTAAATTTCCTTAAGCAGTTAAGCTCGTTAGACATTTAAATTCCATAATCATACATTCTAGTGTAAAGTTGTTTATATAGCCTAAATAAGTCTCTTAGTAACCTAATACAACATAATCAGTCCATAGAATCAAGCCAAAGTTCATAAAAGTCAAAGCGCTTTGTAAATCAAAAAGTCAAATTTTCTTTTGGTTAGTTTTTGAATAAAATGAATAATTTTATATAGGATTCATTACTAAGTTTTAGCTCAAATCCTTTTGGGATAGTAATATTTAACTGCTTAACTAAATTAAAAAATAGTAGCTCTCTCCCACTTAGCTTATAAAGTGCTTATTATTAAGCTTGTTTTGAGCACCCCTTTCTGAAACATGCCCTGTGCAGCTGATAACCACCAAAACAGTGGACATAACCACCACTTTGGTGGGTCCCACAGGCCACACCAGTGGACCCCACTGGTGGTTCTTGGTTCCTTACCACTCACCACCCAGCTGACTATCATTTGCAGCCAAGCTTTTGAGCTTAAGCTCTGTGGACCCCACTCTTAGATCAGCCCCAATGTTGTCCCATTTCTGAATAAAACTAGTTTTTGGTTTTGCTTAATTTTTGGCTTAAACTGCTTTTCAGAAGTTTAGGATGGTTGGAATAGGTTAGTATTTAGTTATTATAGCATAACCTAGCTTCGTGTTTATTTGGTGGTCATCTCGTGGCTTTTAGCTTATTTTGAATTCTTATTTATAAGCGCTTACACTTTTTATTTTCCTCCACATAAGCATATGTTTTATATTTTTATAAACTTAGAATAATATTTTAGTATTTTCCTGAATTTTCATATTTTTCTACTTGCTTTCTATTTTTCTTTATTTAAATTAGTTTTAAGTCTTTTAAATAGCTTTTAATACAAATAAATCGAAAAAGCTTAAAAAATATGTTTTCAATTTTCATAGATTAAGATAAATGTAAAAGTCATAAAAGTATTTTTCCATAATTTTCTTGGTTTAAATAGTATTTTCTAGCATTTTAATTAGTTTTAAATAGTTTTAAATTAATAATAAATACATAAAAGTCTAAAAATATATTTTCAGTTTTAAAATAAGTTTTATCATATTTTAGATTTTTCTAAGTTATAATTTCATTTTCTAGGTTAATTTTGTATTTTCTTATATTTTAGTGCATTTTAAATACTTAATAAATAGTTTTTAATTAATAATAATTAAATAAATAGTTTTAAAATAATTTTCTTTTTCTAATAATTTTCTTCTATTATTAGGATTGTAAAATGTCATTTTCATATTTGTAGGCATTTTATTTCTTAAAACTCACGTTTTATTTTGTACGTTTACGTAATTTTATTTAAACGGTACGTTTTAGGTTTTAAACGTTCATCACTTTAAAAATAGTGACAACGTTTATTTAATATATTTTATCTTTTTAATTTTCTTAATTTGCATTTAAGTCGCTGTAATTTAATAATCTTTTCTTTAGGTATAAATTTCTCAAAAACTTTGTTGATCACTATCCTTAGTGATTATTCGACATCTGAAGTTGTTTAACACCAATTCATCCTCCGTGGGACTTAACGACCAGAACTCCCTATATTCCTCGATCTAAATTGCATTTGGTGTGTGAACTGCTTTGAGTTTCTTACGGTTGGTCATTCACAAGTGGCTAGCTTGCGTGAGATAACTTGACGGTTTAGCACCGATCAGTAACACTGTTACAATATTGGATGACGAGACAACTTCGATCCCAACGCATGAGATAATAATGATGGGATGGGGTTATGAAGACGTGGGTTGCAATGATCTAGTAATAAAGGTTTAACGATCCAGTAACGAAGGCGATAAGTCGATGGGACGGGAAAACAGAAGACATGGTATTGTACCGACCCAAAAATATAATCTAAGCATAGAGTAATGTCGTGCGGTAAATAAAATTTTAGTTAGTCGCGCATAATTCACTAAGAAAATCTAAATGGTAAATATATTCGTTAACTCGCATCATGCAACGTTTCACTGGTTATGTATTATCTGCTAAGCAAATCTCATACATAACTTAGGTACGGAGGGCGCGAAGTGGTGGCGTAGTGGTCCATTTCAACATGGATCACTATGATGTCCTTGCGCAAGTGGTAGTGTGCATCATCCGCCATGCAAATCTCCATGCACGTTGCTAGTAAGATGTAGAAGCGAGGCGTAAGGTAGTAGTGTAAAATGGTCGGTTTAGAGTGTAGTAATGATAAGGGCATTCCACTTAGGAGAAAAGTATTGTAGTGAGAAAATGTTGTGACGTCAATGTGTGATGTGTAGAAGTAAACCTTTATAACTCTTATGATGAAATTTTTTCTCTTTTTAGAAGTGAATCAGGAGGTCAACTGGAAATACCACTATTATAATTACTTTCAGTATTTTAACATTCATTTCTGAGTCGAACATAGGTGATCAGGCTATGTCCCACTATCCTTGGCTGAATATAGGTGATCAGTCTATATTCACCCGAGGTTCAATGAATCTTGCAATGCTTAGCTTAGTTATACTAGTAACATGTCCTAATGCCTTTAAAGTTTGCTATGAAAGATTAAACAAATATTTCATTTATGTGGGGGAGAAGGCGTAGCGCAGTGGTACGTAAACATACGTATAAGTAAGGCAATCCTAGCTAATAGTGAGACCAAGTTTGCAGTAATAAACAACTATATTATCAAAGATGACTTCAACAAGTCATAAGTGAGGCAATCAACTTAGGCGGGCATGTGTTCGTCGTAGGTTAAGTTTTTGTAAAAGTGGTTATAGTCTAGGTTTTTAAAAATACCTAGTTCTCTATAACCAAGGCTCAGATGCCAATCTGTAACACCCCCAAAAATGGTTTGCAGCGGAAGAAAAGGTTTTTGGGATGCTACTCAATTGGATCATAACACAAAGTGAAAAATAAAGATTTTTCTTAAGAGATTTCATTTATTGTAGTAAAACAAAGTTTACAAAATTTAATTGTTGCGGAAAAATGGCCCATTAATAAAATGTGGTCCCAATTCGTATATCAGAGTCATCTATGACCATGCCATGCCAATGCCCAAGCGCCTCCAGAGTTAGCTATCGCTTTTTCATCCTGAAAATACATGCTAAAAAGTCAACACAATGGTTGAGTGAATTCATAGGTTTAGTAAATAAGCACTTGATCACAAGATTTTCAAGTTTAAAAGAAGCCAAGGGCTACGTTGTTATCACGCCCATAAAAGATATTTGATATTATTGCACTAAGCTCATGACACCAAACTAACTGCATACACCTAATCATCGTGTAAGTAAATAAAATTGCCCTCCGAGATGTAATAGCCAATTACATAGAGATACTAAATATAGTGCCTGGTTATTTCCGATAACCGAGTCGGGTCGTCAGTTCCATAGTACTATCCATGATATTTGCGTTCACCGCAAGTGATTAATGGTTCATGATGTAGGGGACTTTTTTGGCAACTTAGGCGAGTCATAATATCAAGAGTACAAAGCAGCTTTTCAAGCAATTGTGATCATAAAAGCGTAGTAGCATGTATTCTCCCCAAAGAGTTTATAAAACAGTTAAAAGAGTAAAGTGGGGCTATGAACTCACCTTAGTGATACGGTAGGAAATGCACAACAATAGCAAGTACGATATGACAACGGCTTCAACACGAAACCTAGATATAATATGGCATGTCTCAGAATAATGATATACGTTTGGTTTTCGACCGAAAGGATAGAGTATTGAATATAAAATTCAATAAAGCGTTATTAACGTTAATTTATAAATATGACGAGGTTACCGACAGTTTAATTTATTTACATTAAGACCTGTTGATATTTTATAGCATTGTCATATATTTATTTTCTTATAGATATATACATAAGTTTAATTAGGTATCGATGTGATAATTATCGTTATGAATAATAGGTCGTTAAAATACTCGTTTTTATAAAGTTGTTATGAGTTTACAAGTTTTCTAGACATTTTCTAAAATTTAGACTCTTTACCCTCAAGTTTCAAAATGTACAAGTTTGGCCCTCGACTTTGGAAAATGTCACTTTGTACCCAAAATTATTTCGTTCTCAAAATTTCGCAAATTTTCAATTCGGTCCTTCTATAAAACCGCTTTTGCAAAAGTATTCCAAAAGTCAAATTTGCACTTTTAGTCCCCAATGTTTCCAAGTTTACACTTTTACACAAAACTTATATTTACTCTTTAAATTAATTTTCCATATTTACAAGATCCACCCTAGACTTTTACGTGCATCGTTTTACGACAAAAAAACCCTTTAACTTTCCATAACTTATATATTTAACCCGAATACTATAACAATTGTGAATTAAGTCCAAAATATATTTTCATCTAGACGACTTATTTATCTTTTACAAAGTTTAGTACTAGCTTATTACAAGCTTATTGTTCTTATGAATGGGCCGGTAACGATCTTTAGTTTCAAGATGTAGTCGCGATATATGGTTTCAAGAAAAGAAAGTAACGAGAGTGTTAGTTTTAAACAAAACGTGCAATGAAGTTTATAATCTAATACGAGTCACATGTTAAGAGTTTAATATATAAATGTTTTTAAATGTCTTAGCGAGATGTTAACGAGTGATATTAAATGTTAACGAGAAAGAATGAAATGAAAGTGAATAGAAGAGAAGCTTACGACACCCGAAGGGTGGTGACGTGACTCAAAATGACTCCTCGTTTCCTTATACTCAAGCTAAGCGATTAGGTACCTTTGCGACTTGTTTCGTTCTTGACCACATCTCCACGGAAGACTTTTATGTTTGAGAAAGTGAGATGAGAGGACCAAGGACTTAGAACTCGTTTACTTTCCGAATATTATCAACCCGATAACTTCCAAGGTGTGAAACCCGATTCCTTAGCTTAAGAAAAACCCTTTAGAAATCTTTCTTGCTTAGTTCACTGTGATGCGTTTGCAAGTGAAAACAAGAGTATGAGTTTGCATGTTTGAGTGGATCTGTGATGTGTGAGGAAAGGTGGTCAAGTGTGAGCTGTGAGTTTACCAAGTCTCAAGGTTTGCTTATAAATAGAAGAACGGCATGGTTTCCTCCATATTTTATTCATGCTCTTACCTAGTTCCAAGAAATGATCAGAGAGGGCTTGTGATAGCTTAAGCATGCTCGACATACTTACTGAAAATAAGGGCATGCTTACTAGTTTAGTCACTCAAGTTGGGCATTTGATATCTTGGGTGAAGGAGTCAAGGTTAGTCAAAATAGGTTAGGGTATCTAGGGTATTTGTTTATTACATAACTTAGTACTAGGTTTAACTTGTCTTGTTTTGGTCTTGAACTCGATGGGGTAACTAAGAACATAGGTGAAGTTTTGCTTGAGTGCCTCGTGGGATCACAAAAGTGAAAGAGATCATTTATTTTGCTTTGTTCACGTAGGCATGCATTCACGAAGACAAGAGAGTACTTTGCATGCTAACTTTTGAGTTGAGCTAGTAGTCTTTGTGTTTTGGTAGGTTTATTTTGAAATTGAGTAGGGTTGGGTTATGTGAATAGCTCACTGTTTGACTGCTTATAAGAAAGTAGAATAGAAAATCTTGACCAATGCTTTAGATCTTAGACTAAATGGTATGGCTAAATTAGGTTAATTAAAAGGTTGTGTGTATGTTAAGTCCTTTCTAAGTGCGAAGCTCGAAATATTCTCTGTGTGCATGTTTATGTTGGTAAGAGTTCAAGCATGGTCTTTTTCATATAATAATAGGCTAGTTTAAACTAAAAAAAAAAGTGATAAGGGATGGGTGTGCTTGTATGTTGTCGTGGGTTTAGAAAAAGGGAAGACAAAATCATGGTTGAAACAATATATTATTGTGTAGGAGCATGGAATGGGGTAGAAAAGTTAGAAATGTGGATTGTATTTATATTTTATCAAGATCTTGTAAGTCGCTTTTGAGATTTAAGTAATATTAAATATAAGATGTATCATGCAAGGTGCTAAGTGTTTATGTATGCATAAATGTTGTAGGCCGTAATAATAGTGTTTATATAAAACTTGAAAAAAATAAGAATTGTAAACTTAGAAAATGTTATTGAAATAGTCATATGACATTTATTTCATGTAGACTTAACTTTATTTAATGTTGGTTTACGTTAAATGCCATTTTCCAGTTTACGCGATTTAAGTTTACACGTTAAAATAATTATGTAAACTTCCAAAATAATTAAATTTGAGTTTGAGGTTGAGTAAGGACATGGAAAAGTACGGGTTGTTATAGATTTGTCGGATGAATATTATGCGTAGGATTGGGTAGTTGGGAAGTAAATGATGTGAAGTTAATGTGGAAGAGATATTTTGTTTAAAAAGTTTGAGCTTTTGACAGTTTTAGTCCTTCCACCTTAACCATTTACAACCAATACCCATAACTTCCATTTTGGTTACCAAACGAGAATATTTGAAAAGAACTTTTGACACTCCCCTCGACTTAAGAAATAATGAAATTTTATAAATATGAGTTCGAGGAGTGTCAGAAAACCATAAATGTGACTACCATTTTTAAAGAAACAACCGGGATAAGGTAACACGCAAGTACAAAGTTTTATGAAACCAAAGAATATTTGCTTTCTCCCCCTCAACACTTGATCGAGAAAATACTTGAAAATGTTCAACTTTTATTTCAGAATGAAATTCAATCTCACGTTCTAAAAGTTTGAGGTCAGAAGTGAAAATGTCAAAATATCTAAGAATTTGACGATTTTCGGGTTTTGAATTTACTTCACTGAGTGAAAGTAAAGGACCATAAATTTGTGCATAATTTGGTTGGGGAGCAACATTAGAAGACTCAGACGTTTTTGTGATAATCCTAGGTGTGTTAGATGAATCCTTTGGTGTGACGAAAGTGACAGCTTTTGAATAGTTAAATGGTTTGTTATAAACAAGATTTTCTAATTTTGATCGACTCTCGTCTTCTGCATATAATTCCTCTTGACGATGATATTCAACAACACTCATAATGAATCATCAATTTTATGTTCTTTGGAAACTTCGTGGATTTGGTTTGAATGCTTTGGTTTGTAATCGCAAGATTCGGTCCATATCCATTTGGATTGGGTTTTAAAGTAAACTTTTGAATAGTTGTGATTGACTCACCATGTTTGTAAACAACATTTCGAAACTCGTTGAGTTTGTTTTGAAGGCCGACAATTTCTTCAAGATGGTCATCTATTCGTTTCGTTGAATGCTTTTAGTACGTAGAGAACTGTTTTTGACAAATTAACAACTCAGCCTTGGCTTTTTGAGTTCCAAAGTAAGAGCGTTAAGTTGCTTTTTATGTTCATGTTTCAGTTGTTCTATTTGAGACAACAAAGCATTCTTCGATGCGGCTAGATCATGAATATGTCGTTCTAAAGATTTTTCGTTTTGATGTGATTTAGCAAAAGCGGCTTCAAATCCTTTTTCACGGTTTTCTTGAGTTTTGAAAAAATTGAGTTGCCGTTTTAAGCATTCAATATCCCTAGTTAAAAGTGCATTTTTACTGTGTAATTGCTAATTTAATGCATAACAATCATCCATTTAGGATTGATAATCTTTAAGTAAGAGGTCAATATCTGGATTAGGCAAAGGTTCAGCGTGTTCAACGTGAGTCACAACATGATCACTATTCGGATCCTCAAGTATAACCACGAGTCAATTTGAGTATCAAAGGTAACCATAAGATCATCTTGATCGTCCAAATGTAACTACGGGTCTAGTTGAGAATCGTCGAATGAGATGTGGACGACTCATTTTGAACATTCCGAGCCTCGCCGGATCGGATGTTGGTGACATAGTAGATCGAGATGACTATGGTTTGTTCGGGTACACGAGACAAGCCATCGATGTCATACTTGGGCTGTGTCACTCATGTAGAGTTCGTGCATATTAGCCATCAACATAATCTGCGCATTAGCCTGCAAGTCCTCCATATCATCATCCGAGTCGCATCGCCATAAAGCTCGTTCTTTGTTTGTGAGAGTTCCACCGACTTCATCCTTAAGAGCCAAAAGTAAAGCCTCCTTGTGATAAGCACCGCCCTAGTCCTCGGCTTTGGGCATGCATTAGCCAGTGTCCTTCTCATTACAGGTTGTATCATGAAGACAATTTATCGGCCCCGAGCATTACCTGTTCAACCACTTGAGCTCTCATTGTGGAGAACCCATGTTATTCCAACCCATAGCATTAAACCCTTGACCACCGCCCATCCGACGACCATAACCACGATTCGAACTTCAACTCATCCATTGTTCACAACAAATGATTCCTTGTGTTTGATGAGGAGCGAATGCGATTGTTAGATTTGTTTGTATAACGCCAAAAGCTTTAGCAATCATAACAAATCCTTGTTGCAATGCATCGAAAGCATCCGAGTCCTCATTAGCTTCAACGTAAAGTGCTTGATCATTTTGTTGTTGTATGGAACCAATTGAGTTTGTTGAGATTGTTGTTGTGACGGATCATATGGTGTAATTGTGGCAGTTGGTTGAGGAGCTGGTTGAGGAGGATAACTAGTTTGAGCCCACAAAGCAAGTTGTTGATTGTCCGGAAGTGAAGGTGAAACAGTTTGGCCACGGATAATCCTTTCCTTATCAACTTCTTTTTGATGAGGCTTCAAATAGTCGTACAACAATCCGTATGTAGCATGATGAAGATTCTTCGCTTGACGGATGAAAATGACATACTTTTCCCAATCAGGACCAAGACTACTTAGGAACTTAGTGTTGACAGCAATTCTTGGCATGATGATGTTGTGTTTATCCAAATCATTGATGATGTCTGAGAATCGATGATGATAAGACTCTAATGTCTCCGAGTTCAATCATGAAGTGTTCATAAGCCAAGTAAATTTTGGATTCCATATCCTCTTGATTGAGTTCGATGCCTTCTATGAGAAGATGAATATGTTCCCACATTTCTTTTATAGTCTTTTGAGCATCAACACTTGAAGAATCAGGTTTGGTAATCCTAAAAGGATATATTGCATTGCTAGCTCATCACCGTAGTGTAGAAGTTCATCTCCGAGAGGTCGATGAAGAGTTGCAATGTTTGTGAGATCATCTCTTGGTGGAACAACATTAGGATCTCCGTAACGACAATAGGCATCCGAAATGGACCTTCCAATATAACCTTCTTTAAGAACTTTCCATGTGGCTTCTTTAGATCACAAAACCTAAAGAACCCGATTACCCATTGATCATAGTTTCGGGAGTGAGCATTGGAGGTCTATCAAGTGATCCCTGCCTCATGAATTGATTCTTGGCTACTTAAAGCTTCACACATCTTTGCTAACCAAGATGGTTCCTTCATAGTGTTCTGGATGGATGTTGATTATAAACTTTTGTGTAAGGTTGTACTTGAAGACTAGGTGGTGGTTGAATCATTTGAGGTTGAATTACTCCTTGTTGTGGATAATGTTGTTGATTAAATTGTTGTTGATAAATTTGTTGTTGTTGATTAAATTGTTGACGTTGTGGACTTAGTTGTTGTTGTTGTTGAGGATACGTGTAAGGAAAGTAGCTAGAGTATGGTGGTTGTGACATGTTGAAAACTTGTGTTGTTAAATGGATCTTTGTAGTCGAATGAAACGTTGTTGATGAAGTGTCCTTAGGCGTAGAAAAACCAAGTTTAGGCAAGGCAACACTTAGGCGTAAAAACACCAAACTTACGCGTAAAAGCAATAGTTACGCGTAGGATTAGCTTACGCGTAAGAATTAAACTGAAAGTTAGGCGTAGAAAACTTATGCGTAGGATTAGCTTATGCGTAAGACAAGGCTTAGGCGTAAGAAAAATCTTAGGCGTGAGGAGTTCTACGATAAGTTTGAGCTTATGCGTAAAATTAGGGTTTGCCTAAAAATCTTTTACACTATCACAAAGTGTAAAGGATATCCAAAGTCGAAGTGTTTTCAAGCTTATCAAGCAAGAAGACACCGAGTAAACCACGGCGAAGATCGATCCAAGAAAAGTTATGCGTAACTTTAGGGTTTTGTTCTGCGTAAAACTTAACCAAACCGATTTTTAGCTCAAAATGATTCTCAACCAGATTTTTGTGATGAAACAACTTCAATATCACCAAAGTAGCACAAAAGTGTGAAACTTGATGATCCAAAACTTAGAAACACCTTACGCTTAAAAAGTATACACGATATAAAACAAGCTTAAAATCAATGAAATACACGTAAAGTTCGAAACTTTTGCCAAAACAAATATTTTAACACCTAAAACCTTGAAAGTACAAGAATATTGGATTGAAAAGTGTAAAATTAAGTTTTAAAAGTGACAAAGTTTAAGAACCGTGAGTTCGCGTAAGACCAAAATAACTTTAAAAAACAAAAACCTTTTCACCCAACTATTTGGCTTTGATACCACTGTTAGGTTCCCATATTAGTAACACAAGCATCAATATAAGAAATAGAGAGGAGAAGTGATCGGATGAACAATAACACACACACATGTATGAGTATAAGAAAGGTCATGTGTAAAGAGTGAATGTGAATGTAACAACCAACCCTCAGTGAGGGTTTACAAGAGTATTTATAGGGCAAGGAGCTAGGGCAACACTTCTAGCAACCTTCCTTCTTATGGAGCTTGGGCCAAGGCTCATGGGCTTTCTACATAAGCCTTGGCATGATTACTAACATAAAATCCATATTGAGCTAACTATTACATATTAATTACTAACACTTGAATTCTAGTTTATGAGTGATTCCAACATGAAGAACTTGTTTCTCCTCGCTTAGATTTGAACTGCTCAAGTATCATTCGTTCAAACATAGCATGTCTCTCATTCAAGAAGAAAGGCATCTGATTGCTCATAGTTGGTGTTCTTATATCCTTTGGTTAGCTTCACAGAGGTGACAAATTTGTGCCATCGGGATTCATGTTGTTCACAAACTTTGAGTTCAAATTGAATATTTGGCATGGTCATTTTGATATTCCTCATATCATTCAGGGCTTGTGGAATCTCACGTAATATTCATAGACACTTTCTTTTGGTTTCATCTTAAATGCTCAAATTCATCATATAGTTGTGATTCTCTGTCTTCCTTAGTTAATTCAGAACCCAAGAGAAGCATCTTGACATTATCCTAAACCGCCTTGGCTTCAGTGTTGTGATTGATAAGCTTGTAGATATCTTTTGGAAGACCTTGAAGTATAATGTTTGAAGCCCTGATATCATCATTGAATCTCTTTTTCTCCTTATCATTGAGCTCATCATACGTCTTTGGTTTGTCCAATCCAAAGATCATTGTTCCATCTGCAGCAGTATCAATTATGTCTCTTGTGGTCTCTATCTGATAAGGTCCTTCATCAATTGATTTGAGAATGTTGACCCCATTTTCTTTTCCCAAACAGTACAACCTGATTCTTTGAGCCCATGAGTCATAATCAGTCCTGTCAAGCATAGGTGGATGAGTATCTCGATCCACCTGCTTGAGCGTCTCACTCGGAAGAAACAATAGTAAGCACGTTTTTGACATGATCACAAGTTCTACGGATTTTACTATTCTTTGATTAAACCGGAAATTGATTCTTTCACGGGATTTTACTAAACCGAAGAACAACCGTAAAAATGTAGCACGAAGAAGTGACAAGTCTCAATAGACAAGTAGCTAAACAGTCAACTCACTTTGGTATCAACTCGCTAAACAATCAACTCGCTTAAAGACAATTAAGCTTAAAACTCAAGTCGCTTAAAGAAACAACTAAGCAATAGCCAAGTCGCATACAGATACAACTCGCTTAACCACCAAGTCGCTTATACCAACTCGTTGACAATACAACTTTCTTAATAGCCAAGTCACTTTAGAGCTCAAGTCGCTTAAAGAAACAACTAAGCAATAGCGAGTTACATATACCAACTCATTTGCTAATACAACTCGCTTAATAGCCAAGTCGCTTATACCAACTCGCTTTCAATAACAAAGCAACTCCAATTCAAAACCTAAACACCTATGATGATCCTAAACGCAAAAGTACAAGCAAAATTTAAACTTTAACACTAGAAATTGTCCAAATGATTCAAACTCTCCTAAACACTTATAACCCCAAAAACCTTATGAAATCCACCAAAACAAAGAGCATGAAAGATGAGTGATCAAACCATGGCTCTTGATACCAATTGTCGGATATAGGATTTGACAAACACATCACACCATAATCATATGAGGCGTTAACAAGGTTTTCTGGAGAGAAAGTTCTAGAGAGAAAGGAAGAGAGTTGGGAACTATGTGAAACAAAGAAAATGGTATTGAGCTCCAACCCTCACCTTGAGAGGTGAGGTATTTATAGTGTCTTACAATAAACGCCTCCTACGGTTGTGGATCGGGCATACGGTGGGTAAAGACCCGTCCGTCCTCCACGGTTTTCTACACTAACTTATTACTAACATTAAATAACTACGACTACGAGCTTTAATGATTACATATACTTGAGGTGACCGACACATTAATGGTGAATTTTCTAATTCCTAACACTCACCCTGTGTTGGTAGAAACCTGTTTAACCTTATGAATGTATGAGTTCGTGACCTCTGAATGCATTCCAAATATCTAACCTCTTCTTCAAGCTCTTAATTTGGCACCTTGAGTTGTTGTAAGAGTTTAGAGGCCAAGAACTACTTTTGTGAGTTGTTCACATTTATCCATCAATTCCTTTATGAATCCCATACTATCCTCACCACTTTGGCTTGTGTTACCTAGCCCGAGAGGTGGATCACAAGAATTTTCATATTGTACATTGTGGTCTATTAATTCCTCATTATCAAGTCTATCCTCATCACTTTGGTATGTGTTACCTTCCCTGAGAGGCGAATTATAGGATGTAAACCCAGTCTCAAACCCTGTTTGAGCATCTAAGCCCCCCATATTTTCCATTTGGCTTGGGTTTCCATCATCTGCAGTAGGTTCCCGAGAACCTAACACTTTTGATGTTGCCTTGGTTTGGGTCTTACTGATGTTACCACTGTCCTTCTCTACTGCTAAGCTAGAAGCTGTAGTGGAAACCCTCTCCAACATGTCACTCTGCCCTTCTATGACAACCTCATCTGTAGCCATACCAGTGCTAGCATGAGGTAGCTTAGAACCCTTTTGTGATTTCCTACGTTTATAGGTTTTTCTTTATGTTTCAGAGGATGATGGTAAAATGGTAGATGTGGGTTGGGTAACAGTGGGATTGATGCACCTTCATCCCGTGTTTGTTGATGCCAAAATTATGAACAAACCTTTGATACAAATAATAATTGCTTGAATCATCACGGTTTTAATCATACCATCTAAAATCATTTTAGAAAAATTTAAAGACTGTCCCTGATCAAGCACACAATAGCAGAAGCTATATTAGTACTAAACTCATTCCTGTCAGTTGTTTTAGAGCTAATACAATGCAAGATGGTATGAATTAAAAATTTCCATTAGGGGTGAGAATAGCCTTTTGTAAAATTTTAAAGCCTTATTTGGCTTCTCATACCACATCTTTTCCAAACCTTCAAAAATTTGAGGAGTTGGGAGATAATCAACACGATTGTCATCTGCTAGTTCCAAGGAACTTTTAACGGATGACTCAGTGATGACTACCTCCTGATTATCCACAAAAGCTTGAATTTGTGCTTCCCATTAATAGTTCGGACTTAGCGATAGTCGTAAGGCGCTTAATAACGGAAAGATATGTAGTAGGAGATATTGATAATGCATACCTTATAAGGAAAGCATTAAGAAAATCAATGATTTGATGAAATCCTTCGGATTCGGTAAGGGTTTAGCAAGCATAGCCACCAAGTTGTGATTTTCGACAAAAGATCCGGTCGACATCGTGAATTGGGGTGTGGGAATTGAGAATTATCAGTTTGGTGTTAAAAGAGTGTTAGGGTTTATGATCGAGATAGTTTTGAGCTCACAAATCCGATTGAATGACCCAATTAGGGATTTATACACCAAATGCTACGATTTCGTCCCTGCATTTTCAAAACTAGTAGCATTTTTCAAGCAGTAGTAACTTTGGCCCAGCGGCACTAACTTTTTGCCTAGCAGTAGTAAGTTTTGTAGTAGCAGTACATACCGCAAATTATCATCAAATCAATTAATCACCCTTTACTTATTCTACAAAATATTAGTCCAAAACCACAAAAACATAAGCCAACAACATTCCACAATAATCACAACATAGATTGAATTTTAGCAATGGATATTCTACTAGCAAAGCAGATTTCAAAGATTACTAAGTACACAAGCGAGACTTTGAAAACTTGGCGGTAGAATTACTTTTTGATTATGATAACAAGACAAAATCCATACAAAACTTTACAAAAATATAGTAAGATCAATCATTTAGAGATTTAACATTCCAATACTTGCAATCAAATATTAAAACCTACCCACATCAAAAGCTTTTGTAAGTAGATCTGCAACATTCTTATTAGTATGGATTTTAACCATTTGAATTAGTTTCATTTCATTACAATCTCTAATAAAGTGATGTCTAATCTCAGTATGTTTTGTTTTAGAATGCAAAACAGGATTTTAATAATGCATATTGTACTGTTATTATCAATGAAGATTTTAGTATGCAAAAACTTGTACCCATAATCCAGCAATTGGTTTTGAATCCAAAGCACTTGACCACATCAACTAGCAATAGCCACATACTCTGCTTTAGTTGTGGAATTGGCCCCCAGATTTTGCTTCCTATATTACCATGAGATAAGTCTACAGCCCAAAAACTGACATCCTCCTGAAGTAGACTTTCTATCCAAGCTAACTCCTGAATAGTCACTGTATGTGTATGCTATCAAGTCAAATGGTGAATCTTTATGTTAGCCTAGCTCTTTTATAAAGATAACGTCACTTAAGTGAAATGGACTAGATATGTAGTATACTTTGCCCATGAGGACTAGTATCGTTTAAGTGGCAAAGTAATAGTTGGATAAGCCTATAAATACCCTCATTACTCTCCATGAGGGTGAGGTGAATCATTAGGTTAGTGTATTGTGTGTTTCATCTAATAAAAGTATCCTTTGTTTCTCCTCCATCTCTACTTTCTCTCACTAAGAAGATGAAGATCTTCATCTTCTTCCACCAACCTAGACCTCCAAAACCACATAAATCATAAGTTATTCGGTCCTAACAAGTGGTATCGAGCCATGGTTATGTTTTGATGATTTATGTTGGTTTTGCACCTTGTTTTAAGTCATTTCGTGTATTTTATGGAATACACGTAAGTGCTATAGTGAAAAACCTACGCCTAAGCATAAGCTACGCGTAAGGGATTTTTACGCATAAGCATGGTATGCTTAAGAATATGTTTACGCGTATGTCTACGCGTAAGGTATTTTCTACGCATAAGCATGGTACGCTTAAGAAGTTACTTGTAAACTATAAAGATGAAAGGCTACGCGTAAACTTAACTGACCACAACAATATACCAATACCAAATATAGACTCGACCTCATGATATACCATCATCGGTCCATATGAATCTTACCAGAATGAGTATACATCGAAGATGCCAAAACCAATCAAGACTCAACCAAAAACCAATTCCAACTAATCCTAGACCTTGACTCACCAAAGAACCCTCACTATCACTCCCCATCTCTCATTCAATTCCATGACTCAAAACACAAATCCAAAACAGAAAAGTATACGATCTCAGATTCAATTCAATTTTTTTTGCAATATTTTAAAGATTGTTTTAATTGAACATCAATCATCATTGATCCTTTTGAAGGCAAAGCTTCGTGTTACAATCCGAAAACAATAAAGAATAATTGATAACAATTATGTTATAATTACTCTTTGGTTCGTTTAAAATGGAAATCGAATAAAACAAACAAAATCAATCTTACCCGAGACCCAAGAAGGATCTTGACGAATTAGAACATCTTCTAATTTATAATGATCGAGCTACTCATGAAAAAAGAAGTTGGGTATGGTTATAGTTTTGTGGGATTCGACTTTGAGATTTGAGATGAGATTTGGACTTGTTTTTTTTCTCAGATGCTTTGGGAAGAGAAAAAGATAAGGAGGCGTACTCTATAAGCTGTATGTTTTTGGATTAGGTCATGAGTTTAGGTTAGAGTGGTTTGTGACATGGTATTTTATATCCGGATACTATGTGTTTGGACCAGATCTGTATAGTCAGTTGGATCGGGGCTTTTCACGATTGGGGCTTTGGCATCCTACCAATGGACTTGGATCTTGGAGTATATTTCATTGGGCTATATTAAGTTGAGGAATGATGGATATTAGAAGCTGAACGTATGAACTTAAATGGTGATAATATTAATCAATAATTTGTCATCCAAATTTTGTTGGTTATATAAAAAATTGGATACAAATTTTTGGGTATTAATTGGACATTGAGCGGTATTTTTGGTATGGTAAATTTTCATGGAAGGATATACAAATTCACGGCTTGAACGATAATTTGAAAAAATAACTTCTGGGTTTTTGTACGGTATTATTGATGCGGAATTGAAGTAACGTTTGGTTGGTTGGATGCATGTCTCAAGATAACTTGTTGGGGCACATTATGAATTGACAATCTGGTTATAACTGATGTAAGGAGTTATGTTGTAGTGCTCACAATGTATAACCATCACTTTAAGGAGTTACGTTATAGTGCTCAGTGTCACACGGCGTTGTGGATTGTTCAAGAATATAGAACAAGCAGTAAGTCACAAAGTTGGGATGCTTACTTCCTTTTCAAGTTAGTCGTATTGGGTTTTCTCCATATGTGGTCATTACTATTAGCCGGTGAATTCAAAGGAGGTTCATTTTACGGTTGGTTTGAGAGACGTATTGAGAGTGTTTTTGCGACATATTCTCACGGAATTATGATCAAGCTAAGGCTTTAATATTGCATCAAGAAAAAGGTCTGGCATGTACGCAACATTATGATGATTCCGATAGCTCGCAACCATCGAGGAGGAGAAGTTGGTGTTTGATCTTCTGTAATTGGATTGTTGATAAGGTTTTAAAGGTACCTTTTAAGGGTCATTTAAGCCCTTATTCGATCACTTCTATATCCGTTATTGCTTAATATCGTTCCTTTTCACTTTTTAGGTCTCTTGAAGGCAAATCTTGGAATGATGCTTATTTGGACGAAAAGGCACGAATATACGAAGAAAATGACCAAAGTCGAATCGAGACACTCAAAGTCTTGAAACATAAGGCGACGGCGTCATGCATATCTGCGACGCCGTCGGGAAGGAATTTTATGACGGGTCGGGCGAAATTGCATGTTTTCAAGGACGACGTCGAGTTCTAAAGGAGTAGGCCGTCGAACTCGGACGGACTAGATGCGGCCAAGACGGCCAGAGAAGGGCGGACGGCCACATCATATAGGTGACGCCGTCGCAAGGTTTACGTGGCCAAGACAAAACCCTAATGACGGCGACACGGCGGCCACGAAACATAAGGTGACGCCGTCAGTATGTAATCTTATATATAGAATCCGAATTTTCGGTTTTGTGTGTAGTCTTTTGGAGTAAAACCTAAACTGAACCAAGGCTTTCTTGTGCAGATTTTAGGTTCTAAACCCTATTATACATCAAGATAAGTATTTACTTCATTAATTTAATTATGTCTTTGATTATTTGTGTGTATGCTTGCATGTTTACCATGTCCGGCTAAATTACTTGTGTGTTTGCTTAGATGTATGAAACCTAGTTGTTAATTATTGTTAGGTTGTCTCTTATCTTAATTGTAATTGGCTTAGGAGTGCGACTAGGCTATCGTTGTGTTTAATACTTGATAAATCTTTGATAGTTTATGAATGACTTAGTGGATTTCGTTTACTAAACCCAAAGATAACCTCAAAGTTAGTTTATGAATGACTTAGTGGATTTTTTTTACTACACTTAAAGGTGACTTCAAAGAGTTAGGAATGCACACCTACGACCTTAGAAAACACAACGTTAAGAATAAGGACGTGACAATTCAACCATCAATAGGAGATAACTAGGGAGTAGTAGCATCTAGGTAAACACATCTTTAACTATCATACGAGCACACAACAATAGACATAGACTATCCTCACCTTAGCTTAGTTAATTAGAATAGATAAGTAGAGTAATCGGTGAAATACCACCCTCCCCCAAATCCAATACCCGAGATTCGTGCCTTTCCATTTCATAAAATATAAAAATACAAAATAATCTTCCTCAACCTTAACCTTAGCGTAGTAACTCCTTACTAGCATTCCTATTCCCAGAGAACGATATCAATACCCGTGGCTTACCCTAATTACTACACTACAACGATTAGGTTCATCGCTAGGGTGTTATAAAACTTGCTCAAGAAAAGGAAGTTCCTTTGACCCCGAACGACGCGTGTAGCGTTATCAAGTTTTTGGCGCCGGGGAATAGAATAGCTAGTTAGTAGTCCACCTCGTTTAGGTTTCTTTGCTTGATTCCTATCAAGTAAACTTTTTCTCATTTTTAGCTTTCTCATAATCTATCCCTTCCTCGTGACCTTTGTTTGTAACCATTTTCATTAACTATTCCGTTAGCCGTTATGGAGAACGCGAATCGCCAAAGCTTGTCACCCAATCAACGAAATCCACTACATAATCTACCCTTTCCACTCCAAAATGAGATCTTGAGGTTCCAAAGCAATATCATGATGAATCCTTTCCGAGGCGTGGACTCGAATTAAATATTTATTACAAAAGTCCTTTATCATGGTATTGATTTACTGCTTCCACTACAATTCTTTTACACTCGTGATCGCCCACGAAACCCAAAGGAGACTTGACTATGTAACGGATGGGGATATTTGGGGACGTGGTGTTCGAAATGCATGGGAAACCTTTGAGATTCACGCCCAATTTAGAAGTGGAACATGGGACCCCAAAATGAATCTTTAGACCTATTTTCAATTTGGAAACTTGATCCGGAAAGGTTGTTTAGGAAGGAGATGATTAGAGTTGAGGTACCAAGGTGCATGTCATGGTTAGGCGCTACCACAAGACAAAATGAATACATAGGTGATCTTGATAAGATGGAGGATAGAGTAGAAAATCCAATCCCATCGGATAACCCACAAGTCCTACCATCACTGAGGAACACATCGCCTATAACTTACCCGGAAGAAGTAGAAGAGACTATAAGAACCCGATTGTAGAACCTTTGGACCAAACACCACTAGGAATATAGGTTTAGATGCTTGTTGTCATGACCTCTCTCTTAATCCTAGGAAAGTTCCTAATTTTGATGAACCGAGCCTCAACCAAAACCTTACCCAATTTTCCATCTTTAGATGTGAATCTTAGAATTGAATTAGGCCCCAATCCACCCATCAAAATAGATAGTCCGGTAGTTGCTTGATAAAGGTGGTAGATTCTAGGCCATGTAGAGTAGAAGCTAATGTAGGAGTAACCCATGACCTTACACACTTACATCGCCCATTCATGGTTGATAACAAGAAACACTATGGGTTTAAACCGGGTTTATTAGGTCAAGATGGATCCTTAACTAGGAATCTTTTGAAGTTGATGAAAATGATCCATTTTTAGAGAGAGATTTGATTCACCCGCTACACCAATAGACTTAGGTAAGGTTATAATGAATAGTGCACACTCCTTTAAGCATATAAATCACCCATCACCCTCTCCTCACGTAGCAAATTTCCACCACGAGGTGTGTATTGCTACTATCACCCTCACTTAAACTTAAGTGTAGGAAAACTTCCCTTTATCTCGATAAATAAGGGTAGAGTCGGGCTCGTGACTCGAACAAAACAAGCGCTTCTTGGGAGGCAACCCATGTATTTGTTTTTCATTTTTTTTTGTGTCGTATATCTTTTATCGATTGTTTATTCTCATGTTTAAATTTGTAAAATGCTTTATTTTTTTCTTTAATTAAAGGTATTTTACATAAGGGATAAGTGTAGAGGATTACACGTTTTCAAAAGAAACGTGAACATGAGGATTACAATTATTTAAAAGATATACATGTGTTTGTTCGAGTCAAATGTTTGTATCGAGTCATAATGGATGTTTTTGCAAATTTTCCAGATTATAAAGATGTAAATTTTCCGAATTTTTCCGAAAATCGCAGACCGCTTTTTGTCAGGATAACTTTCGACGCGTCGAGATCGCAACTCGACGACGCCGGGAAGGAGTAAAACATCGATTACTTTTTCTCGTTTTCTGAGCTACTTATAAATTTTTGGAATTTTCCAGGTCTTAATTTTCTTAGAAATTCTGTAAACATCCATTCCACAAGCATTATATCCTAGTTTAAATCGAGTCTTATATATATTATTACCGCCGATTTTACACGAAGGTTTCGTTTGTTTTCTTCAAGTGTGCAGGTTTAGTTTGTCAAGAAGAAGTTACAAAAGATTGGAAGGAGCTTTTCACGCAATAATTCTTCTTGAAAAGAATTTAACCACCACTTTACACGGATCCTACCGAGCTAATCAGGGGAGTATTAGTTTCTTTCGTTTTTAATTACCTTCTTTTATCATAACTTTGATACTTCGGGGAACATTGGGGACAATGTTCGGTTTAAGTGTAGGAGGGAAAATAAAGCGGAACTTTGAAACTATGCTTATCCTTGATTTTTGCTTTGTCCAATTGTGATTGTGTAATAAAACATGAGAAATGTCGGTTAGGGTAATTTTGGCACCAAATTTAAAATTTTCATGACATATAAGAGTGGGCCATTAGTCTTAACAAAAGCGCCTCATGGATAGGAAGTTATATGACTAGCACAAAAACCCTTTACCACCCAAATTCCACCCAAATGTGAGGATCGCCCTTAGATTAGTAGAAATTAAAGCATTCATCTTTAATGCTTAGAGTGTGAACCAGTAGTATATTAGATTCTAGAACTTGTTTTGTGATGCATTCGAGATCGCTAGTGAGACTACACTTGTGTAGTTAGGAATAACTAAATGATAAGAGGCATTAGGATAAACCCTTGTTTGATACCGTAATATAATTACTTCTTCCATATCGGTTGAGTAATTCCCCACACCCTTGCTACAGACTCATCTTTAGTACACGATACCCTAGTTAACCCCTCGAGCCTATCCTTTTCACGGTTCTCGTGATGTTTCGTTTTTCCGGGATATCAATGAAGAGCATTGTTTACACCCCACCCCTAATATACACCCAAATCACCTTAGCTCTACCTTTATTGCACTCACTTTTAGTGCAATTTATGTTATCACCCAAACCCTTAGTTCAATTATCGGTTGCTTGCATGAGTTGCTAAGTCGAGTCATATCCTTTGTATACAGTTTTGGGATGATTGGGATTCATGGGAAAAGTTAAAGTTTATGAAATATAGGAAGAGAACGTTAAACTCAAATTCCCTTTGTTTGCATAATAATGTACTCCAAGTGTTTTGATCTTTTCAATTCGGGTCAAATTAGTGTTAGAGTAATAAAAACTCAAGTGTAGGGATGTGTCTATAAACCCTATCATTTTGATGTACCGTAGAGGATGGTAGAGTAAAAGTGTATGCAAAAAAAAAAAAAAAAAAAAAAAAATTTGAAAAAATTAAAAAAAAAAAAAAAAAAAAAAAAAAAACAACCATACAGGCTACCATCCTACATCTATCTTTTAAATTATGTTTGTTTATTTTCGTTGCCTAGAGTTTTAGAGTGTCGAGTCTTGGCTTAGCAACGCCATTCTTCGTATACTTGCAACATAGAGATTTTGACTATCCACCACTAAATAGCCTATCCCACCAAACCCTTCATTTCCTACCAGTAAGCCTAACATTACAACCCTTTAAAAGACCTCTTTGATAGTCTTTCCTAGGTTCTTACGCCAAAGCGACGGAGGTTTGATCTATTCTCAAGCCTATGGTAATCTATGTACTAGGACCGGTTAATGAGTGTTTATCTTCCATTTCCGATTTGTTATATTTCATATATACACCGAGAGAGATGTGAGTATCCAAACACCCCATGTGAGGTGCTAGTATGTAATTTCGTGCTTGTTATGACTTTTATGGGCTTATATGTGTTGTGGACCGTTTTGAATGAATGCTTCATGACCCCTAACTTATAAATTAATTGGCTAAAAGCACATTTGCTTGAGGACAAGCAAATACCAAGTGTAGGGATATTTGATAAGGTTTTAAAAGGTACCTTTTAAGGGTCATTTAAGCCCTTATTCGATCACTTGTATCCGTTATTGCTTAATATCGTTCCTTTTCACTTTTAGGTCTCTTGAAGGCAAAATCTTTGGAATGATGCTTATTTGGACGAAAAGGCACGAATATCTGAAGAAAATGGCCAAAGTCGTAATCGAGACACTCAAAGTCTTTGAAACATAAGGCGACGGCCATCTTGCATATCCGCGACGCCGTCGGGAAGGAATTTATGACGGGTCGGCGAAATTGCATGTTTTCGGCGGACGACGCCGGTTCTAAAGGAGTAGGCCGTCGAACTCGGGACGGCCTAGATGCAGCCAAGACGGCGTCGAGAAGGGGGGACGTCACGGTCATAAGGTGACGCCGTCGCAAGGTTTACGTGGCCAAGACGAAACCCTAATGGCGACACGACGGCGTCCGCGAAACATAAGGTGACGCCGTCGCAGATGTAATCTTATATATAGAATCCGAATTTTCGGTTTTGTGTGTAGTCTTTTGGAGTAAAACCTAAAACCAACCAAGGCTTTCTTGTGCAGATTTTAGGGTTCTAAACCCTATTATACATCAAGATAAGTATTTACTTCATTAATTTAATTATGTCTTTGATTATTTGTGTGTATGCTTGCATGTTTACCATGTCCGCTAAATTACTTGTGTGTTTGCTTAGATGTATGAAACCTAGTTGTTAATTATTGTTAGGTTGTCTCTTATCTTAATTGTAATTGGCTTAGGAGTGCGACTAGGCTATCGTTGTGTTTAATACTTGATAAATCTTTGATAGTTTATGAATGACTTAGTGGATTTCGTTTAGTAAACCCAAAGATAACCTCAAAGTTAGTTTATGAATGACTTAGTGGATTTTTTTTTTACTACACTTAAAGGTGACTTCAAAGAGTTAGGAATGCACACCTTACGACCTTAGAAAACACAACGCGTTAAGAATAAGGACGTGACAATTCAACCATCAATAGGAGATAACTAGGGAGTAGTAGCATCTAGGTAAACACATCTTTAACTATCATACGAGCACACAACAATAGACATAGACTATCCTCACCTTAGCTTAGTTAATTAGAATAGATAAGTAGAGTAATCGGTAGAAATACCACCCCCCCCAAATCCAATACCCGAGATTCGTACCTTTCCATTTCATAAAATATAAAAATACAAAAATAATCTTCCTCAACCTTAACCTTAGCGTAGTAACTCCTTACTAGCATTCCTATTCCCCTAGAGAACGATATCAATACCCGTGGCTTACCCTAATTACTACACTACAACGATTAGGTTCACTGCCTAGGGTGTTATAAAACTTGCTCGAAGAAAAGGAAGTTCCTTTGACCCCGAACGACGCGTGTAGCATTATCAATTGTCGAAGGGATTTTTGCTTAAGACTGAAGAAGGAGAAGTAATGTGTGTACATCGGGGCTTCTTACCAACTTGGATGCAATACTAAGTGAGTTATGTTGTTATGATTTTCCCAGAACGACAACCATTATTCTACAATCAAGAGTTTACTTTCTTTGCTGCGTGTTGGAAGAGAGTTTTCGATTCAGGAGGGAGCAATAGAAAGAAAAAGGCTCACTAGTTAGGAGGAGTAATAACCTAACTAGACCACATTGCTAGTTCGTAGCTACAAGATTTGTGCCGTCGAGCAAAGATCAAATGCCGAGATCGTTGGAATTGAGAACTTCAAGTTTGCTTCAAGATCTAGACTACGAGACTTTGCGCTTCAACAAAGTCAACATTGTTCATTACTATTGTAATTTACTTTGTTTTGTATTTATAGGTCTCATTGTAATCATTCACTTGTGACGATATCTTGGAGGGAGATTGTTAGCCTCGCTCTTTTTTAAAGATAACGTCACTTAAGTGAAATGCACTAGATATGTAGTATACTTTGCCCGCAGGGACTAGTATCATTTAAGTGGCAAAGTAATAGTTGGATGAGCCTATAAATACCCCTCATGACTCTCCATGAGGGGTGAGGTGAATCATTAGGTTAGTGTATTGTGTGTTTCATCTAATAAAAGTATCCTTTGTTTCTCCTCCCTCTCTCTACTTTCTCTCACTAAGAAGATGAAGATCTCCATCTTCTTCCACCAACCTAGACCTCCAAAACCACATAAATCATAAGTTATTCGGTCCTAACACTTTAGGATACCAAAGGCCTAATTTAGGTTGCCCCTTCAAGTATCTAAAGATCCTCTTCACTACATTGAGATGTGAAGTTCTAGGAGTGACTTGAAATCTTGCACACACACAGACTGCAAACATAATATCTGGGCTTGATGAAGTGAGATGCATAAGAGACCCAATCATGGATCTGTAGAGATGCACATCCATAGCTTCACTACCATCATTTGGAAGAAATGGTTGAGTGTTTCCATAGGTGTGCTTGCACTTTTGACATCTTTAAACCCAAACTTATTCAGAATCTCAGCCACATATTTCTCTTGGTAGATAAAAATACCCTCCTTCTTCTGCTTCACCTGAAGCCCCAGAAAGAAGGTAAGCTTTCCCATTGAGCTCATCTGAAACTTACCATGCATAAGTTTCTCAAACTCTACACATAACTTCTTGTTATTAGACCCAAAGATGATGTCATTAACATAAATTTGAACCAGCAATATATCACCCTTTGATCTTAGTATAAACAAGGTTTTATCAATGGTGCCCCTGTGAAACCCATTGCCCATTAAGTATGTGGACAAGGTTGCATACCAGGCCCTTGGAGCTTGGTGTAGACCATACATAGCCTTCTCTACCTTGTAAACTTTGTCTGAGAAATCAGGATCTTCAAAACTAGGAGGCTGACAAACATATACTGATACGCATACAACGCGCGTTCGGGGTCAAAGGAAACTTCCTTTTCTTCGAGCAAGTTTTTCAACCACCTAGGTAGTGAACCTAATCGTTGTAGTGAAGTATTAGGGTAAGCCTCGGGATTGATATCGTTCTCTAGGGGAATAGGAATGCTAGTAAGAAATTACTACGCTAAGGTTGGGGTTGAGGAAGATTATTTTTTTTTATCTTTTATATTTTTTAGAAAATTAAAAGGTACGAATCTCGGGGTATTGGATTTGGGGGGTTTGTATTTCTACCGATTACTCTACAATTCTAATTATCAAATTAACTAAGCTAAGGGATAGTCTATGTCTAATTGATGTGTGCTCGTATGATGATTAAAAATGTGTTTACCTAGATTCTATTACTCCCTAGTTATCTCCTATTGATGGTTGAATTGTCACGTTCTTATTCTTAACGCGTTGTGTCTTCTAAGGTCGTAGGGTATGCTTTCTTCCCTAACTCTTTGAGACTACCTTAAGGTTATTGCCTATGAAATCTCTAGGATTCATAAACTAACTCTAAGGTTATCTTTGGATTTTTAGCCTACAATAACTCTAGGCGATTATAACAAAACGAAAGCTAAACAAAATCAGAAATACGAAATCAAACAAAGGAAACTGATAGCGAGATCGCAAGGGAATGGAAACAATGAGTCAATGAGGATCCTGTAGAAACACAATTATACAGATATCCAGGAAGAACAACAATCAAAGAAGAACACATCCAAGCAACGCATCCATGACATATATATAATCACATATAAAAAAGCAGACATACAAGCACCGAAACATAATCAAGCATAGCAGACGTCGCATCCACTCAACATAAGAATATCATGGTAGTAGAGTGAGTCACATAAGGGTACTAAGTAATGGACAATTAATACAGAATATGGTGCGTTGGAGAATACAGAAGGTACAATATAGATATATCAACAATGTAAAGGTTGTCAGAAATCTATCCCGAGCCAACAATACAATACAGTAATATCAGTAGTGCCAATAGCAGCCTAGTATCCAATAGTATCCATTGTATTCGGAGGGGTGACCTCGGAATACCAGACCAATAGGAGGGGAGACCTCAGTAATAAATGGAGTAGCTAGGTCCCAGACTGTGAGGGGGTGTATTTCACACACGCACCACATCGCCAGAACAGATCAATCAATATCAATAACAGTACAGTACAAATCTAGAATGCATCCATACGCCCCTGCACACAATAGTGGCCATAACAATAACAATGAAGCGCGTATAATCAATACAGACTAGGGACGGTTTGGAACATCGCTCAACCACACTAGAGTCATGCCATTGGTGCATCAATGACACGGCCATGTTACCTTCATGGCTAGGATAACAATATTTGGCTCGGGTATCAATCTGAAGGGTCAAACAAAGGTCCAGAGTGTAGCAATATATCAGTCATAATAATCAGAGGTCCAATATCAGTAGTTCACAATTCAGAGGTTCATAGCAATGGTTCAATATCAAAGTTCAGTAGCAACAGTCCAATATCAAAGTCCAATATCAAAGGTTCAGTAACAAAGGTTCAATAACAGAGGTTCAATAACAGAGGGGTCAATATCAAAGGTTCAATATCAATAGGTCAATAGCAAAGCAAAGGTCCAGTATCAAATGTCAAGAGATCAAAGATGCAAAGAGATCATGAGAAACCTTATAAGAAAGGTACACAAGCAAGTTCGACGTTTCCGCTTCATTAAATCTACATTAGGACATATCATAAATCACATATGTGTTCTATTTATAAATCATGTTTAACTTATCTCTCATTTATACTTAGTTTCAAGTTCATAAGTTTCTATCTTTTAGTATTTCGAATCTGGACCAGACTTTAGCGATTTTTATAAAATACTTACTTAGCTCAAAGAAAATCAAGGAAATTCCCAGGGGTTACCTTATGAGTTAAGAGACTCTAAAAAAATTGGGGGATTATATTTTCAATTCAAATGGCCTATGGAAAATCATAAGTTCAGACCTGCCCATAACTCACCCAGATTTACACACACCGAAAGTATAGCCCAAACAAACACACTCACCCTACTCCACACATCAAACCAAAAATTACAGGTTTCAAAAAATATATAAACATCATAGCCACCATAGGAAAAGTTCCAGAACCTCATGGATTTAATACTAAAAATCAAATACTACAACATAAATTTAAACTCAGAAAATCAGATTCAAACACTTTAACTCCAAAAAATTTAAAAATCATACATCCAAGTATGAAATTTCTACAAGGCCTATATTTCCAGAAAGCTATTTCAAAGTACTACAATTTAGGCTCAAGAATCACTCAAAAACATGCAAGTATCATGAGGTAACACCTAGATGAATCCAACCTAAATTTCAGACCCGTTTTCCCAGCTTTGACACTTGATCTTGTAAAATTCAAAAATACGACTTAGACAACTCCAAATTCGACCAAACCACTTGGAAAACTTAACTAAGACATAAAATAAGTTTTATCAATAAAAACCCAGAATATTGCACTTATGAAATTCGACATATAACACACACAAATTCATCATATTATGCTGTCCAGATTTTAGGGTTAATTAAAGACCATATAATCACATGTTTCTCATCCATTTTCTTTAGCCGATTACAATTAATTATCAAACACCATTTTTAGCCAATAATTACATGTTATATCATTTATATTATGATCATATGAGGCGTATGAATTAAATGGAAAAATATGTGTGTACCAAATCGACTAGGAAAGAATACTAACGAATCCAAGGACCACCAATGAGTTTGCAAGAGATTCAATACTCAAAACCTTCGTCCTTCTACTTGCTTTGCAGCCACCAAACAATAGAAGAACATGTGTGTCTTCACTTTTGATGATTAGGGTTTGTAGTGTGTACATTTTTTTGGGAGCGTATGAAGAAAAAAAAAGGAGGGGGTATACGTTTTGAGCCAAGGGGAGAAAAAACATGGGCTTGGTTTACATTTGAATGGGCTTTAGTTAAGTTAATGTTATTTAGGTAATACTCGGCCCAATTAAAACGTGTAGTTAGTTTAGATGTAAATGTATTTTTTTTATTTATCTTGTACAAGTTATATATTTATGAGTTAGGTTAAATTTTACATTTACTGAGCTTGACGGATTTTACGTATTTTATAAACATTAAATAGAGGGGCAAAATAGTCATTTAACACGTTTACGATTTTTAGGGTTTTACAACTCTTCCCCTCTAAAAGAAAATTTTCGTCCTCGAAAATTGAAGTCGCAGAGGTACACGGACGCATACAAATCTAAGGTAGACGTAGCAATCCATAGATCCACACAGATCATAACGATTTCGGTCCAAAGCGCACAGAACTTATACGTAACAGATGTCGATGAGAATCTCGCAAAGAGGTACAGAATTCCAAACGAATCATGAGGATTGACAAATAACGGGTATAAGCCCTAGTCCATTCACGTACCAACCACCGACATTTCCTAAGACGTCGTATGATGCCAATAAGTTCAAATTATACGATCTCGGTATTATCACGTTGATCAGGCGTCATAATACTTGCATCACATAACAAGTCCTTATTGTCATCATATTCTGTCTCGGGTCATGACAAACCACATAACCAACAACAAAACAGATGACATACAGGTAGCAAGTAACATACCAAAACAGACCAGATTTACATACATGCAGCATATAATACATCAAACCAACTTACCATATCACAAAAGAAGGAAGGCTACCAACTTGCTCGAAACGGTTCCTCATGACTCATTACTGACGATCCAAAAGTAAAGCTGAGATATCACTAAAATGCTAAATGATAAAACTTCATGATTCAAACCGAGTTCTGAATAAATCAAAGAAAAGCAATACCGAGCAAAATATCAAACTGCCTCAAAATGCGTGACAAACCAATCGGAGTAACACAAGTCACGCCCAATCATATGAAGTACATGAACCTTCTCAGCCACCAGTTGAATCTTGTCTCCGTCTTTGCGCCTTTGGTTGATCTCGTCTAACTCCTTCAAGAAGATCCCGGCGCCTCCGACAAAGATCACGATCGGTGCGACACATTTCCGAACCTCTATGTAAATTGTTGCAAAGAATGCAGGTCGGCCCCATCATCTTCGGCTCTACGATTAATCTCCATCTAAATGACCGATAAACAAATGCGCGAAGATAAAACAATCAAAATCAAATGCAAAAGGAGAAGGTCAAATCAGCGAAGACAAAAGAATATCGAAGTCAAATCTAAAAGACAATCAAAAGGAATTGGAAGAGATCAGAACAGACGGAAACCTAATGTCTACCCAGTCCTCACAGGTCAATCCTAAGGTCAACAAGACGGAACCTTTGCTCTGATACCATAATTGTAACACCCCAACCCGGCAAGGGTAGAAGTGTCACATTCTGGCGTCATATCAGAACATACAAATAAAATTTACAAGCGGAAGTCTTAACGCATTAAGTACCAAGTCATATAATCGAATGACTTACAAGGAAAATTACAAAATCCAAAATGTCTAAAATAAAATGAATTCTCAAAACACTAGCCCATCAAAATAAGTGCAAAATAATAAGGTAACTAGGGTCGGTCCACTCGATAATCCAACTCACCCATCAAAGCCCATCTTCCAACCTAAAACACCAGTAGAAAAGAAATGCGGTGAGCTTAAAAACCAAGTGAGCAGATATAACAAAACGAAGCTAAACAAAATCGAAATACGAAATGAAACAAAGGAAACTGATAGCGAGATCGCAACGGAATGGAAACAATGATTCAATGAGGATCCTGCAGAAACACAATTATACAAATATCCAGGAAGAATAGCAATCAAAGGAGAACAGAGCCAAGCAACGCATCCATGACATATATATATAATCACATATAAATAAGCAGACATACAAGCACCGAAACATAATCAAGCATAACAGACGTTGCATCCACTCAACATAAGAATAGCATGCAATCAAATCAGGAAATCAGAATACATATAAGCCAAACCGAAAATTAAAAGCAAACGAACGCAATCAATTAGCAAGTGAGCATGGCAATCACACAAGTCAAATAACCCACAGTTAATAACATGACAGTATCATAACAGATATATAAGCATGGCAGGTCAACAATTAGCAATAAGAAACACTAACAGATAATCATAGCCCATGAACATAATTAAATGAAGGTATCCATGATAAACAGATAAATCAAATGATTACATTCAAACATGATCACCAGACCAAAAAAAGGGTCACATAGCAGTCAGATAACATATAGCTAGATAACAACAGTTGAATCATGTAACCGCATATTAATCATATCATAGCAGGATAAACGGTAGCCACATAAAACATGAATAGCATAATAAAATTCAATAATCATATAACAACCCGGTACGTGAATGGAATGATAATTTGAAATAACTAAAAAAGAGTATGGCAGATCAATGCAATGGAATATAGCATGGTAGTAGAGTGAGTCACATAAGGGTACTGAGTAATGGACAATTAATACAAAATATGGTGGGTTGGGGAATACAGAAGGTACAATATAGATATATAAATAGTGTAAGGGTTGTCTTTAAATCTATCCCGAGCCAACAATACAATCTGAGAATATCGAGTGGCAATAGCAAACCGAGTATCCAATAGTATCCATTGATACGCATTATAACGCGCATTCGGGGTCAAAGGAAACTTCCTTTTCTTCGAGCAAGTTTTTCAACCATCTAGGCAGTGAACCTAATCGTTATGGTGTAGTATTAGGGTAAGCCTCGGGATTGATATCGTTCTCTAGGGGAATAGGAATGCTAGTAAGAAATTACTACGCTAAGGTTGGGGTTAAGGAAGTTTTTTTTTTCTTTTTTAATATTTTTAGAAAATTGAAAGGTACGAATCTCGGGGTATTGGATTTGGGGGGTTGGTATTTCTACCGATTACTCTACTATTCTAATTATCTAACTAACTAAGCTAAGGGGTAGTCTATGTCTAATTGATGTGTGCTCGTATGATGATTAAAAATGTGTTTACCTAGATGCTATCACTCCATTGTTATCTCTTATTGATGGTTGAATTGTCACATCCTTATTCTTAATGCGTTGTGTCTTCTAAGGTCGTAGGGTATTCTTTCTTCCCTAACTCTTTGAGACTACCTTAAGGTTATTGCCTACGAAATCTCTAGGATTCATAAACTAACTCTAAGGTTATCTTTGGATTTTTAGCCTACAATAACTCTAGGCGATTATAAACTAATGTTCATAAAGATTTCTCAAGCATTAAAAACACAACGAATGACCTATCGCAATCCTAGGTCAATTACAATTAAGATAAGAGAGAAACAATGAATATTCAATACCGGGTTTCATAGATCTAAGCAAACACACAAGTAAATTAGCGGACATGGAAAACATGCAAGCATACACATACAATTGAAGACATAATTGAATCAATGAAGTAAATTACATATCTTGTTGTAAAATAAGGTATGAGAACCCTAAGATACTGCCCAAGACAACCAAAAATCATTATTAGGTTTTACTCCACAAAACTACCTCTCTCAAAGTCTGAAAATTCGAATTCTATATATAGAGTTACAACTCGCGATGGTGTCAGTCTTTAAATGTGACGCCGTCGGATCGCCGCCATTAGGGTTTCGTCTTAACCATGTCAACCTTGTGACGGCGTCACCTTATGGTTGTGACACCGTCGGCTTCATCTTCTAACGCCGTCGGGATATGAATCTACGCCGTCTGAGTTGTGACGCCCTACTCTTTAAAACCTGATGCAGTCGGGTACAAAATAACAATTTCGCTACTGAGTCGTCACAAAATTAGAGCACGTTGCAATGACGTCGCCTTCTAACTGTGACGCCGTCACCTTCAATTCCAGCAGCTTGAGTGTCTTGACTTGGCCATTTTCTTCTTATATTAACGCCTTTTCGTCCGAATAAGTGTCATTCCAGCAATTTGCCTTCAAGAGACCTAAAAAGTGAAAAGGAACCAAATTAAGCGATGCGGATATAAAAGTGGTCAATTAAGGGCTTAAATGACCCTCAAAGTGTACCTTTTAAATCCTTATCATATACCTCCTCTTCTATTTTCCCATACAAGAAAGCACTTTTTACATCCATCTGGTACACATGAAAGTCCTTGAAAGAAGCATATGCCAAAAATAATCTGATGGCTTCAATCCTAGCAACTAGAGCAAATACTTTATCATAATCAAGGCCTTCTGCTTGTGTATATCCCTGAGCAACCAATCTTGCCTTGTTCCTTACTACTATCCCTCTTTCATCTTTCTTATTCCTAAACACCCACTTTGTACCAATAGCAGTTTTCTCATTAGGTAGATCCACCAAAGTCCAGACTTCTTGCAATTTGAACTGCAACAACTCTTCCTGCATGGCTTCAACCCAACTTTCTTCTGTCAAAGCTTGATGTAATTTCTTGAGCTCAACTTGGGATAGAAAATAGGCAAATAAGCAGTTTTAGAGATCTTTTTGGCTGTTTCTTTTATGAAAGGATCTAGCAAAGAACCCTTGATCAGTTAAGTCCTTCAAACCCTTCGACTTTGTTTTGGTTTGAACAGCAGACTGCAATTCTCCAATAATTTTGTCTTGGAGATGATCTTTGTGAATTCTGGTAGTAACAATAGGACTGACAAGAATGACATCTTCTAGGTTGGTCATATCAGCCTCTTCACCAAAATTATCAAGCAAATCATCATCTGTATCAGCATAAATATCTACCAAAGGAGGGATGTTGTGATCATCATCATAGACAATAGAATTGTCTCCAGCAGTATTAACATTTGGCCTAGCAGTAGGTTCAGGGTAACTACTGGCAGTGTTAATATTATCAAAACTTCCTCCAGCAGCAGGAACCCTAGGCTTAACATAGAAACATAGGTACTGCTGCTAGTGTTAACACCATCAACTGATACAAAATCATCCTTCAAAGGATATTCTTCCCCAACATTAGGACTAGGAACTTCTTCATGAACAACAACCTTGTTCCCTGGTTCTTTAGATATCACATCTTCACTGGAAGGTTAAGTTGCTCAATATCATTCTGTGAACTCTTCAAGATTGAGGAGAGGGGAGTATCACCAATCAAAATTGGCAGCAGTATGTAGTCTGAAGTAGATTCTTTCTCCACTCTAGTTTGAACTGCAGTAGCATTTTCTTTGGTACCTATATATTTGTTAGACTGGTTCCCTGTAATGATTGGCTCATATGTCATGGACTTTGTTAGCACATCAATATTAAATAGCCAATCAAGATCTTTTCCTAAAACATTGGGTTTATTTTCATCAAACCTAATATGTAGATTCTGCTCAACAAATTTGGTTCTACTGTTAAATACTCTAAATGCTTTACTATTTAGAGAGTACCCAACAAATAATCCCTCATCGGCCTTCCCATCAAACTTTTCCAGGTGATCTATGGTATTAAGGATAGTTACAGGACACCCAAATGGTTTCAAAAAGTCCAGGGTAGGTGTTCTACCATGAAATAACTCATAGGGGATCTTGTTATGAGGCTTCACTACCAAAACTCTA
Organism: Chrysanthemum lavandulifolium; assembly: GCA_022545495.1. Taxonomy (NCBI): domain Eukaryota; kingdom Viridiplantae; phylum Streptophyta; class Magnoliopsida; order Asterales; family Asteraceae; genus Chrysanthemum; species Chrysanthemum lavandulifolium. The sequence continues at coordinate 167,831,845 of CM040242.1, forward strand.
TTATGTACATAACAAGCAGTATTTACTACTTTAGCCCAAAAGGTTGTAGGTAATTTAGAATCTACAAGCATAGTCCTAGCAACCTCAATAAGTGTCCTATTCCTCCTCTCTGCGACACCATTTTGTTGAGGAGTTCTAGCTACACTAAATTGTCTTTGAATAGCCTTCACTTCACAGATCTGGTTCATATCTTTATTTTTAAACTCAGTCCCATTGTCACATCTTATCACTTTAACTTTTAGATCAATTTGGTTTTCTATTCTGGTTATAAAAGCCTTAAGGATCCCACTAGTTTCATCCTTAGTTGCTAAAAAGAAAACCCAAGTGAATCTACTATAATCATCTGTGAAAACTAGGTAGTACATTTTCTTCATTAAACTCTTAACAAAGGTAGGTCCAAATAAGTTCATATGAAGAATTTGTAAGGGTTGGCTCATTGAGCTCACAGTCTTGGTTTACAAGTGGCTTTGTGCTGCTTACCCTTCTGACAAGCAACACAATTTTCATTAATGTCAAAAAGCTTGGAAGGTAGTCCTCTAACAAGATTTCCCTTCAAAAGTGTGGACTCCCAAACCTTGGATCTAGAACACTTAGCTTGTAAACGTGTAGTTACCTTGGATGGTTCCAAAACAACAATGAGAAACTTTGTTGTAGATACACACAAGTATGCGGAATCTACTTGAATGTACTTAGAAGATTAATATGAACACAAATATAACACCAACAGCTTCAATATTATTGATTAATAATACGAGTACTCTCCTAGTACTAGGGTTTACAACCTTGAAGCTTTTCTTAAGAAGGCTAGAGTATTGGTATGTGCCTGACCTAGCTAGGATCTCCTTTTATACACTAAGGAGATCCCTTACAGAGATAACTATGCATTAAGTATGTAACGCCCCGACCCGCCAAGGGTAAAGGAATCACAAGTAATGGTGTCATATCAAAGCAAAACATTCATAACCAAAAGAAAGTCTTAACATAAATGCGGAAAAATCCAAGTCAAAAGACTTCAATACATAGGTCCCAGCGGAAGCATAATAAACTTCAAACATAATATCCGAAATAAATAAGTCTAAATGGTATCATAAGAAATCAAAGCTAAAATCTCTAAGGTAAGTCCACTCAAGCACTCATCCCAAAGCAAACCCAGCTTCCAATGCTTAGATACCTGCCGCGGAAGAAAAGAAAAGTGCGGCCGAGCTTCAAAAGCCCAAAGGAATGATATGAAAGCAAAAGCGAATACTAAACAATAACGGATACGAAATAAAGTGAATGAGCAGTAATAAAATCTTTATCATTTTCAAAGCATAAGTCATAATTTCAAAAGATATTTATAGTCAACTACCACGAGCCCGAACTTATATCGGATCACATTCATATTCACACAAGGCAACATTTTTGTAGGGAGACCTACGAGTTATGAAGGACGTGCACGCACGCAAGATCAATCATCGATAACATATAACATATAACAGATAGCATGATAATGATCTAGGATGCATCCATCGCCCTTCCTACATATTCACAAATATGCTTCACCATCCGAGACGTGGCGAACATCACTCTCATCGCCTAGAGTCATATCGAGGTGCATCATCGATACGGACATGGAACCCCATGACTAGTGAAATATTTGGCTCGGGTGTCAAACTATCTTAGGTCAAATCGAATGTCATAACCGACACAGATCATATTTATCGAAAATCATTCATATTTCCAAAATCATAATTTTCATATCGATAGTTCAAAATCGGATGTTTCATAGTTCATAAATCAAAGTTCGGATAAGCAATAGCTCAAACAAATCGATTGGGATTCATAGCAAAGGCTTAGGAAAACCTAATACAAAAGAAACATTAAGAGAAACCTTTCTTGAAAAGGTCGTAATATCTGTGCCTTATTCCAACGCAAAGATCGAAAAGCGTAAAGACGAAAACAAAGGATTACTCCTCTTCACGTAACCTATAGACATTAACGGTCGTCCACGTTATTAATGATTCCATAATCGTCAAAACGATCTTTTAATATTTGGTATTCAAAATTAGAAATCTTTATACTTTAGGGTTTTATTAGTGAGTCTTAAATATTTATAATCAATGTTGTAGATTAGGGTTCGTTATATCATTTATTAAAGTCTAGGTTAAATGAGAAAATAGTTTTATAAGTTATAACTCACACATGAAATAACACTTACTATATTTAGCTCAAACCCTAATATACTCTCATTTACGTTCTAGGGTTTCTTACTCTTTAATATCTCATTATTATGCATTTACTTTACATATTACGTCTTAATGACTCTCCACTTAACCTAATACGTAATTAATAACCTTCTTTACTTTTACTCTTTATCTTACACGTTTATGATTTCATGTCACCATAAGTTATTAGGGTTTAGTATACTTTATACGCTTTACATATTAAACTAGGGTTTATGTTTACGTAACCTTACTTATTAATTACACGTCCAAACTCATATATATATACATTCGGTTCACCTAGGGTTTCGGCTAGCATATTTTACACAAGACCTAGCTCATTTAAACATGTTTCATATACAAGTTAATATGTTTTAAACCTCATTCGAAACTCATGCATGCCTCGGTCCAACCTCATGCATGTCTCGGCTCACTTCAATTCAACATATACATGACCCGATTCAATATTACTTATCACTTACACGTTCCTTATTAATTACAAAGTTAGAATAAATTAGGGTTTCTTGTTTTTCTTGATTACCACCTCTCGGCCCAAAACAAAAGAAAAGAAAAGCGACTAATCAAATATATCTTGACATATACATGCAAGGTATGTTAAAGGAAGATGAATAAACGTTATACCTTCACTTGACTAAGAAAAATCGACACCAAGGGTGTGTTTGAGACTCTCGGCCGAGCAAGAAGAAAAGAAAAGGCAAAGCAAAACTAGGGTTTCAATTTAATGATTATGTGTTGTATTTATAGTTGTAGTATTTGAGTTAGAATAGGAAAGTGATTTGGGTTTGGGTTGGCTTGGGTCCAACCGAATACACACACAAACATCACATGGGTTTCGGCCCTCCTTGGCTCACACGAACACAACAAACATCCCTCTTGGGCTTCGGCTTGGCGCAAAACAAAAACAAAAGACACGAGTCCAAACGGCCCAACTTATTAGCGAAACATTTACATCCTTCGTCGTACCAAAGTCATTCACGAAATTATATTCATTAAGTTTTATTTATTAGGTTTTTAATTTCCGTACTTTATTATAAACGAGTTTTACGTATTTTATTATTCTTGGTTCCAAGGGTATTTTAGTCTTTATATAGGTTTTAGATTTTCGGGTTTTACAACTCTTCCCCTCTAAAAAAAAATTTTCGTCCTCGAAAATTGAAATGAAACGAAAACGAAAACGATAACGAAATGAGAACATACCGAACTATTCAAAGAAATGAGGATAACTAGCTCACATCGACTCTTCGGTCTCCCAAGTAGTCTCACGCCCGGGTGATTTTTCCAAAGAATCTTAACGAACGGAATGACTTTACTTCTCATGACTCTTTCTTGCCTTTCCAAAATAGCTTCGGTTCTTCAGTAAAGACATATCGATCGAATCGATCAAACGGATCTGAAGCAATGTGTAATGGATGATAATTGTATCCTTAGAGAGATACATGGAACACATCATGAACATGCGATAACTGAGGCGGAAGTGCTAATCGATACGAAACTTCTCCTATACGTTCCAGAATTTCAAACGGACCAATGAATCGAGGACTAAGCTTGCCCTTGATTCCAAAACGTTTCACACCTCTAAACGGCGAGACCTTCAAAAATACCCGATCACCAACACGAAATTCTAAATCACGACGATGCTTATCGGCATAACTTTTCTGACGAGACCTAGCCTCCTTCAACTTCTCTCTAGCAACAGCTACTTTCTCATTAGTGATCTCAATCATTTCCGGACCTTCGATTAGACGTTCACCTACTTCGTCCCAACAAGTAGGTGATCTACATTTCCTTCCATAAAGAAGTTCAAACGGTGCTGCCTTAATGCTAGCATGCCAACTGTTGTTGTATGCAAACTCTACCAAACACAAATATTCATCCCAACTGCCAATCCATTCCAAAGCACAAGCCCTTAGCATATCTTCTAAGGTCCGAATAGTCCTCTCGATCGACCATCTGTTTGAGGGTGAAATGCCGTACTAAAATTAAGTCGAGTACCCCAAGCTTTCTCGCAAACCTTTCCGTAAACGAGAAGTAAAAGCGGATCCCTATCGACACAATAGCCGCTTGAGTACCATGAAGCCTAACTATCTCTTGCTGAAAATCTCGACAACTGCCAATACCATAATCCTTTCTAATTGGTAAGAAATGAGCGATTTGGTTAGTCGATCAACAACCACCCAAATCGCATCATGCTTCTTCTTAGTAAGAGGTAGTCCAGTCACAAAGTCCATAGATATCTTATCCCACTTCCATGTCGGAATATCCAATGGTTGTAACAGTCCACTAGCTCTTTGATGTTCGATCTTTACTTGCTGACAAATCATACACTTCGACACAAACGTCGCTACATCTTGCTTCATGCCGTTCCACCAGAAATACTGTTTCAAATCCCTATACATCTTGGTAGAACCAGGGTGAATAGTGAAAGGAGAACTATGAGCTTCAGTCATAACTTTCTCACGAAGTACCTGATCACTTGGAACGCAAAGCCTATCTTCATACCATACAATCCCATCGCTATCAACCTTAAATTCCGTCTGTTTACCTTCTTCAACATTCTGAGCTACGGCCCACAACTCGCCGTCATCTTTCTGAGCTTCCTTAATTTGCAGTATAAGGTTCGACTCTACCTTCATACTAGCCCAGTATCCACCAGAACCTCGTACGCACAACTCCACATCCAAATGTTCTAAGTCATGAACCATCTTAGGCTCAATCTCAATACTTGCAATCATACCGATTTTAGGCTAAGTCGTCAAGAACTACATTAGCCTTACCAGGATGGTCTTGAATGTTAGTGTCATAATCCTTAAGAAGTTCTAACCATCTTCTTTGTCTCATATTGAGTTCCTTTTGAGTGAAAATATACTTGAGACTCTTATGGTCGGTGAAAATATCACACGCTCTCCATACAAGTAATGTCTCCGGATCTTCAACGCGAACACTACAAAGAGCCTAACTCAAGGTCATGAGTTGGGTAATTCTCCTCATAAGGTTTTAGTTGTCTTGAGCGTAAGCTATCACCTTACCATGTTGCATCAAGACACACCCAATCCTTTCTTAGATGCATCGCTATAGATTTGATATCCTCCGAACCGGATGGAAGAGTCAAAATAGGAGCGGAAACCAATCTCGCTTCAACTCTTCAAAACTCTTTTCTCTTTCATCCGTCCACACGAACTTTTCACCTTTCCTCATCAATTGGGTTAACGGCAAAGCTAAACGAGAGAAACCTTCAACAAAACGTCGATAATATCCAAGAAGTCCTAGAAAACTCGACCTCGACCAACATCGTCAGAGGTCTTGGCCACTTAGTGATAGCCTCAACCTTAGACGGATCCATGGTTATACCATCAGCTGATACGATATGACCAAGGAAAGCGACTTGTCTTAACCAAAATTCACACTTCGAGAATTTGGCGTACAACTTCTTCTTCCTCAAAATCTCCAAAACTATCCGGAGATGTTGCTCATGCTCCTCTTCAGACTTAGAGTAAACTAAGATGTCGTCGATGAAAACAATAACAAACTTGTCGAGGAACTCATGGAAAACACGATTCATCAGGTCCATAAACACAGCAGGCGCATTTGTCAAACCAAAAGGCATAACGAGAAACTCATAATGACCATATCTCGTACGAAACGCGGTCTTAGGAACATCTTGCTCCTTCACACGAATCGATGATAACCGGACCTCGGATCGATCTTAGAAAAGAACTTAGCTCCTTGCAGTTGATCAAACAAATCATCTATGCGCGGAAGAGGATAACGGTTCGAATAGTAATACGGTTGAGTTCACGGTGAGTCGATACATAGACGCATACTTCCATCCTTCTTCTTCACAAACAAAACAGTGCACCCCATGGAGAAACACTAGGTCGAATGAATCCATTATCTATCATCTCTTGCGCTTGTTCCTTCAACTCCTTGATTCTACAGTGCCATACGACACGGAGCTTTGGAAATCGGTTTAGCACCGTGGATTAACTCAATGCTAAACTCAACTTCTCGAATGGAGGAAGTCCAGGAGTTCATTGGGAAAACATCGGTGAATTCACAAACAACGAAAGATTTTCAATGTTAGGACTCTCCAAAGATGTGTCCTAACGGATGCCGAAAACCTTGACACCCATGAGCAATCATGGTCCGTGCCTTCATAGCGAAATGAACTTATGATTTGAGTGGTTTAGAACCATGATAAGCAATTTAGGATGTTTACGTCTCCAAAGATCACAGTTCTAGCATAGCGATCGATGGAAGCTCTATGATAAGCCAACCAATCCATGCCTAGAATGATATCAAAGTCGACCATATCGAGAGGATACGGATGTGCATGGCGAATACGATCATCAAAACGAAGAGGACATCGAACGATTTATGATCAATGATCATGTGACTTTTCATAGGCGAGATATCGATAAGTGATTCGTTAGTGGTTTTGGCTTCATATTTAGTTTCTTAGCACATGTGATGATATGATAGAGTGTGTGGCGCGGTGTCAAATAAAGCGAAGATGAATAATCATCAATGAAAAGAGTTCCCATAATGGTACACAGTATGCTCCGCTCGATTCGAGTAGTAGCATAGACACGTCCGATGAGTAGGTGGCGGCTTGGTATAGTTTCCGAGAATCGTCGAGTTCCTCTTAGGGCAATCCTTGATCTTGTGAGTAATAGAACCACAAGAGAAACATCCACCGATGGCCTTGAAACACGGTCCCGGATGAGCCTTTCCACAAGTAGTACAAATAGGTGGGAAGGCAAAACTTCACCGTCCTTTCACGACGGAAGATCCTCAAGCACGACCCGATTCGATCCTCGAGTCGGTGATCTTTGTTATAACCGGTTATTGTTACCTTGACTCGACGATCATTTCCATTCTTACCAAAGACTCTGTTATCCGACCCTCGCCTCGGCGCCTAGAGTCCACATTCCTTCCCGATGACCCACGATCATAACTCTTATCTCCTTGTCCCTCGAATCATAACTCCCGCTAGTATTTCCCTTATACTCATTACTTTGAGTCCTACCTTGAATCCGATCACCATCGCGATTACGCTTGTTGTAACCCGAACCTCATGAAAGATCTCAATGTTACGAGCTGCATCATTGCAGCCGACACATCCTTATACTCGGTGTTAAGCGATCGGTCCAACACCCACTTCTTGGTCCCCATTTGAAATGCTTAGCTTGGCGCCTACCATCTCCAAAGAATCGCTCCAACAAAGCTTACCAATCTCATAAACCTACTCATGTACTCGTTGGAGTTCTCATTATCAAACCGGTAGATCGCTCGATAATCCTCTCATACCTTTCTTTGCTCAAAGATCGAGGAAGTGTGGTTATAGAAGATAGTCCGAAACTCCGTCCAAGTACAAGTAATGAAAGCATCTCCTCCTCGTGCTTGTTTCAATGCTTTCCACCAATTCAAAGCATCACCTTCCAACTTAAACGCAGCCAAACGAGTCTTAAACTCGTCTCCACAACCCAAGACCTCAAACGACTTCTCAACATGAGTGATCCGGTCCTCGGCCGGTGGGAGTGGCGGTGCTAAAGAAAGAGGCTTGAGCTACCAAACGCTCGAGCCAAGTATGAATGCCTACGGGTTGATTTCCTCCACCACTACCGAAGCACCATTCGATTCGAATGTTGTTAATCACTGTTCCATCATCTCAAGTGTAGTCAAGCCGGGAAAAGAGAGTTGAGAGCATTGCAATCGCAGCATCCATGTTAATGACATCATCGTCTCCATCCGCGCCACCAAAGAGTACGAGTTCGAACCATCTAAACGATATTCAAACGATTAGCAAAATGAACAAAGGTGAGATACGAAATGGAAGTTCGCAGAAGGAAACCTAAGTCTACCCAATCCTCACGGGTCAAATCTTAACTCTAAGGGATAACTTAAGGTTCTTATGTTCATGTGTCCCGACTACAAGTCGTAAACACAGGCTCGATGCCATAAATTGTAACGCCCGACCCGCCAAGGGTAAAGGAATCACAAGTAATGGTGTCATATCAAAGCAAAACATTCATAACCAAAAGAAAGTCTTAACATAAATGCGGAAAAATCCAAGTCAAAGACTTCAATACATAGGTCCCAGTGGAAGCATAATAAACTTCAAACATAATATCCAAATAAATAAGTCTAAATGGTATCATAAGAAATCAAAGCTAAAATCTCTAAGGTAAGTCCACTCAAGCACTCATCCCAAAGCAAACCCGACTTCAATGCTTAGATACCGCGGAAGAAAAGAAAGTCGGTGAGCTTCAAAAGCCCGGTGAATGAGATATGAAAGCAAAGCGAATACTAAACAATAACGGATACGAAATAAAGTGAATGAGCAGTAACAATATCTTTATCATTTTCAAAGCATAAGTCATAATTTCAAAAGATATTTATAGTCAACTACCACGAGCCCGAACTTATATCGGATCACATTCATATTCACACAAGGCAACATTTTGTAGGGAGACCTACGAGTTATGAAGGGCGTGCGCACGCAAAGATCAATCATCGATAACATATAACATATAACGGATAACAGATAACGGATCTAGGATGCATCCATACGCCCTTCCTACATATTCACAAATATGCTTCACCATCGAGGCGTGGCGAACATCACTCTCGCCCTAGAGTCATATCGAGGTGCATCATCGATACGGACATGGAACCCCATGACTAGTGAAATATTTGGCTCGGGTGTCAAACTATCTTAGGTCAAATCGAATGTCATAACCGACACGGATCATATTTATCGGAAAATCATTCATATTTCCAAAATCATAATTTTCATATCGGATAGTTCAAAATCAGATTTTTCATAGTTCGTAAATCAAAGTTCGGATAAGCAATAGCTCAAACAAATCGATTCGGGATTCATAGCAAAGGCTTAGGAAAACCTAATACAAAAGAAACATTAAGAGAAACCTTCTTTGAAAAGGTCGAATATCGTACCTTATTCCAACGCAAAGATCGAAAAGCGTAAAGCGAAAACAAAGGATTACTCCTCTTCACGTAACCTATAAACATTAACGGTCGTCCACGTTATTAATGATTCCATAATCGTCAAAACGATCTTTTAATATTTGGTATTCAAAATTAGAAATCTTTATACTTTAGGGTTTTATTAGTGACTCTTAAATATTTATAATCAATGTTGTAGATTAGGGTTCGTTATATCATTTATTAAAGTCTAGGTTAAATGAGAAAATAGTTTTATAAGTTATAACTCACACATGAAATAACACTTACTATATTTAGCTCAAACCCTAATATACTCTCATTTACGTTCTAGGGTTTCTTACTCTTTAATATCTCATTATTATGCATTTACTTTACATATTACGTCTTAATGACTCTCCACTTAACCTAATACGTAATTAATAACCTTCTTTACTTTTACTCTTTATCTTACACGTTTATGATTTCATGTGACCATAAGTTATTAGGGTTTAGTATACTTTATACGCTTTACATATTAAACTAGGGTTTATGTTTACGTAACCTTACTTATTAATTACACGTCCAAACTCATATATATATACATTCGGTTCACCTAGGGTTTCGGCTAGCATATTTTACACAAGACCTAGCTCATTTAAACATGTTTCGTATACAAGTTAATATGTTTTAAACCTCATTCGAAACTCATGCATGCCTCGGTCCAACCTCATGCATGTCTCGGCTCACTTCAATTCAACATATACATGACCCGATTCAATATTACTTATCACTTACACGTTCCTTATTAATTACAAAGTTAGAATAAATTAGGGTTTCTTGTTTTTCTTGATTACCACCTCTCGGCCCAAAACAAAAAGAAAAGAAAAGCGACTAATCAAATATATCTTGACATATACATGCAAGGTATGTTAAAGGAAGATGAATAAACGTTATACCTTCACTTGAATAAGAAAAATCGACACCAAGGGTGTGTTTGAGACTCTCGGCCGAGCAAGAAGAAAAGAAAAGGCAAAGCAAAACTAGGGTTTCAATTTAATGATTATGTGTTGTATTTATAGTTGTAGTATTTGAGTTAGAATAGGAAAGTGATTTGGGTTTGGGTTGGCTTGGGTCCAACCGAATACACACAAACATCACATGGGTTTCGGCCCTCCTTGGCTCACACGAACACAACAAACATCCTCTTGGGCTTCGACAGCGAAAACAAAACAAAAGACACGAGTCCAAACGGCCCAACTTATTAGCGAAACATTTACATCCTTCGTCGTACCAAAGTCATTCACGAAATTATATTCATTAAGTTTTATTTATTAGGTTTTAATTTCCGTACTTTATTATAAACGAGTTTTACGTATTTTATTATTCTTGGTTCCAAGGGTATTTTAGTCTTTATATAGGTTTTAGATTTTCGGGTTTTACAAAGTATATCATATCTTCTATTAGAATAGAAGATATCTTTATTCTGAACCATACATGACATTCTTAATATAGAGCGATACAAACTCAACACTATCAAGACTAACTTTTGCACTATCAATTACTAACTAGCTAATACTCTTCTAACATCACTATCGATTACTAAATTTAAGACTATAAGTATTAACTCCCAAAGTGAATTTCTGAAATCCTCCCCAAACTTGTGATTGGGTTTACGAATCACAAGTTTCTTCGAGACTTAGAGATTCTTCCAAACTTCACTTTCTTACGCTATGTCTTCGAGGTTGGTCAAAAATCTTGAACAACTCCTTGGCCATTTCTATTGCATTTCCCATCCTTAGTCCTGCATCCAGCATTTGTAGAAGGGTTCCAAGTGCAAGTGTGTATGTTCTTTCAACCAACATATAGATATCGGTTCCATTGCATGTAGTGACCAAGTGTAGTCCACATGAATCAAGCAAGGTCCAAGCGAGGGCTTCATCACCGAGTTGAAACTTCCATTGTTCTCTGTTGGATCAGTTTGAGATATGTTCGGAGTTCATAGAGTAGCTCGGATCCTTGTCATTATTGGGTCTCTATTCTTGAACCTGTTTTGACTAACTCTCTGACAAGGAGATCCTCCTTGTCAATAAAGGCAAACAGATCTACTAGGTACAAGTAAGCACTTGTCCTTCCACCGACTCTGTGAATCCTCCAATGTCTTTTGCCTTCTTGATGTAGATATCCCAGTTGATGATTGGATATCTAGTGTTGATGGGCTCGAATACAATGCTTCTTTTGAGCTTCAATTAACATCATCCTATTAAGCTCTTCTTGGTGAGTCCACCTTCATCTTCATCAAAGGCTTTCAATCTTTTAGGTGCGATTGAGAAGCTCCTTCTTGAGATGGCCTTTATAACTTCAATGGGTTGTGACCTTTCAACAATATCATCGACTTGCATAGGTCTAAAGTCCAAATCGTCTTTGAATTGTGTCGACAAGTCTTTGGAGAGTATCCCAAGATAATTGATTGAGTGCTTGGTGTTCTCCTATCTTCACACAGTGTCGATGTACTTGCAAAGATACATCTTCACGACTCTTGTTTGGAGGTTTTGAGGCCTTTTCAATTTCTCGTTCTTTGTCTAAAGCGGCTTTGTATTCTAGCCAAGATTTCACTAAACAACCGAGTCGCTTCATTGATACTTGTACCATGATCTTGTTGCAGCTTACATTGTACCTCATAGTAGCTTCTACTTTGGCTCTCATGTCATCCCATGTTTGCCGGTCTTGACCATTTTATCCTTCTTTTCTTTTCTTTCTCTGCGACTTCTTTTCGCAACTCTTCCTCACTCCATTGTCTTGCAAGCTTCCTTGCTGCCTCTTCATTTAACCTTTCAATCTCTTTCTTCTTCTTTGGTACTTTCACCAAGATGCCCTTGCCTTTGTCTTTGGGATCAATCTTTGGAACTGAAGAGGTTGGTGATACTGAAACACCTCCTTCTTGGATAACAACTCCCTTTTCTTTAGGCTTGGGTGCTGCTGACTTGGTCTTCTTCCTTAGATACAAAACAGGAGGCTTCTTGTAAGTGGGAGAGATGGGGATTGTTTTCTTCAAGCTCTGAAGTCCCAATATAGCATGTTTCTCTCTTTCCTCTTCATGACTGTCTTCATGTGGAGTGATAGTGATGGTAGTTGTAAAACCCTAAAAATCGTAAACGTGATAAAAGACCATTTTTCCCCTCAGACTTGATAATTGTGAAATACGTATTTTACGTCAACCTCATTAACTACGTTTCTAACCTAACTCGTAAATATATAACTTGTGTAAGATAAATAAAATGACACACTTACGTCTAAATATGAATCACACGTTAATATTTTGCATGGGCCAAAAAATTTCATCACAAATACAATTAAATTATAAATCCCATTGTGTGAGTTTGGAAAGTCAATATTTTGGTTGTGATTTTCCCTTGATGCTCGGCCATTATACAATATCTCCCATTTAATCCCACTTTTTATCTCATTTAGTTACTTACCTATTTCCACATTCAAATCACCTAAAACCCTAAGTCTCAAAAGTGACGGCAAGTGTATGGTACTCTCTTCCATTCGACCACCAAAGCAAGAAAAGGAGAAGAAAGGTCGAGGTGTTGTGATCGTAGGATTCAGATTCGATTTTGACGTGGGGTTGATTCATATTAGTTCTTGTCTTCTTCCATTCATACGCTATATATGGTTTGTTTACTCAAAAACTCTTTTCAATCTTTCTCCTTGATTTTTTCTTGATTTCTGTCGTGTAACTGGAGTCCATGAGAATGCATGCTTGTCGATTATATCATCATAAGATAATAAGATTGTTGCATAGAATCATAAATGGGTCACCATATATTTTGAACCCATGCTGTTCACATATATTTCCTATACGCTATGAATCTGTCGACCACTTGCATGTTAACATGAATCTGTTTTGGCCTCACTTTGAGGACCCATATGTAACCTGATTTAGACCTCCTTCGAAGGCATGCATGCATCAAAAAAAACTATCACATAAAACAGTAACTTGGTCGCATGAAATCACAAAAGAAACACGTAATTATCGAATGGAAGATCATGTTAATTCGACCCATATTTAATCTTGTTTGAACCTATATGTCGACACATATAAAATCTGGTTTTGGATCTGTCTTGACTACCATGTGCACGACACACATGTTTTATGTATCTTGTGTCAAATTGATAAGGGAAGAACAATGTACGAATACACCTTGGCCTAGCTTTATGTCAATATCAATAAATGGAAAAGGGTCCTCGTTGATTTATACCTACACTAAAAGGAAGACAAATGAATTGTTCTTGGTCTAGTTGGGGGTCATGTTTAGGGGCGATCGCGGGGCAAATGGGTAAACCGTTTTGTATGTTTGAAAGTGTGTCGGGAAGGTGAGCCCGGGGTTAGTCGTAAATGTTAATATTTGGACCCGCGAGCAAGCTTGAACATAGGTCGATCATGCTATGAAAGAAAATAGGTCTTGTGGGGTAACCGAGGGTGATTCGGGATTTATGGTTGAGTCTTTGGAGTTTTGAAAGTGTATCGGAGAGTCGAGTCGGGGTTATTCATAATGCATTTTTACTTGGTTGTAGATGTTAGCCGTTTGAACCGCGATCGAGGTTGAAGTTGGCATGTCGGGTTATAAAAAAAAAAAAAAAAAAAAAGGAATTAAGGAAACACGTTCTTGTAAGGATTGGTTACATATTGTTGCATGTCATTATTTATAAAATATATTACTTTTAACCTTCATCTTTAAATGTTGTCGCACACAATACACCCTAAACTATTATATTGATAACATTAAGTCTTATAGTTTATCCTTTTGGCATTTGAAACCTTGAAACATTGATAAAATACACTTTAAACTTTATTTTTGAATTATTTACATTGTAAACCCTAAACTTTGACATATTTACCATGCGAACCCTATACTTTGAAGTATGATCTAATAAAGCCTTAAAATAGGATATTTGTCATATTAAACATTTAATTTTACCATTTATCATTTGTAACCCTTAAGTTTGGCTAGTTAATGATTATTACCCTAAAGTATTTTAATTCCGTCCATTACTAAAAATGAGAATACGCTTATCACTCTACAAATATTAATACGATTAATCCGTTATGACTTAAATGAGTTAATAAGTATTAAACAAATCGTAATCCGTGTAGATTCGTTGAAGGAGACGTGACGTTGTGTCTTCGTGTTCATTCATTCGTTTGCTTTCCTTTCATTGGCGTTAAGGTACAGATATTCTATCCCTTTTCGATGAACAAAATTTGATTCGGTCCCAGACGGTCGGTCTTTTATCACACAAGTCAACCACTTGTGAATGGTCAACCGTAATAAAAGCGATGACTGAAACCAAAGCAATTAAGTCGAGGAGAGTTTAGTGTTTCCCGGTCGTTAAGTCCCAGCGTGCGTGTCGCATTGAATAACCAAGCGTATAGTGATCGGGTGATATTGAATGGGAAAAGGTTTGTGATTATGAATAATTATACCTAAAGAAAGTTTGTAAATTACGAGGGCTTAAATGCAAATTAAAGAAAATTAAAAAGCTAAATTATATTAAATAAATGCTATCACTATTTTTAAAATTTAATTTTCTTGATTTTTCTTTTATAAATTTGAATTAAAAACTAATTTTAACTTTTAAAACTAAATTAAAATACTAAAAATTATGAAAATAAAAAGGAAAATTGTGAAACTATTTTTCAAAAATCTAAAATAACTAAACAAACTTTTGAAAATTGGATTTGTATTTTTCTGATTATTTTTCTATTTTCTATGAATTAAAAACTGTTTAAAACTAATTAAATTGCTAAAAATTACAAATTTAACTAAGAAAAATCTGGAAAAATATTTTTTTGACTTTTTATATTTATCTTAACCTAGGAAAATTGAAAATTTATTTTTTTTAAGTTTTTCTGATTTATTTGCAATAAAGGCTAATTAAAAAGGCTTAAAAACTGATTAAAATAAAGAAAAATAGCAAACAGTGATGAAAAATTCAGGAAAAGTCTAAAATATTATTCTAAGTCTAAGAAAATATAAAACTATAGCTTATGGTGAGAATATGAGGTGCGATTGCAAGCGCTTATGAATAAACACTTCAAAATAAGCTAAAAGCGCTTCTTGTCACTGAAGCTACAAGCACCTAAACTAAGCCATAAATAAGTGAAATCAACTTAAATCAACTAAGCTAAACCACTGAATGTCAAGCTACAAAGATTTGGTGATTTAAACTTAAGTGCCAAAAACAGTTTTTCTATCTACTTCTAGCTTAAGCACAAGCTTATTAATAAGCTCAAAGGGAAAACCAGAACTTGTAACATTGACTAGACCTAGCAAAGAACCTATGGACCAAAACTGAGCCTGAGATGAGCTCAAATGAGCTTTTGACAAGCTCTGCAAGTTGCTGAGAAAATCACCTTGGTGACTATGCCCTGTCACAGGGCATATGAGTTGAGTTGGCAAGCTTGTTTGAAGCTTAAGGAGCTTTTGGAAGATTCCTCAAAAATCATTTTTAAACTCTTGACCAGCTCAATTTGTTAAATCCAAAATATCAAAGGCTCTTGACCAAGCATTAACAGATGAGACATCAACAAAGGTTTGGAAAAACTGGTTTTTACAGCTTTTGACTTTTTAGACAAATTGGATATTTGACTTTATTGAAATTCAGAGCTTAAGAAATGTAATGAAACTGAAGTTTAATGACTGAATTAACCCAAATTAGGCTAGCTTAACTAAATATGACCCTAAATGCACACCATGATCATCTGATTTTAACTGATACAAAGATAAGAACAGATTAAGTGGAATACTGACTTTTATAGATCTAAGGTGCAAACTCAAGGCTACTATAAATGCAACTAACCTATATAAGCTTATAACAGCTCACTTAGACCACTGATCTAACCTTTATCACAGATCTATGGCCTAGTGCCAAACAATCCTTAAGATGTTAGAATGCAATCTATTCTATATCTATCCTTAAATCTAATCAAGACATCTTACTAACTATGATCTATTATCAAAATTGAACTAACAAATGTAATAATAACAATAAAAACAAGCAGTTACTCTTGAACTAATAATGTGGCAAAGCAGAGATATGAAAGGAGCGATTCTAAAACACTTACAAGTGTCCGACTTATTTGCGACTTATACCATAACCAAACTACCACTATTCTAATCAAATCCAATCCCAAATCCATTTCTGCATCAACCAATACCCATTTCCATATCTGTTTAACCCAAAGTTCCCCAGATTGACTTTCGTTGACCATAGGCAATTATGCTTAAAAATGAATTATAAGCTTGCTAAAAGCTATGGACAGCTTAAGTAAGCTTATTTGAATTGTAATAAAGCTTATTGAAGCCTGGCTTAAGATAACTAAGACTGAATAAAAAGACTAAAATTTGAAAATAAGACACTTTAACCAAACTTTAAATAAAAACTTGAAATGAGTTACAACTGATACAATAACTTGAGTTCAATACAAGGAAGATTAAAGTTACAATTTAGAACTTAATTAAGACTTAAACATTAAAAGCGACATACATGGCGAAAACTAAAACTACTCCCTTCTCTCCTTCTCTTTCTTCTATTTATATGCAAAAGTCCTCCCACTTGTCTTGGATCATTTCCACTTCTTTTCGACCATTGGATCACTTGGTGGTTTTAGCCATTGATGGCTTTTTTGGCGGGAAATTTATATTTGCCAGGGGAGGGGGATTGAGTGCAATCTACAAGAGGCAATAAATGCATTTTGTTGTTTGGTGTTGAGGTGGAGTGATAAGGGTGTGGGAGGTGAGCTGGAGGTGAGGTTGAGGTTGAGTGTTGCAGGCAAGCAGGTGAGGAAGACAGTGGAGGGAAAAGGGGTGATTGTTTGACTGAGGTTTGACTTGGGGATATATTAGGCAGGGGGTCAAAACAGGGGGGGTCACAGGTCAAGGGGGTCAAGGGTCATGGAAGGGTTCAAGGTCAAGCATAGGGTCAAGGTCCAAAGGTGTTTGGTTTGTTTAATAATACAAGGACCAAAACTGCAATTTACCAAACTTGAGGGACCAATTCTGCCAATTTTGCAAAGTTATGCCAAGGGACCAATTATGACAAGTTTCAATAGTACAAGGACTATTAAAGATATTTTTAAACTTCCAAGGACTATTTTTGCCAATTTTGAAACTTGAAGGACCAAATTTGTAAATTCTCAAAACTTTTGAAATTTTTTTCACCAAAGGACTAATTATAACAACTTATGATTTCAAAAGGACCTTTGGTGACTTTTCTTTTAAAATAAGTGCTCGGGGACTATTTTGACAAGATTTGAAAGTCGGGGACTGAAAGCGCCAATTATGCAAACTTAGCTCATTTTCATCGATTTTAAACATTTTGCATCTGAAACATATAAAATACAATTTTGAGATATTTTCGGTATTTTGATGCCTTTTTGAGCGTTTTTAAGTGTTTTGTAGTTGATTTGACCAAAATGATGAGTATTTACACACTAATCAATCCCCCACTAAACTATTGCTAGTCCTAGCAATCTTTTGAAAAAACTTAATGGTTGAATCTCTTTACCAAAAGCCATTACTTGGAGTAGCCAATTGTTTCGATTCAAGTAAGAACCTTGGTACAACGATAACCAAATGATTTTGAGCAAATCACCACTTTCAACGGTTTTGATTTGTCTTTACGAAGCCGTTTGCTACGGACTAATAACTCTTAGATAAAATATCTTTTGTGGTGATTACCAATTATGGTTTTCCAACTGCCTTTACCACAAGCCATAAACTTGCGGGCTAGCCAACTCTTCACTAATTAAAGATATGGTGAAATTTGAACACCATACAATTTTGGGCAAATTGCAAGCCGTCAACGGTTTGAAATATCTTTACCAAGAGCCGTTTGCTCCAAAAAGCGAAAACTAAAACTACTCCCTTTCTCTCCTTCTCTTTCTTCTATTTATAAGCAAAAGTCCTCCCACTTGTCTTGGATCATTTCCACTTCTTTTCACTGACCATTGGATCACTTGAGTGGTTTTAGCCATTGATGGCTTTTGGCGGAAATTTATATTTGCTAGGGAGGGATTGAGTGCAATCTACAAGGCATAATAAATGCATTTTGTTGTTTGGTGTTGAGGTGGAGTGATAAGGGTGTGGGAGGTGGTGGAGGTGAGGTTGAGGTTGAGTGTTGCGTGCAAGCGGTGAGGAAAGCAGTGGAGGAAAAGGGTGATTGTTTGGTGAGGGTTTGACTTGGGATATATTAGGCGGGGTCAAAGCAGGGGGGTCCTGGTCAAGGGTCAAGGGTCATGGCGGGGTTCAAGGTCAAGCAAAGGGTCGAGGTCGAAGGTGTTTGGTTTGTTTAATAATACAAGGACCAAAGCGCAATTTACCAAACTTGAGGGACCAATTCGCCAATTTTGCAAAGTTATGCCAAGGGACCAATTATGACAAGTTTCAATAGTACAAGGACCATTAAAGATAGTTTTAAACTTCCAAGGACTATTTTGCCAATTTTGAAACTTGAAGGACCAAACTTGTAAATTCTCAAAACTTTTGAAATTTTTTCACCAAAGGACTAATTATGACAACTTATGATTTCAAAAGGACCTTTGGTGACTTTTCTTTTAAAATAAGTGCTCGGGGACTATTTTGACAAGATTTGAAAGTCGGGGGTGAGACGCCAATTATGCAAACTTAGCTCATTTTCATCGATTTTAAACATTTTGAATCTGAAACATATAAAATAAAATTTTGAGATATTTTCAGTATTTTGATGCATTTCTGAGCGTTTTTAAGTGTTTTGCAGTTCAGATTTGACCAAAAATGATGAGTATTTACACACTCATCAAGGGGTTTCTCATGACTTTATGATCCCTCAAATTTATTTCACTTATGATATTTCACTGCTATGATCCCTTTTGCTATTGACCCTCTGATTTTGAATCTTTGATATCGATCCCTTTGCTATTTGACCATTGTTATTGAACCATTGCTATTGAATCTTTGCTTTGCTATTGACCCTACATTATTGAACCCTTTATTCTTGAACTTCCGTTATCGAACTCTTTGCTCTTGAACCTTTGCTCTTGAGCTGTTGCTATTGACACGTACTCTGAATCGTGCTATTGAACCTTTGATATTGAATTATTGATATTGGACCTTGATATTGAGCTGTTGTTATGAACCTACGAATTGTGAACTATTGATATTGCACATTTGCTTATGAAGACATATACATTGCTACACTTTGAACTTTTGTATGACTGTCGGTTTGATACCGAGCCATTAACTAGGCATGGGGTTCCATGTCCGTGTCATTGATGCACCAATGTCATGACTCGGTGTGGATGAGTGATGTTCCACACCGTCCCATTATTGTATTGATTATTCGCGCTTGGATATATTGTATTGGCCACTATTTTATTACAGGGGCGTATGGATGCATCCTAGATTTGTATTGTATTGATATTGTGTTGGTGATGTGGTGCGTGTGTGCAATACACCCCTCACGATCGGGAGCTAGCTACTCCATTGGTTCTTGAGGTCTCCCTCTATTGATATCGTATTCGAGGTCACCCTCCGAATACAATGGCTACTATTGGATATTGGGCTGCTAATGCCACTATTCATTGTATTGTATTGTATTGTTGGCTCGGGATGGATTTCTGACAAACCTTACATTATTGATATACCCATATTGTACCTTCTGTATTCCCAACGCACCATATTCTGTATTAATTGTCCACTACTCTACACCCTTATGAGACTCACTCTACTACTGAGATATATATTCCATTGCATTGATTTGTCATACTCTTATTCCGTTGCTTCAGACTATCGTTCCATTCACGTACCGGGTTATTATATGATTGTTAAATTTCATTATGCTATTACATGTTTTATGTGGCTCCGTTTACCCTGCCTCGATATGATTAATATGTGATGATATGATTCACCTGTTGTCATCTGACTATATGTTATCTTACTGTTATGTGACCTTTAATTGTCTGGTGACCATGCTAGTGTGTAATCGATTGGTTTGTATGTTTATCGTGTATACTTCGCTCAGTAATCTCGTGGACTATGACTATCCGTTAGTATTCTTATCTGCTTATTGTTGACCTGCCATGTTTACATTTCTGCTTATGCTACTGTTTGATTTGGGTAAATGGTTCAACTTATGAGGTCTGGATTGTTAACTTGTTTAATTGCCCTGCTACATCCTTAATTCATTTAGTTATAACGTTCATGCTGAATTCATACTTGATACGTATGGCTACCATGTTGGAGTGCTGATAGTATTTCTGCTGTTGTGATACGTGTGACGTTATTAACTATGGGTTACTTGACTTGTGTGATTGCCATGCTCACTTATAGTTAGTTGCTTCCGCTAGCTTTTGGACTTTCGCTTGGCTTATATGTACTCTGATTTCCTGATTTATTGTATGCTTGGTTATTTAGATGTGCATATGTATATGTCATCAATGTGTTATGTGCTTTGTCCTCCTCTGTTATCTGTTTCTTCTGGATATCTGTTACTATTGTATTTTGTAGGCTCCTCATTGACTCATTGTTCTTATTTCGCTGCGACCTTGTTATCTGTTTCCTTATTTCATTTCGTATTTCTGATTTTTGTTTAGCTTTCGTTTTGTTATATCATTCTTTGGGATTTTAAGCTCATTGCATTTCTTTTCTGCGGCAGGTTTTAGGTTTGAAGATGGGCTTGATGGGCTGAGAGTTGGATTATTCGAGTAGATCAACTTTAGTTACCTTATCGTTTTAGATTTAATTTGAAGAGCTATTATTTTTAGATTTCATTTTCGTTTGGACATATTGGATTTTGTATTTTCTTTGTAAGTCATCCGTTTATATGACTTGGTAATTTATTTTATAAGGCTTCAGTTTTCAAAATTTTATTTGTATGTTACGATAAGACACCGAATGTGGCACTTCTACCCTTGTCGGGTTAGGATGTTCTGATGGTGGCCTCTGTAGTTGTGGCTTGTTGTAGATCGTGAGATACGAATGATTGGGCTTATCTTGATTGTAGAACTTGAGTACTAATCATGGTACTAACGATACTAACTACAACACTAATAGTACTAAGCGGGATAATCTTGATAGTGCATGTAGGAGTCTAAGTACTTCTTGACTTCAATATTGACTGAACTTCTTCTTCCTCGATAAAGGGCTCGAAATCTTGTACCACCTTGCCATTGACCAAATTTACTTCTACCTTGAATATCGAACTCCTCCCATTTAGTAGAATCCTCTGTTGACATACTTGAGACTCGAACTTGGCCTTTCTTTTGAGAGATCGTGTGTTGGAGATGTTGTTGCGGTAGGCTTGGAGAAGCTTGACTGATGCTCTAACTTTTCATCTTTAGGAGCATCTTGGTATGAACTTTTACTGACTTTCTTTTATTCTTCCAAAGCAATCTCTAGAGTGTTCACCTTTCTACATAAAAACACCGCAGTTAGTCATATCCTTTAGTGATAAGCTGCCTCACCACTTCCGGTTGTGTTACATCTTTGAGAGGTGGGTTATTGGGCAATTAGATGCACTCGAGGCCTAGCTGCGAGATACACCCCCTTTTAAGCCTTTGCACGGGTCTACCATGTGAGAAGTGCTCACTAGGTGTTAGCATGGGTTGGCTCTTATTTATGTTACCACTATCCTCGCGACCTCTAGCTTGGTTGAGTAGTGGCGACCCTACCATTCTATCTCTGCATCATCCGAGATAGGCTCATACGGTTCAATGTGAGGAGGAGAATGGGGTTGGCTGTCCCACTCTCTGTCTGGAGTGCCTACTTGTTGATGAATGTTTTGTGTACAAGAGTTATCGGGATGCGTGGGTGTGTGTTGGGAGCCACCTATGCACGATGGTCCTTCACCCTCTGCAATCGGCATGTTAGAAAATAATGACACTACAACCCACTATATCCTACCATAGCCTTAACATATTTGAAAATACTTTGGTGTGAGTAGTTTTGATGGATAAACATTTTTGTAAAGGTTGCAATTTTGTTTACGAAGATCCAAAATATTTGTATAAACACAGGATACATCGAAACTTGGTTTTGCTAACGAATTTTAAGCATACCCTCAAAAATATAATTTGAAAAATTAAACACCACACTTTGTTGCAAGACATATCAAAATTTGTGGCTATGTTTGTGGGAAAAGCATCGGCCGGTCCTTTTGTGACTCAAACAATGTAAGAGGGTATGAATTAGAAACCTCCATTGTGGGAAAAGCGACTTTGTGAAAGTTAAAAGTGTTGTCATGCCTATACCCCATCAATGAGAGTTGTTCATGTCGTTGGTTGGCAAAGTGCTAATACCTTGACATCCCTAAGATGAAGATGATCTCTTAGAAAGGCTTGATAATAACAATTTGTGTGCCAATTAAGTGTTGTACCCTTCCTCAGTTGTTGAGGCAATAGCGGTTGCCAAAACTTCGACGGCGGTACATAAGATAGTAGGGTTTAAGAGTAAAGCAAACACGATGCTTCTTACATTTAGAAAAGCTACTATCTCGATGAATTCCTCATTGCCTACAGCGAGTCCAAGCACGCCACCATGTTGTGCTTATCGACAAAATCAATAGGAGCCATGAGCAAGAAGAATTGTGGGATTTGATCGCAAAAGCCTTTAGATAATTGTGGTGAAAGCAATTGAAAAGTTATGCAATATATAGAGATTTGGAGAATTTTGGTTGAACCGCTTTGTAAATAATTATGGTAATAAGTAAGGAGAAACCAATCAGGAAACCCCTATATAAAGAAACAGATGGTAACAACTCAATTTGCAAAAGTAATCATTGCATAACTGACTTTTGGAGTAAGTAATAACGGATAGTTATTATCAGTACTAACTTATAACCATCAGTATTAACTTTACCCATCAGTATTATCTTATAGTTTGGAAATTATACTACTGAAACCCCAATTTTGAAGGGATTAAGTGTGGTGACAGATACTTAATCAAGGTCGGCCTCACATGGCCTCTGGTTTGGTGAAAACCAATGGTTTTAGTGCTTCACAATTCTCAATTTCAGGTCATTTCTCAAACTTCAAAAATTTTACAATTCATCTCGGAAATTTACTATTCACAAATTACTATTCATAATTTTACTATTCATCGTTTTTGAAGTTAGTTTGCGACTTTGAGAAGTTATTTTAAAATTTTACTATTCACTTTTACTATTCATTTCCAAAAATTTTATTTCACATTCTCGTAAGTTAACCTATTTTAGTGATAACCCAAGAATTTGACACTCATCGGGTCATTTTGCAAATTTCACGGCGGTGTATACGAGATTTACGTTTAAGTGTAAGCGACCTTTAGGCATCCCGATATGTCCGAAAACATTACAAACAAGAGAAATATAAGTTTTCACCTTCGTGACATTTTCATAAGTTTTGGAATTTCGTTTTCGATTCTGCGTTTTACGCGAAACGCGCGTTTTTACGCGTTTCCAGCTTTAAACATCGTTTAAGCAACCCGATGGAACTTAACACTCATTTTATATTCTATTATGGAGTATAATAATAAGTTTAATCATTTCTACAAGTTTCATATTTTTAAGATACCCGATTTTAAGTTTTATGACTTAACGGTTTACAGTTAGCGATTACCGGGACCAAGCGACACCCCGTAAACCCAAAATAACATCGAAACATCATATAGTCATCCTAGATAAGACCATGGATGAAATTCATGTCTAATAAAAGCCTAGTTGGCTTGAGATAAAGCCTTGATGAGTTTTGATCATTACATATGTTATACTTAGCTAGTAAGTCATACAAAGTCATATACAAATTTGATACTTCTTACACATTCATTATAATCAACTAGAAAATCATTCAAACACTATCATCTCTTCCTTTTTCCTCTCCATAACCGAATTCCATCAATTCACTATCACCTTCCATACTTGATCTTCATACAATATGTGACAACTCGTAATTTCAGGTCATTTTACAAACTTTGAAAATTTCACTATTCATCTCGAGAATTTACTATTCACTGGTTACTATTCAAAATTTTACTATTCATCGTTTTTGAAACGACACTTTAGGTCGTTCAATATAACTATGATTGTGGTGCTATGATGATCAACCTAAGGAATTCCATTCATTTGCAAAGCAGTAATTTAGGGTGTGTGATTGGCAAAAGCAGGTTATAGAGAACTAGGTTGCATCATTGACCCTAGACTATAACTACATCATCATAGCATCTCATCATTTCATCATAAGTGCATATTCACTATACATGGCGTTTCATACGCACATTTCTGAGTTATTTACTTTCATTTCAAAATCGATTGTCACATAGATGCCTTCAATACCCATCCCATCATACTCGCATCGACACCAAGCGTAGAGAATGCCTGTCATTCCTAACACAATTTAACATCGATTGACTCAACACCGATAACATCAAATGATGAGACCGAACCCTTTAGGAGGACGGTTGCACCTACACCATCACGATCCTCATTGATTCACTGTAGGATCAGGACAATTTTTATCATACTGTTGGGACAGATCATACCATTTGGTAGGACTTACAAGCTTAGTCCTAGTGGACCTACTACTCATACATCTGACTTGTAGCTTGGGAAGCGTGCATGATTTAACACACTATTACCATCTATCACTAAGACTATAGACGCTACACCATCTCATAGGTTTGAGGACTGTGAGAGTTCTAGGGCTATTGCCACTAGACCGCCTACTGCTTTTACACTTGAGACATGATTAGACTACCAACAGGAACAAATAATAAGTACCTTTCTAGCTAATGTAATCTCTATCATTTATTATCTCCACGATAATCACAACCTTTGTTTATTTCATTCCTTATTCCAATTGCCCAATTTTCAATCGCTTCGCGACAATACATCACTATCTTACTAGGGGTTAGGCCAACTTTATTCTTGACCAATTAGGAGACTATTAGCACTCTATGAGGTTCTCCCATGTATTCTACAAACCATTCAACAAATTTTATTCCAAGTTATTCTGCTACCATTTCATGAAATTATTTCACTTAATTTTATTTCAAGCTATTTTTACACTATCTTAGAAACATTGTTTCATAAATTTTTAAAACAAGTTGTTTTGTTACCACCCCATCAATTGGTTTTTAGTCATTTTATCAACGATTTAATATCATCATGCGAAACGATTTTTATGTTACTCTGAAAAATTATTGAGCCATTATCTTACAAAACAAAACGTTGGATACCATCTAAAACTTCGGAGAAACGTAATACCATTTCAACAAAACAAGGCATCACATCATTTGTCCTCAATTATACATAGCCTGATCACCTATGTATAATTCAGGAAGAATTATGTCATGAAAGAAACAAGCGTCTTTTCAAACTTCCTAAAACAATCTTCACTCAAAAGCCAAGCTTTGTAATCAAATAAATTGTTCATAAACGTCTATTTTGTTAACACTCTATAGATACCTACGCCATTCATCACTCACTCAACCGGTAAGTTGAAATTTTACCAGTGACCTTTTTAGGAAAGACTTTCCATACCATCTATGAGGAGGATTCCTCGATACAAGAAAACAATGAAAGCATTCTAGGATTACCAACAAGGACTAGAAGTATATAGTAAGAGGTTTCAAAACTCAACAAAAATCTTAAGACATCACGAGACATTCCGAAACACTATTTTGGACTAGAAGCCAAATTATATCATTTCAAAAGCATCAGCTGGACCGAGTTACAAGATTTAGTACGAAGCGAATACACACTAAGCAACACTATAGGGATCAACCAAGTCTTCTAGCTGAGACTGCAAAACATTCCAGTAAACATGGCCTCAACAATATGTGAATTTCCCTACAATGAGTTTCCCTTAAAGGAAAATTTGGTTAAATTTAGGTTATCGATATAAAATTTCCCTAAGGCATTGTGTTCTCTAGAAATTACGGATAACCTCACTTTCACATCAAGAGATGCAACAAGTTTGAACATATTGGACAATCAATGACTCTCCATCTACAAGTGAAATTAGAACAAATATTCTTCGACATAGTATGAGCTGATATCTATTTTCTTGCTAGCATGATAACAATCTAAGTGATGAAATATTTTAGAAGCACTCAATATCGGAAGAAAT
Organism: Chrysanthemum lavandulifolium; assembly: GCA_022545495.1. Classification (NCBI taxonomy): domain Eukaryota; kingdom Viridiplantae; phylum Streptophyta; class Magnoliopsida; order Asterales; family Asteraceae; genus Chrysanthemum; species Chrysanthemum lavandulifolium. The sequence continues at coordinate 167,858,155 of CM040242.1, forward strand.
CTTGAAAATCAACCACTACACCACATCACTTAAATATTTAAGGTTTTGTGGCTTGACAAACATATAGCATGGAAACACTTCGATAATCAAACCATAAACATTTTAGTCATGGAGACTAAGCACCTTAGGCAAGGAACACTCAAGTCATGACATTCCCTAGAACTAGAAGCGCGAGGAATCACAACTGTTACCCATAATCTATTCTTTTCAATAATGCCTTTTTCGATAGACTTGACATTTTGGAATTTGTCATGAGACACATGGTGTCAATTTCAATTATACCTGATATAAGGTAGCCGATTCACCTCACACTTCTGTCAATCATTTCAAGATTTCCATGGAACCTAATAGGACATGAGTACCGCTTTGTTATCCTCGACTCAATGGTTAGGCGAGAGAACAATTCAACATTAGAAGATATGCTCAAAGCATGTGTGACTTCTAGAAATGATTAGGCAAATCATACTTCATCGAACCAGCTTCTTTACAACAATAGTTATTACATGAACATATTAACAACACCATTTGAGGCACTCTATGGTTGAGGTGTCAATCACTTATTTACGGGTCAAAATCAGGAAAGTCCAACTCACTAGTCCATAACTCATTCATGAAACAACAAAGTAATCGTACAAATCAAGAATCAGTTACAAGCAACAACACATAGCTAGATAAGCTACGTCGTTATACGACGCAAAATATTGGAAGTATGTTCCATAAGTCGCAAACCATTAGAATTTCAAGTTGGCAACAGATTATGTTCAAAGTCCCATCTTGGAAAGGCGTGGTACGATTCGAGAAAAACATTAGGCGACCCAATGCGACTCAAATATCCTCACCTTTTCACAAGTAACACCGTGGGACCCAACATGGACTGAATTCGGGGTGAATTCCTTTTGGATGGTGAATGTGACAACTCGTAATTTCGGTCATTTACAAACTTTGAAAATTTCACTATTCATCTCGGAATTTACTATTCACTGGTTACTATTCAAAATTTTACTATTCATCGTTTTTGAAATCGATTTGATATTTTGAAAGGTTATTTCAAAATCCTACTATTCACGAAACACTATTCATCATTTTTCGTAAACTAGGTTTACGAGTATCAAATACGCGTAACCTTGGGGGTTAAGTTGCGTATTCATGAAACATCATTGAGAACATTACACATAGACTAGAGTTAGTCTACATGTCATCAGTAACATCATTTTCATATTAGTTTATGCATGGGTTTGCATATTTCAGTAACGTATATTTTCCTATTAAATAAATGCTATCGCATAATCATTTACTTTGAATAATTGATCCGACACTTCCAAAAATTTTCCTAATATATTTTTATACTCATTTTAAGGCTATACAAATTATATTATTAGTTTACCCGATGTTTTGGAATTATTTTGTATATAAATTGTTATATATATATATTTACGACGGTTTTCGTAAATTCAACTCGATAATTATTTATTCACTCAATTCTTGCGAGAAATGTATTTTTATAATTTTTGTGACTTCAATATATTTTATTTTGTTCCGTTAAAATCTATTTCTAGCTAACGCTTACTCAAACCTACGTTATTAAATTTTAACAACATAAATGCATTCCATTCAACTTTTCACACCTTTAATATACTTAGATGGAGTATATTGAAAAGTTTTGACATTTTTGTAAGCATTACATTTTTACGTTGCTCGATTTTAAGTTTCGTGACTTAAAGGCTTAACATTAGTAATTACCGGGATCAAACTACACCCCATGACTCAAGATAATATCAATTTCTCATTCTTATCCTATATCTACTCACTTTCTATGCCACGTTAAGGATACACACGTACCTTTCCTTATCACTTTGATACAAAACTAGAACACATTAATACTCTTCTCCCTCCCACTTTGCTGCCGTGAGCTTCTAAGCACCAAACACCATCAATTTTCTTCATTTTGCTTCAAGATTCAGGATTTAAAGGTCCAAGTGTTATCCGGGTTTAGTTACAACAATTGGTTTGTGCATAGAATTGATTTTGAAAGAGTTTTTCATCACATCTTGTAAGTAAACAACCTAACTAAAATTTTTAATCTTCTACTTCTCTTTCTTTTGTTATAAAATGCATTCTATGATTTTTGTAAGTTTAAAAGAAAATACAAGAGCTTTTATACATCATATGGTTCGGTTTGGTTATGTGATGTTTTAGAAAAATTTGAAAGTTAAATCATGGTGGTTTAAATGGTTAAATAAAAAAAAATAAAAATAAAATTTCTTTTTACTAAAGAGCTAATTTTTGAGCTTATAGCTTATTTGTTTTGGGATGATCTCGGCTTATTGGTGTTCGGGCTTGTTAATTCTCGGCTAAAAAGACCACAAAATGTGGTGTTTGTTTTTGTTGCTCACGACCTCGACCACATCCAACGGGTGTTTGGCTTGCTTCGTTAGCCCACCAGCATAACCCAATTTTGATGCAGCTTGGTGGTGGTTGTCCATGACCCACACCGACCTTACGTGGGTGTTAGGTTTGCGTTTGGTCCCTCGGTTCAACTAGAGAAACCCGAAAGGGTAGTTCGGGTCTGATAATATTTTTTTAGCCGTTTGGGTTTCGGGTTAAGTTAATTCGGTACAACGAGGTGTTGGTCCGGTTAAATTCTTAACCTGCATAATTAATTATATTTTTTTATTTAATTTTATCAGTTTTAAATATTAACTCGCGAGCTAAGTTGATTTCGGTTATTTTGTTCCGTTTATACTTCAAACTTGTCAAGTAGTTTGAAATGCTTAATTGGTCCATATAGTTGTTCCAAATAATAAAATTTTGAGCAATAATCTGAGATAGATAACGACCTAGGCTAATAAGATCCTTGAATTAACAAGAATGACTTATTAAAGGACCAAAGACATTTTGACGTCAAAACATAATACTAATATGTAGAACAAGTTGTTAAGTTATTTTGAAATGAGTTGCTTTCATAATGATGTTTTACAATTGGCAGCTACTTGATAACTTATATTCACATATTTAAAATATATATATATACAATAAGAACTTTCCATCTATTTTGTCTTGCACAAAAAGTCCTTACTCTTCCAATTGTAACTTGTAATATTAGTTGGAATAAAATGTAACTTTCGGTTATGATGAGCCAAGCCGTTAGGCTAACGACTTTGAACTCGTAATTTGGCTAATGTGCTCATTTATTTATTTCGTAAATTATGGAAATAATAAATCCTGGTAATGACAAACCGCGCTCTTGTGGCAAATGGTTGGTTTATTTTTCTGGAATTCATTATTATTGTTTATTATTAAAAGGCTTATTGCTTAAATTGTATTATTCGTTATCTTCTGCTTATGGATTAGCCATTATTGATTATAGTGCACTTTTGGAGGCGATGATCCAAAAGGGGCGTCTCGGGTCCGTTGTTGTTTTAATTTGACATTTTGCATATATCGGATTATTGTAGTTTTGTCGGATCATTTAAATAGCTTAATAGTGATTTTGTAAAATATGGAAAGCGTTCTATAAGCGAGCGGGTCATGACGGAATTTTCTAAAATTTCCATACTCGGTAATTTTTCAGCAAAAATTCACTTTTCTTAAACCCCGGTAAAAAGTCGAAAGAATATTTATTAACTCATTTAGAACGCTTTAATTGTATGTATTTTTTTTTTATTAGAAACTTCCTTTTCTTTATTTTGAAGTTTCGGATTAGTGTCAATTCTAGCTTTGTTCTTCTCTTATTATTTATTCGTTTTCTTGATTTTCATATATATAATACAAGCGATATATTATATATCGGGTTTCTTTTAATTTCTCGTTCTTTTAATCGCTTATTTCTCATAAAGGCGTACATATTACATACTTAGTATTAATTTTACGATTTATTTTATTTAACCAACCACCAAACTAAAACTAGAAATCTAAATCTTCCATCAACGTGCTACGTTGATGTAATCTTCCATTGGAAAAATTAATCACATTAGTTTATTTTCATGTGTCATACTTTTAAGATAAGCTTTATCTTTTAGGTCATCTTGACTTCGTATCGTTGTGCTATACTTCTTTATCTTTGTTACGTCATACTCCTTGACACCATTGTGATACTAGTGTATTACATTTCCCAATGCCAGTCGTGTTAGTTGTGATTCTTGTATTTCTTTGGACTAAGGTGAGTTTTCATAGCCCCGATTTATTCAAGTTTATACTTATTTCAAACCTACGGGGGAGAATACATTGCACATCATTTTTATTACGTTACCAAGTATATCAAATTCATTACATTGCTTAAGTTACCTCATTGCGAGTTTAATGTCCCCATTTCACGAATCATGAACCGTTAATTCCGAAAGAAGCTAGGGTGAGTGGATAGATCTATTGAGGGTGACTCCTCCATCCGTGTTGGTAGTTCAAGCGGTCAGCGGATGCATTTCATTTTGTTGGATCGATATACTTTAATCAAACTAAACTAGCTTGTTAAGGTTTAATAACCTAGGATAAATCTAAGTTATTAACAAAGAAACACGAGCAATCTTTATCAAGTCGCGAATTTACTTAACAAAGCTAAGAAGAAAACTTTATTAACAAACTCTAAATCGCTTATTATCGGATACTCTAATCAACTCTAAGATATTGAACTTTTCTCTAAACTCTTAATTCGTAAACTCTAAAACTCTTTTTACGAAATCGTACCTCTAATGCCAATCTAGGAGTCCTTTTATAGGCTCAAGGATATCCTAGTCGGTTTACAATTGATAACCTTGTCGACAAGTAATCTAAACATGGAATACAATACTTTCCATAGCGAATATATGAGTTCTTACATTCTAGCGATGCTGACTTTATCTTTGAGTACTTTGACTTTGTCTTTAGCGATACTTTGACTCTTTGACTTCTTCCGGTGCTGCGGTTCTGGTACTTTCATATCTTGATGCTTTGATATCTTGACACTTTCATATCCAACAATCCTCCCAACTTGAATTCTACTTGCTTGACTTCAAGTTCCTTTGTGAATATATCTTTATGACTTCATCTTTAAAATGGATTGTTCTTTAGTCTTTAGATTATATCTCGTAGAATCGTGCTTTTGTCAAAGTATCTCTTAGAATTGTTTTCTTCACAGTGACATTGACAATCTCCATCTTTTGATAACACGACAACATATGACAATGTGTACAATAATTCAAGTTTAAGTTGCATACTATTCTCATCACATCTAAGTGAATCATTGAAAATTCAATGGATTTAGAACTCTTTACCAAAGCCATTATCTTTGGAGTAGCCAAATGTTTTGGTGTGTAAGACCATGGTACATTGATAACCATATGATTTTAGCAAACCACCGACTATCAACAGTTTGTTTTGTCTTTACCAAAAATTTGTACCCTTACGGACTAGTTAGTTCTTTTATCTAATGGTGAACTAATTACCAATAATGGTTTTCCTTGCCTTTACCACAAGCCATTTCTTGTGGGCTAGCCAACTCTTCACATTCTTGATATGGTGAGTTGATGACCATCCAACTTATTAGCAAGTTGTCAACTAAAAGCGGTTTGATATATCTTTAATAGAGCCGTTTGCTCATGGATTAGTCAATCCTTTTGTAACCATGGTGGATTGATAACCTATTGATGTTATCATCACAAAACCGTTTATTCAACCTTTATTTGAGAAAATATTTATTATTTAGCAAAGGTTTCTTCTAAAATTCATTTAGCGGTTTAATCGACAAATAGTACTTTGATGAAATCTTGTCGACTAACGATACTTTGAATAAAATCTTGATATATCAAAAATATTTATTCAAAAATCATACGGTTATAGATCATTCTCGGCAATGGTAGTCCGGTCAATAAATAAATTGATCACCATGCAAGCAATTTCATCGACCTCTTCTACTTCCAATCCATGCTCTAGCATTCTTCTCATGAGCTCAACGGTAAGAGGATATCTTCTTTACGCAAACATGTGAATCATTGTTCCATTTTCTAGCTCAAGACATGAACTCCAGTTCTTCAAAGAATCTCCGACAAACTATTTCCAGTTTTCTTGATCCTTCCAAATATCATCGATTACTCTCTTCATCGGTTTCCCACATGGTTATGAGATCCCTTGTAAAACCAATCCAATCCCTTCTAACGGATTATCTTCAAAATAAGTCTTTACTACATGATACAAGTAGAATAGATCTACTCTGTCTATGATATCGACAAGTCCCATAGCCGTTTAAAAACTACGAAACTTTTATCTTCTTTGTGAAAAACCATGTAATCTCCATTCTTAGATTTCTCAACTTTGAAAGCGATCTTTGATCATTCATCTTCATGTCATTATCTTCCTTGGTATAATCAAAATCTACTATTACGAGATAATTCTTCAATTCATCACTAGTCTCGGATCTTAATTCAACCTTCTCTTTCTTTGGCGAACATCTGTAGCTTCGTTTTTCTTTTCCTCTTTAAGCTTTTCTTCCTTTCGACTTGGTCCAATGAGCTTCTTCTCTAAAATCTTTAATGCAACATCTTTCTTATAAGCTTCTCTCTCGACATCATATAATCTTTTCATATCCATATAATTTAGCTTTTGCAATCCTTTAAATCCTCTGCCTTTTAGATATGCCATCATTGCATTTCTTTCTTTAGCCAAATTAGGTCTTCTTGACATGAATCTAACGGTGTTGGAGGCGTAAAGGTTCGTGACTTGACATCAATTCATCTTGCACCTTTTGGTCGCTTCTCTATCCAAAGCTTCTTGAGCTTCTCGTTCTTCTCTATCTTTAGCATTTATCTCTTCTTGAACTTTTCTAGTTGCAACTTCATTCCTTGCAACTTCAAATGCTCTAAGTTACGCCAAAGTAAGCTTCTTTTCTTAACTTCAACCAAAACACCTTTTCCCTTGTCTTTTGGATCAATTGCGGGTTGATCGGTTCTTGGTTGTTCTTCTTCTTGTGCTTCTCTAATAGTAACTCCTCCTCTTGGTTGTGACGGATCAAGAATTGTAGCAACTAATTCATCATCACTTGGTGAATGAATAGGTTTAAATCTAGGTTCCTCCTCTTCCTCTATAACAATTGTAGAAGGACCGACTTCTTCTTCAAAATTCAAAACCCTTGGAGTTATTGGTGTTATAACCCATCCTAGATGTATCATGAAACTTCGGTACTTTGGTGTTCGATACCTTGACCATCGGTACCTTGAACATCGATACTTTGATTATTAGTACCTTGAACTTGTACTTCTTCTTCTTGTTCCTCGGAAAAATCTTCTTTCTTCTTCAAAACATCTTCTTGATTCTTTTGTCTTCATAACATCTTCTTTCAAATTTTCTTTGTCTAAATTCCTCCCAAGTTGACGAGAAGATGATTTAGGAACCGTCTTTCTTTTCAATTCCTTACGAAGTGCTTTTCGACGTTTATTCTCCTCCTTAACCCATAAGTTGAAACCTTGAATATAGGGTTTAACAAAATTTCTCAACGAAGTAGTTACGCTTCAACTTAGAATAGTTTTAGCTTGACGTTCAACGGTCTTGTTCAACCTAGCAGCGCCTTTGTCAAAGCATAGTTATCCATAGTTAAACCTTCACGAGGTGTAGGAGCGGCACCTTGAACCTCGAAGCGAGCGATGTGGAGATGAAGTAGGTGTGCGCTCAATCTCTACTTGAACCTCGGGACACGAAGAAACATCACCTTGTAGCAAGCAGTATCTTCACGAGCGGTGCTTGCGGATGCGATGCTGTGAAGCGATGCTGCGGATGCGATGCGTTGTGAGCGAACCTTAGTCGATATTAGTACCTTGGTTTCTTCATCCTCTTGGTGCATCACGAGCGACTTGTACAACTTCCATCATGGATGTTGTTAAAGGAATATCTCCACCTCGAACAAGTTACTTCTCTTAGCCATGAATGTATAAATTTTGGCTTGTTGCACAATGACGGTAGTAAAGCGGTAGGTTTGGGAACATCGACCAATTGCTTGTTCAAGAAAACTGTATAAACCTTGGATACATCAACCAAGTAGCCCCGGATGATATATGAGAGCATTCCATCCAAAATAAGCGTGAAAAGTTAAATACTACGTCGTAGCTAAACCAATCACTGCGGATGCAATATTTGAACCAAGCGCTCCCGAAGTGCTTTTAGAACTTATGCAATGGAGCAAGACATGGATCAAAAACTTCCATTGAGGGACGAATAAGGCCTTCTTAAAAGTTTGTTCGATCAAAGAACCTTCATAACCCAATTACGAAAAGTATCCCAAATTAATTGCTTGTCAAATCTAATAGCCCCATCTTCATCACCAAATAATAAATCATCACGAATGGAGCCTCGGTAATCTTGATAGTCTTTCCGACAACTAATGATCTAATATAATATTCATCCTCCTCCATATTTTCTCTAGCATTAGCCCAAAATTCACGAATCCATGGTTCAATAACATCCGGCTCAACTAAAGAGCATAGCTAATAAGCGACCCAACTAGATAATCAATAATATCATAGAAAGCCACGTTCGCCTCAGTCTTGTCCAAATTAGCCACCATATTGTGCTTCGAAATAGTTAAACGATTCACCATATTGTTGAAAGAGTAAGCACAATAGAAAGATTGAATCGAATATTAAAGAGATGGTAATAGGGAGATAAATATGGAAAAGATGTGAATTGATAATATGAGAGGAAAATCGGAAAGAAGTTATTTATAGGTGAGATTTGAAAATCACTGACCTAAATAACAAAGTTCCGTTACTACCAATTACCCTTCAATATTACCGTTGGAGCGAGTGCTTTGTCGACAAGCGGTACTTTCCACATAAGCGATACTTTCCCAGCGGTACTTTCTCAAGCGGTACTTTTAGGAAATCGATGCTTTGCCAAAACCTTCAAATAATCTAAGTATAAACTAACATCCTCCTCAAGCAATACGGGACTATATCAAACATCTTATAGTCCTCCCTTAAACATAACTTAGTAGTTAATCATTCCAATGCTCACGACCAAGTGATTGAATCGTGACACATCAAAACCTTTGGTGAGTAGATCACTACATTATCATCCGTGTGAACTTTAACCACATTAATGAGCCTATGCTCATGTGATCTCGATAAAGTGATGCCTAATCGAATATGCTTTGTCTTGGAATGATACGAGGATTCTTCACAATACAAATAGTACTCTCATTATCAATATTGATAGGAGTATTCTTAAAGTTGAACCCATAATCCAAGAGTTGATTACGCATCCACAAAACTTGACCACAACAACTTGTGACTACATATTCGACTTGATAGATGATGTTCTTTGCAATTATACCTTCTTGCATTGCCATGAAACTAACCTTCTTCCAAGATATTGGCATCCACGGTTGTGGATCTTCTATCATAGTTATCACTGCATAGTCACTATCGAAAAAGCTTCTAAGTGAAAGGTGACTCTTTAGGATACCACAACTGACTTAGGTTGTTGTTTCAAATAACGAGAATATTCTCTTGTGACATTCGGTGAGAGATCTTTGGTGAAACTTGATATCGGCACATAAACAAGCGCAAACATGATATCGGGCCTTGATGCGATAAGATACATAAGAGAGCCAATCATAGATCTGTATAACTTGACTTCAACGGTGACCATCTTCATCTTTTCCCAATGAATTGATAGATTTAATCGGTGTAATGTGACCTTCATATCATCAAAATTAAACTTCTTAAGTATATCGTAACATACTTGTCTTGGCTAATAAAATTCCTTCCTTGGATTGCTTAACACGAAGTCCTAAAAGAATGTTAACTCTCCCATTGAACTCATTTGAAATTCATACGCATCATTGCTCAAACTCCTTAACCATGGGTTGTTTGGTAGCCCCAAAGATAATATCATCAACATACACTTGTACTAACATGATATCCTTCTTGTCTCTCTTGATAAACAAAGTCTTGTCTATAGCTCCCCTTACGTATCCATGTTGTAATAAGAATGTAGAGAGCCTCTCATACCAAGCTCTAGGTGCTGATGAAGACCATATAGAGCCTTAACCACCTTATAGACTTTGTTAGGGTGCTTAGGATCTTCAAAACACGGAGGTTGTTTCACATACACCTCTTGAAATAGTACCATCTGAAGGCACTCTTGACATCCATCGGTATGCACGAAAACCCATATAAGAAGCAAAAGCAAGAAAGATTCTAATTGCTTCAATCCTTGCCACGAGGAGCAAATACCTCATCATAATCTACCCTTCCTCACATCTATAACCACGAGCAACTAATCTTGCCTTGTTTTTGATAACATTGCCTCTTTCATCTCTTTTGACTCTAAAACCCATCGGTTCCAATAACTCTCTTCCCATCGGAAGATCACATAAAACCAAACCTCTTGAAGTTTAAATTGAAGAAGTTCTTCTGCATAGCTTGACCCGACTTTCTTTAGTCAAAGCTTGAGCAATGTTCTTGGGTTCCTCTTGAGAGATGAAGCAGGTGAATAAGCGGGTTTGATGGTCCTTATGATTTGCTTTGTTTTGTTTATACACAAAGCTAAGTAAAGCATTATGAGGTTTTGTGAAACCCTTAGCTTTGTGTCTTGTCATAACTCGAGTAGAAGGACCAATGATTTGATCATTGGATGATTCTTATGAATTCGTAAGATTGGAGGCGTGGAACTTCATATGTATCATCTAAGTTAGTATAATCGGCACCTTCATTGGAATTTGTGAAAATACCTTCATCTTCAAGCTCATCATCGGTTTCTTCTAGCCCGGGCATGGTAGGATCATCAAATCATCTAAAATCTTGTCAAGATGTGCGGCGATACTTTGGTTGAAAATCTTGTCAAAATCTTGTAAGAGAACTCTACTAGTCTTGTTCTTCTTCTTTGCCTCTTCATAAGCTCTCCTTTGTTCATCGTGTAAGAATGTGCTAATACATCTTGAAGAAGCATCGATTAAGTTCCTCTTGAATAGATTGATCCTCGTGAGATAATGAGGATTGTGGTTCAACGATGCTGTTTTGGCGAATCGATTACTTTGCTTAGGAACATCGATACTTTGTTTTGGACTCATAGGATCTTTATCGGGGAATAGCATCGGGTCTAAGATGAATATCATGAACAACATATTGAATATCTTCTTCATTATGCAAGGTTGATTTTCTTCTCTAACGGTACATAATTCATTGAAGGAGATAAAATCTCAAGATCAAACATCAATCGGGACCCTTCCCTTTCTCATTGTCTTGATCCTCTAAAAACTCAACATGAAGACAATCTTGAATCTTCTTAGTAACTTCATTGTAGACTCTAAATCCTTCTTGTTAGTGCAATATCCCAATAAGTAGCCTTCTTGGACTTGCCATCAAACTTCCTAGATTATCAATGGTGTTCAAAATAGTAAGAGGGCATCAAAGGCTTCATAAAGCGAATGTTGGGTTTATTGCCCATCGACAATTCATATGGTGTCTTCATACGTGGTTTTGTGTGAAACCACATTGAGTACATAACATGCGATGCTACGACACGCCCAAAATTGAATAGGGAGATGAGAATCGGCTAACATGGTCCTTGCGACTTCAATCAAGGTTCTATTTTTCCTCTACGCAACACCATTTCTTTGTGGTGTTCTAGCAATACTAAACTCCCTTTTATGCCTTTATTTGCACAAAAGTCATCCATAGGCTTGTTCTTGAATTCGGTTCCATTGTCACATCTAATACCTCTAACCTTGAGTCTTAATTGGTTTCTAGTGCTATTATAAGAGTTTGAATAGCATCAAAGGTATCATCCTTAAAGCCCAAAAGAAAACCCAATGAATCTACTACAATCATCGGTAACAACCAAGCAGTACTTCTTCTTATTTAAACTTGCCACGAGGCAGGTCCAAATAAATCCATGTGTAATAGCTCAATGGTTCTCTAATATTTCTTTCATCAAGCTTCTTGCGAGGAAGCTTTGTGTTGTTACCATTCTTGCATGCCAAACATGATTGATCATTCTGTAAGTCTTTGAAGGTAAACCTCTAACTAAATTGCCTTTGACCGGTTTGTTGATGTTCTTGAAATTCACATGGCCCAATCTTCTATGCCATTGATGTGCCTCTTGGATGTTGCTTTAGCCACCAAACATGTGGCTCTACCATAAGAATGTAGACTCTTCATGTCTAAACTATACACATCATTTGTCCTTGGTACCCTTAGTACTACCAAGTCATCATCAACGGGTTTGAAGTCGGAAGAAAGGATAAGACATTACGTGTCGGTGAATAACACGGGATGCTTTTATCACAAATTTGAGGCCGACAACAAGTTGAACTTTAGCTCCTTCACATATCGACATTCTCAAAATCAATTCTCCCGGCTTTAATTGTTCCTTTCCATGTAATCCTTCCTCCATTGGGATCATTCCCAAATGCAACTTTTCCTCCACTAATACTTTTAAAATCGAGACGGGATCTCTTTATACGCTGTCATACTTCCGAGCAACCACTATCCACAATAAGATGATCTTTAAGCTCCTCTTACGGGTTGCCACACACATAAAGAAAAGAGTTAGAAACTTTTAGGAACCCAAGCCATTCTTGACTTGTGTTCCCCGAGAAGTTACAAACTCAAATTCTTTGAGTATGTAATTCTCACTATCTCTGATTATGATCCAAAATTATCTTTTGATGTTTAGCATGTGGATTTTCAAAACTCTCGGTTTTCAACATAAATTTCTTTCACAGTTATTAGCCTTTTCTTTTAACACAAAAACATCGATTCACTTTTTGTTGAGCGTCTTGTATATTTCTCGTGATCTTGTCCTTTTAATCCATTCGGTTTTAACGGTGGTTCTTGTGATCTAGATCCCTATATGAATTGTGATACCTTCTAGGTTGATAGTGAGATCTCCTAAATTTCTATCCCAGTATGGTTTCGAGTACCTTGTTTACGGCGGTACTTTGGAAAGTCTTGTGAGATCTTGAAGGTCTTCTCGATGTGGGTATCTATGATGCGGTGTGAAGTTTACGTGATTAACCCTATTAGAATTAGTCCAAGCGGTTTGTGCTCTCTAGGTTTCGATTGTAAGACTTATTCCTTGAAAACTTGCTTAGATATTACGAGTGTTTGTCACAATCTTTGATTAAGTGAGTAGGACTATAACACACAAAACATAGTTTTGACCCATATGTCCAAAGTGATTTCTTCTATGTCTATGCCCAAAATTGTTTTGCCTTCTTGAGGGTGATAAAATTTGTTTTGACCAAAATTATCCCAAAAGGTTTAGCGATCTTGTTTTGAAAAGGTTTTCTGAAAGTCTTGCTTGTTGAGCGATGCTTTGATTTAAAATCTTCTTTGGATTTTGAACATTGTTTTCAACAGTTTCTTTAGGTTTCTCGGATCTAGATTTAGCAATAAGCTTCTTCCTAAACTCTAGACTATCTACTCCATAACGAGATACATCGGGCCTAGAGGGTGATGACTAATGGGATGAGGAACGACATGATAACCATTGTCTTTCTTATATTGGGAGGTGGTTCACTTGCGAGCCATCATTACTAGATGAATCTACATAGTTAATGAGCTCATCATCACTAGTGGTTATGTCCTCAAAATTACCATCATCACGATTACTAGGTTGGTTTTCATCTTCACTACTAAAGTCCATTCCAAATCCTAAGCTTTGTTCTAATGTAAGCCCTTCTCATTTTTCAACATAAGCAACATGGGACAAGCGGACTCTCCCCAGCGACAAACTTAGCTAACAAATCATCTCTTTCCTTAGTTAATTTCTCAATTTGACAATTTCGGTTTAGTTTCCATTCTTTGAGTTTTAACTGGTAATCACATTGTTCATACTTTTCATTAAACCATTTCATTATTTTCATGTGTTATGATTTTAGCTTCTATAGACTCTAAAGTGATTTGGTAACACTGCTACCTCGGACCTAGCCCTAATACAATTATCTCTTTCAATCACATAAGCTGTTAAGCAATTTTGATAGAACTCATATGGTTTGAGCATACCTCGAGATAGGAGGCGAGTTGGTGAAGTAGCCACCATAGCAAGAAGAACAGGATCATCTTCACTTTCTTTGCTCCAATCAAATCCTCCAAAGCCATCATGAGATTCCAAAGCAGCATGTTGATTCTTCATCAAAAGCGATTACTCGGTCAATGCTTCCTTTGTGTCTTCAATTGCATCTTCCCTTTGCTACCATCTGATGAAGTCTTTGGTTCATCATCAAACTCTTCACTCCGGTCCGCCGATAACTTCTCTTGAGCAACCAACGCCTTTGTTTGATTATTGGAATTTCCTTGAGCTCAAGTTTAGGCTTCTCGGATGTTACATTTGCTTGATATTTAGCAAACTGCACTCTCTTGCAAAGTGACCGGTCTTTTGACAATTGAAGCATTCAATTTTAGATTTGTCAAAAGTTATTCCTTGTTTTGGTTTGAAATCAATATTTTTGCTGTCTTCTTCATGTACTTTTTGATTCTTGCGATGATCAAAGCAACTTGCCACACGATATCAATTTCTTCAAGTGCATCTTCTTGATTTGTGCTAGATCCTCTTCATAAGTGACGGGTAAGCTTGCTTGTTGTGCAAAGAAGGAGCACACAACTTCATCGAGTTCAAAGTGGTTGATGGTGGGGCTGCTTGAGTATATGATGGGGATTGTAAGCGATGCTTTGAGAAAGCAGTGCTTTGAGGAGAAGCGATACTTTTGAAATCTTGCTCTTCTTTCGAGATGATAGAAAAGCAATCTTGTGAGATTTAGAATTTGGTTGACCACTCATCTCATGTTCATACACTTTCAATTGATGATAGAGATCATCAAAGTCCATAACATCAATCCTTGTTGTCCTCGATCATAGTAGCGATCACATGCCATGTAGATGGCAAACTCATAGAAACTTCAAATTAGCATCCTCAATGATACTTACCTTGTATAACTCCAACATGTTGAGGAGATTACGAAACCTATCATATGCGACATCAAGACTCTCTTTCTCTCTTGTGAATGTTTCAAATTGTTGTTTGACAAGTTTACATGCATCTTCTTAGAGGCTTCATTCCTCAAATCTGGTCTTGAGAGCGACCCAAAGTGCTTAGCATCTTTAGCATCGTGAAATTTGAGAAGATGACCATACGGAATGGCGAGACAGGAGAATGTTAAGAGCCTTCTCTTGATTCCTTAGGGTTGCTTGTGGTAAAGCGCCTTTGGTGCTAAGGTTGTCCGGGAACTTGAATGGGTTCTTGAGGAACTTCATTCCCATTCACAATTACATTCCACGAGCATGATGCATAATGGCAATATCTTGCCTCATCTTCATGCACCATAGATCATATTCTCCTTCTTGATAATTGGAATTACGGTGAGGTGATTGAGGGTTGTGGAGCGACTTGATCGACATCTTGAATATTGTATGGTTTCTTCCTAGTCGAGTTTCCACACAAGCTCGATACCACTTGTTGGATCGATATACTTTAATCAAACTAAACTAGCTTGTTAAGGTTTAATAACCTCGGATAAATCCTAAGTTATTAACAAAGAAACAACGAGCAATCTTTATCAAGTCGCGAATTTACTTAACAAAGCTAAGAAAACTTTATTAACAAACTCTAAATCGCTTATTATCAGGATACTCTAATACAACTCTAAGATATTGAACTTTTCTCTAAACTCTTAATTCGTAAACTCTAAAACTCTTTTTACGAAATCGTACCTCTAATGCCAATCTAGGAGTCCTTTTATAGGCTCAAGGATATCCTAGTCGGTTTACAATTGATAACCTTATGCGACAAGTAATCTAAACATGGAATACAATACTTTCCATAGCGAATATACAGTTCTTACATTGACTTTAGCGATGCTGACTTTATCTTGCGATGCTGACTCTTTGACTTTGTCTTTATCTTTAATACTTTGACTCTTTGACTTCTTCATTATTGAGTTGTTTGGCAAAACGGTTTCATGAGCATACTTTCATATCTTGATGACTTTGATATCTTGTAGTCGTATAAAGCTTTCATATCTATGAACTCACTCAACCTTTGTGTTGACACTTTTAGCAATGTATTTTCGGGTAACTAAGGCATTCACATCATGGCATGCATGTGGACATATCATAGAGTCGCGATGACGCATCTCTCATGGGATTTTTCTACTTTAAAAACATCGTTTGACTTGTATCAAACTTATTTTCCGCACATGTTGATTATCATTTGGGACCTATCTTTGTAACTACGAATTTTTTAATATATCAAGCGATGTTCTTTTCAAGCGACACTTTAGGTCGTTCAATATCTTGTGATTATGGTGCTATGACGGTCAACCTCGAAATTCCATTCCATTGCAAAGGAGTAATTTGGGGTGTGACACAATAAGTTATATACCAAAGTTGAAGCCCTTAGTAATCTCTACATGAATCTTAAGTTTATTTTATGAATCCATGGTTGGATTAGGAGCTACTCAAGAGTGATAGGGGCTGAGGTTAGGAGGTTTTTACAAAGATTATCAAGTGTTTAAACAGGGTTTGCAAGGTGGTGAAGAGATTTGGAAGCTTGGGTTCATATTGAAAGGGGTTTAGGTTTTAGTGTCCTAGTTCTTGGTTCTTGATTTGTTTCATCACAAGGCTTGTAAGCAAACTACTATACTTACCTTTGATTTGAGTAAATACTAGTATTTCATATATCTAATATGTTCTATATGCTTATTATACTTGATTGTGCTTGGATAAATGGATTAAAACACTAGAAACCGTCGAAAGGACTAGATTTGCAACACGAAGCGAGCAGGGGTTTTAAGCGTAATTCTTGGGAAATATCAGGTGAGTGCGATAAACTTAGGTGAAAACATAGGGAGTTAGATCGATGTCTTGTGGTCGTTTCGCCAGGTGGCTCATGCCGTAACTCATCTCGATTAATAAACTAGAGCCAAAACGACTAAATGTGTGTAAAACTGAGTAACAAATTTTAAACGGCTAAAACTCATAAAACTTGCATATAACCCCTTATTGGACAAAGAATAAAAGTTTTAACTAACACCCTAACTTGAACGTGGCTGATGGCCGTGCATTAAACGGAGTTGTAGAACTCGACTTATGACCAAAACTGTGAAACAGTTTGCTGCTGATTGAAATAACTAGTACATCCAAGGGTAAATTGGTAATTTCACATTAGTTAAATAATTTATGGGGCAGTAGGGCCCACTAATCTGTTTAGTACTATCAATTACCTTTTAGGACATAAAAATCGAGTCTTGATCATTTACGGTTTAGAAGTAGCGGGTGGATTTAGAGCGGGAAAAACTTAAATATAAAGCGTAAACACTTATACGACTTCATAAATGTTAAGTATCCAAGCAAAATTGATGTAATGACTATATAAGGCATGTTTATACATTCACATCGTTATTTTAGAACCTAAGACACAACACATATTCTAGGTTGCGTGTAGAGGTTTCTCTGCTTATCCATCGATTCGTTATATATTGGTTATCACATTTATTAAGGTGAGTTCGTAGCCTCACTTTTACTCGTTTAATTGTTTTATAAACTCTTTGGGGGGAGATACATGCTCAACTAGTTGCTTTTACTTTACACTTATATGAACTTAAATAACTGTTGTTTCACTACTTATGCTAGTAAGTAGATTGTGCCCGAACTAAATTGATACTATGTTATGAACACTATTATTTGAACCACTTTCCTTGATTTTGAGCCCTTCGACATATAATTAATCTCTTTTAACTTGATTTAAAATATTTTGACATATAATTAATCTCTTTTAACTTGATTTAAAACATTTTGACATATAATTAATCTCTTTTAACTTGATTTAAAACATTTTGACATATAATTAATCTCTTTTAACTTAATATTGAACCTTTTAACTATTTTGAACTTGTTTGACTTTATATTGAACCTTTTGACTATTTTGAACTTGTTTGACTTTATATTGAACCCGTTGACTATTTTGAACTTGTTTGACTTTATATTGAACCCTTTGACTATTTTGAACTTGTTTGACATTATATTGAACCCTTTGACTCTTTTGAACCTTTTGATATGTTTTGAGCTCTTTTACTGTTTTGAACTTTTGAACTCGACTTAAACTCTTGAACTTAATTAAAAACTTTTGAATGGAACACTTGGACTTAATTATGAACTTATGACCTGTTTTGAACTTAATGAACCGTACTCACTTTATATTCGTCTCCCATTATTACGGGCGTTATCAACTTAAAGTCTCCCTTATGCGGAGACGGTGCAAATTCTCCATGTTCGGAGTGATCTTAATTGTATACTAATAGTTGTATGATGTACCGTTCGTACATTCGCATTGTTAGTATCCTATTAGTAGGTAGTATGGATAGCGCTATTAGAGGTCGGCCAACCTCCGTTCACTATGTTCTGAAAGCATATTATTTATTCTAGGGGCTTTGCACGGCATACATTATTATATCGTGGTGCTATATTGTGAACTATTATGACGATATACTTGACCACTAGACACACTATATTTTGTGCAATGGGTTATGAACACACAGGTTGCAAGTTTTGTATGGCCTGAACTTGGAACTGAGTGGATTTACAATGCCTTTGCTTTGTGAACTATCATGCATCAATTTTTTGAATTCTCTACATAGATCCTGCTTGGTTGAGCTAAAAATAATGTCATCTACATATATCTGAACCAACGGGATATCATTCTTCACATTCTTGATGAATAGAGTCTGATCAATCTTCCCTCTTCTGAAGCCATTGCCCAAAAGATACTTGGCTAAAGTTTCATACCAAGCTCTTGAGACCTGATGCAGACCATAGAGTGCCTTTTGTACCTTGTAAACTTTGTCAGGAAACATTGGATCTTCAAAGCCAGAAGGCTGACAGACATAAACCTCCTCCTCAATCTTCCCATAGAGGAAAGCACTCTTCACATCCATTTGGTATAATGTGAAGTCTTTATATGATGCATAGGCCAGGAATAGTCGAATAGCTTCAATCCTTTCCACTGGAGCAAAGACCTCTTCATAATTAATCCCTTCCTGTTGTGTATACCCTTGAGCCACTAGTCTAGCCTTGTTCCTTATTACCACACCCCTTTCATCCTTCTTGTTTCTGAAGACTCATTTAGTGCTAATAGCTCTCTTGCCTTTAAGAAGATCCACCAGAACCCATACATTCTGAAGTTTGAATTGGAGAAGCTCTTCTTGCATTGCTTCTACCCAGGATTCATATTCAAGAGCTTTGTAAACTTTCTTTGGTTCTGCTTGAGAAACGAAACAAGAAAAGAGACATTTTTGTGTGTCCCCATAGATCCTTTCTTCATAAATGGCACTAAAGAATCCAGTCTCACTATGCTGAAATTTAGATCTTGTAGCTCTTTCGGCATGAACAACCAATAACATTCTCCAAGGATGATCACGATTAATTCTTACGTGTGTGTGTAGCGGGAACAACATAAGATGAAGCTATATTAGTAAAATCAATCTCATCGACCTCACCATAGGGATCAAGAACCTCTGTATTAACTGATGGAATAGAATGAGGACCATCAATACTAAATTCTGGCTCATCAGTACTAACATGTGGCTTATCAGTATTAACCACATTAGTACTGATCACTTGAGGTTCTATCACTGTGTCATTTGTATTGGTTACACCTCCTTCAGCATTAGAATCATTAGTCTTTTGAGGCTGATCATCATCTTTGTTTGCCTCCCCTGAAGAAGTGCTTCCAACTGAGTTGTCCTTCCAAATGGGCAATAGGATACATTCATCATCATCATCAGAATCTGCATCAGGACCTTGCTTTTCTCCTGCAATAATGTTAGAATCCACAGAAACAGGCACATAGTTCATAGATTATGTTAGCATATCAATATCAAAAACCAATTTTGGTCCTTGCCCTCTACACTAGGTTTATCCTCAAGAAACTCTATGTGCGATTCTCCTCTATCCTACGGTTCTAGAATTATAAACCCTAAAGGTTTTACTATTCAAGGAGTAGCCAACGGATATCCACTATTAGATTTTCCATCAAACTTACCTAAATGGTCAATGGTATTGAGAATAGAGACATGACACCCAAAGGTTTAAGAAAGTCTAGGGTAGGCTTTCTACCTAAAAGCGACTCATAAGGAGTCTTGCCATAAGGCTTTACTATCGTACCACATTACGAACATAACAAGCGATGATTAAGCGCCTCATTAAAATGTTGTGGGTAACTTGGAATCGCTAACATAGTCCTAGCGACCTCTATCAATGTCCTATTAATCCTTTCAAAGAACCCCATTTCTTGAGGAGTCCTAGCTACACTGTACTCTCTTTTAATACCCTTAATTTGACTGAAATCATTTATCACTTGGTTTTTAAACTCTGTCCCATTATCACACCTAATGATTTTAACTTTCTTATCAGCTAGGTTTTCTACTGCATTTATGTATGACTTAAGGATTTCACTGGTCTCATCCTTAGTATTCATGAAGAAAACCCAAGTAAATATGCTAAAATCATCAGTCACAACCAAACAATACTTCTTAAAATTTAGGCTGCTAACAGAGGTGGGGTCAAATAAGTCCATGTGCAGCATATGAAGTGGTTGGGTGATAGAGTTAAAAACCTTGGGCTTACAAGAGGCTCTATACTGCTTCCCTTTAGCTAAAAGATTTATAACCTTAAAGTTCACATGACCTAGCCTTCTATGTCATAACATATATTCATCCAAAGAAGCTGTACCAACTAAACATGTAAGGTTTTCTTTGGGCACTATGTTTTTCATACTTACACTGTATAGATTGCTTTTCCTAGGGAACCTAAGAAGCACCTCATCTTCACTAGGCAACCTAAAGTTAGGAGATAAAACCAATCAATTAGTATCTATGAACAGAGCAAAATTCTTCTTGTCACACATTTGTGACACACTGAAAAGATTGTATTTGAGTTCTTTCACATAGTACACATCTTCAAAGTCCAAATTACCATTCTTGATTGTGCCTTTACCAGTAATTCTTCCACCTATACCACCTCCAAAAGAAACATATCCTCCATTCAAATCAGTGAAGTCAGAAAGATATGATAGATTTCCAGTCATGTGCCTAAAACACCCACTGTCTGAATATCCAAGATCATCATTATTGTTGGAATGTCCCTGCACATAAGATAAAGGAAATTAGTTCCTTTTGGGGACCCTAGCCATTACTAACTTGAATCTGCCTCGTGCATCAATGTAATCATATTTCTTGAGAGTAACTGATGCACTGTTTGGTTGAGTAGTCTTTCTAACCCAACAAGTGAGGGCTTATGAGATTGCCCTTGATTCCCTAGCGACACTCACTTTAGAACCGGATGTTTTCATTTTGGCTTAAAAGTATTAACTTTTGGCCTATCGAAGATAAGTTTTGGCTCATAAGTATTAACCTTTTCTTGTAAAACTTGATTTGTTCATCATAAGATTTAAAGGTTTGTCTTTGTTCTAGCATTAAAGGGCCTTGGTGAAGTAGATGGTGATTTTGAAAAGGTTCTTTGGGTCTTTCACCAAATACTCTAGGTTGTGGTCTAGCGATGATTAAGCGGCTTTGTAGTAATCAAAGATTTTATGCCGGTTTAAGAAGAAGCTGCTCTTGGGGTCTTGATGGGTTGAGGTCTCATAGGGTGTGCGCATTGAGCTGCAGATGAGAAAAACTTCCACACACAAAGAAAGATTTATTATACATGACAAATTTATCTCCTAGTTGCTCAGATTTTAGCTGGTTCTAATTTCTTCTGTTACCTCTAGGACTAGATTACCTGTGTCTATACATCTCAGCATATTTTACTGGTTTCCTAACAGGTTTGTCAGTTGGTCTTACATGTTTAGTGGCCTGTTCTTGATTTGTTTCACCAGACTCTACACTTGTCTTTTTATTTTCAAACACATACACCTCAGGTAAGGAAGTATCACTTGCACTTTCAAAGGTCTCAACAGTCTTTTCAGCCTTGGACCCAATGGGTTCACGGACAAATGTGGGTGCCTTAAACTCTTCTAAGCCAGTGTGTTCAAGGTCTATTCCAGGTGGTGAGGGAATACCTCAGAATGGTGGTGGTGCTGTCTTATAACCCATACCAGATTTGGCTTTGCCAATTAGTTCTTTTTCAAGATATATATCAATTCTCTTTGAGTTATAATGTTGTGTGTCTTGAAGAGTATCAATACTTAGTTCTATGTTGTCTTTAATTTGTGTGACTCTTTCTAGTTATTTTTTAACACGGTTATGGTGGTGTCTTTAAAGAAATTTCCTATTAAGTCACATGATTGCTTGATAAACTTTGACTCATTTTCTTTATAATGCACAATTTGTTTTCTAAAGCTGCTAAGCCTCTTTTATGATTTGCTAAATTATAACTTGTTTTGGAAAACTCTTGACCAATTTATCATATTGAGTTTTAAGAGACTCATATTCACTTAATGAGACACATGTATCTGAGCAATTTGATTTAGTAAGTATCTCAGATACCAAAGCCATATTGATAGGACTCTCCTCATCATCAGCCATGAAGCTTCAATCATATCCAGCACCATCAATAGCCATCATTGCTTTAGAGGATGAGTCATTAGTTTCACTACTCTTTTCCTTGTTCATGGGGCTTCTGTATTCCCTGGAAAAATGCCCAAGCTTGCCACAGTTGTAGCATTCTACCTTTCCTTTGTCAAACCCAGCAGTATCTCCATCATTGATCTTAATCTGCCTACCAGTTCTCTTCATGAACTTTCTTGCCCTCATACTAATCAAGGCAATGTTCCACTTGATATCCATCTCTTCCATATCATCCTGATCGATCTGTCTCAGGTAATCATGGGTGATCTGAGACCCATGTTGTTGCTGATAGATGAAAGCATAGATTGTACTTTCATTGATGCCTGCTGCAGTGGTAACCAAACAATCAATATTAATATTAGTACTAGAAGTACTAACACCAAAACTCTCCTTATCAGCACTAGTGACTGGATGAGCCACAAAAGCTATGTTTTGTGATCCAGCACTGGAAGATGTAGTTGTAGCTCTCTTCATATCTTGTTCTATCACCTTAAAGCTATTGAACAGATTGTCCAACCCCATAGTTTCAAATTCTGCCTTGTTCTTCCATACAATGACATGAGTGTCCCATTTTAGTGATGGAAGACTTCTAACAAACCTGAGATTGATGTCCTCCTGAGGGATGTCCACACGCAATATAGCTAGTTCATTGACAAGCTTTTGAAGCCTATTGTAAAGTGAGTCAATGGACTCAGTTGCACCAGCAATGAAGTTTTCAATTCTTGCTTCAAAAGAGCTTTCTGAGTCTTCTTGGTGACAGAGTTCCCACCAAATCTTGTTTTAATTGCTTTGAACAAGGATTGAACATCCTTGTGTTTGCAGAAGTTGAGTTGATGATCATCAGGTAATTCCATAAGAAGGAGACTTCTGACCTTGAGATCATTGCCTCTTGAGCCATTTCTTCATTAGTGATGGGATCACATTTGTCTTTAAGAACAACTTTGCCACCACTTCTTGAAACAATGGATTTGTAGGAGTCTCCATTGATCACAATGTTCCTGACTTAAATCAAGCACCAAAAGTATTGCTCTGTCGCATCCTCCGAGTTCATATTCATTAGGCGGCAACTTAGGAATTCTAGTATGACCTTGATTTGCTTGAATAAAAATCCATTTCTTTAGATTTGTCACTCAGGATCTTCTAAAAACAAAGCTTCAGGACACAAGCTCTGATACCACTTGTGGAGTCCCAAACCTTGGATCTATAACACTTAGCTTGTAAACGTGTAGTTGCCTTGGATGGTTCCAAAACAACAATGAGAAACTTTGTTGTAGATACTTAGAAGATTAATATAAACACAAATATAACACCAACAGCTTCAATATTATTGATTAATAAAATGAGTACTCTCCTAGTATAAGGGTTTATAACCTTGAAGCTTTTATTAAGGCGGCTAGAGTATTGGTATGTGCTTGACCTAGCTAGGATCTCCTTTTATAAACTAAGAAGATCCCTTACAGAGATAACTATGCATTAAGTATATCATATCTTCTATTGGAATAGAAGATGTCTTATTCTGAACCATACATAACATTCTTAATATAGAACACTACAAACTCAACACTATCGATTACTAACTTTTGCACTATTAGTACTAACTAGTTAATACTCTTCTAACATCAATATCGATTACTAACTTTAAGACTATAAGTATTAACTCCCAAAAGTGAATTTCCAACAAAAGTTTGTTCATGGTTTTAAAGTTCAAATGGCCAAGCCTTCTATGCCAAATTCTAGACTCATCGGATGTGGCCTAGCAAATAGGCAAGTCAAGCCACCCTTAGGAACCATGTTCTTCAGATCAACATTGTATATATTCTCTATTCTTCGAACTCTTAGCAGGATCTGACTTTCATCAACCAACTTAAAGTTTGGAGACAAGATTATACACTCAGTGTCAGTCAAAAGAACACTATTCTTTTTGTCACACATTTGTGAAAAACTAAGGAGACTAAAATTGAGTTCTTTGACAAAGTACACATCTTCAAAGTCTAGAGTACTGGTTTTAATCTTTCCTTTCCCAGTGATCTTACCAACCCTTGGGTTGCTACCAAAGGCAACATATCCTCCATGAATAGGCACATAGTCAGAAAGATATGACATGTTTCCTGTCATGTGCCTAGAGCATCTCTCATCAATAATACCTACATCCAATAAGTCCACTTTGTGGATTGCCCTGCACATAAAATAAGAGAATCGGTTTCTCTTGGGGACCCAAGCCATTATAGACTTGGATCTTCCTTGTGCATCCATGTAATCATATCTTTTAAGTACATATGATGCACCGTTGTCTTTGGAGACATGGTCTAAAATAGGAATCTTTGGTCTCCAAACCCAATATGCTGATGCCTTTACAACATTGACCTCTTTACCCATAACAGTATTATTAGTCAATTTTGGCTTATCAGTATTTACTTTTTGTTTATCCCTGTTGTTTGTGAATGTTGTTCTCCTTTAAATGGGTCTATATATATTTGAATGTGCCTTTTTTTTAAAAACATGTCTTGGAATGGGCATCATTAACTATTGGTTTTGTGGAAGCAGTAGTAACAGATCTAGCAGTAATTACACTTTTCAATCCTGATCTCATTAAGACTTCTTTTGGAACAAAAGAATTTTGATCATGAGGGTGAGTTGTATTAGCAAAATTAGAATGATTCACCCTTTGAGCATAGTTCCATACATGTTTTGTCACTTTTTCTTTTAAATTATTCTTACAGGTATAATGCAAGTGATCAAAACTTCCACAAGTAAAGAAAGGTTTATTATCAGAGATCAATTTGTTCCAATTTCTATTATTCCCTCTACGACTAGAAGTGTTCTTATTACAAGACTCTACTGTTTCTACAATTTCTCTAGCAGCAGTTGTAGAAACAGTTTTATTTAGGACTCTAGGTTTGACACTAGCTTCATCCTCATCATCTGAAACCCAATCCTCAATCACTGGTGCCTCAGACTTTCTTCTAGCCTGCTCAGACTCTCCTCCATCAACACTCTTATCTCTAGGGGTCTCATACCTTTTCCTTATTGGTATCACTACTCTTTTCTTCCCCTTTAAAAGACAAATCAGGCATAGGGGGACAAAAATTTCTAGATACATGAGGTGCAACATCTTGAAACGCTATTCCTTTTTTGTATCCTATACCCTTCATCCTATTATAAATCTGAATGTTTATCATTTTATTAAGTTCTTTAGATTGATATTCATGTCTTTCAACATACAATTCAATACTATATGTTTCTTCTTGAACTTTTTCTTTTTCTGTCTCAACATGATCATGTTTTTTTTGAAGCTCATCAATGGTTTGATCTCTTAAATATACCTCAAGTTCTAATGTTCTAATATTTTCACACAAAACAAGTTCATTAGATTTGAAGAATTCTAATCTAGCCTCAACTGATTTCAAACCCTCTTTATAGCCTAGAAGTAATAATCTAGCATCTTCAAGTTCTTTAAATACTTTATTATATTGATTTATAAAAACAAGGGCGAACAACATGATTCAAAGGATATCTCAAAGTCGATCTGAAGAGATTGAACTTGATGAGTATGCCATGAGAGCATAGTCGATGGGACCTCTGACTTGATCACTCGATCATAGCCTCCCGATCCATCACAATACACCAAGGCGGTTGTAGTTGAAGCCTCACGAACTAGAATAGTCCTTCTCTCCACTTCCTTAACTTGTTTTCCTATGACCTTGGGAATCGCATTCCTTGCAAATTGACCCTTCTTTTTGCAGTTGTAGCACTCCACTTTGGACTTGTCAAATCCCACCTTGTCAGTACCAGTCATCTGCAAGCTCCTTCTAGTCCTTTGAAGAAAGTTATATGTATAGTATCTTCAGGTATTCAAATGGGTTGACGAGTTCAATCGTTTAGACACCCGATTCTCGAATATTTGAAATATGTATTATACGAGGTTTCAAGCCCGCGCGTTGCCGCGGGTTTTTTCGTTAAATATGTAGCAAATAGATTGTCGAAGATAGCAACAAACCATGATCATTTTGGCATGCAAACATGTCGTACGTTCTGTCTAAGTTTCACACAAAAGAACACAATATTTGAGCACATGTTTATGTCGCTAGAAAACCATAAGGTTGCAACAATAGCTGCTGTAAGATTCTACATCATACAAAACTTGGCAAATCTTTTAAAACACACACCAGTTTCATATGTACCAAGTGCTGGAAATGATGCGCAAAATATGTTGCATCCAGCCTTTGCATAGTTCTACAGTTATGGTGCAAGATTGTCACATAAGAACACCAGTTATGTATGCCTTTGCATACTTCTGTTGCCAGCCTATAAGTGTGGCACAAAACATCAGCATCTTGGCATGCATACATGCCATGCCTTTTGTCTAACTTCGACATAAAAAGAATACAATGTTTGGGAACATATTTGACTAGGCGGAAATATGCTTCAAAACACATCAAGGTTTAAACTGTCATTTTAAACATCCATATCGGTAAGCTAATGGTTAGATTTCTTTCTTTTTTTTTCAGTGTTCCTTGTCTTCCTTTTCTCTGCAGCTGCAGGTTCGACTGTGACGTATAAACATAATAAAAATAATAGCATTAGTGAGAGAAGGTAAAAGTAAATAGATAAAGGTAAGTATTATTTCTCGGAAACACATGAAAATACAGTGGAAGCAGAAACAAATTGTGATTGTGATGGTTAAGTATAAACTGGTAAAAGTAAATGCAATAACAATGCAACTATTTTAGTTTGGTTAGATGTACTGTGCACAGTTATATCGGTACAGCTGCTATGTATATAAGTAGTGGACATGTGTGTGTCATTCAGGGGTAGACCTTAGCAATCATTTGTTAGCAAGTGCGCTTGAAAAAATGGGAACGACTCCTAATTTTGATGAACTGAAAGAAGCATGCGATTCTGATAAGCTGCATCGCGCTTTCCGTTTGTTGTTTTTGCATGAAGAGTGTGATATCGAAGGGTTGATTATGGTACTGAATGAAAAATGTGATGATGTGCGTGCAAGAATCGTGAAAAAAAGGGAGCTGCTGAGAGAAGGTGAAGGTTTCGACTCAAGCGATCTGTGTGATTAATGGCCTAGCGTGTTTGCAGCAAGCACAAAACAAAGACTATCAGTTGTTGTCTGCAATGGTTGTCCTTGTTGATATAGCGCATGAAGCATGTACTGAGAAGCGCCATCATGTGCTGACTATGGAGCAATATGATTAGCGAACCTTTCTGCGGTTTTAGGTGTTGGCTTGTTTCTGAGTAGAAGCAATGTTATGGTGAGGTCATGTTTGTATTTCATGTTGTAAAATATTGTTTGTATCAATAAAGCTCACCTCTTTGTGCATAATTTGAGTTACATGAATGTGTTGTTATTATTTTTTTTATTTTTTATTTTTACCATTTTATTTTTTAAATTAATTGTTTTATACCCTGTTTGTTTTTGTTGCCTATATAAGGATGACTTTGCTTAGGCATTTTGCATTCACCTCACATCTAACCACCAATGGGTTCAAGACCAAACATTGACCATTTAAAAGAGTGTTGTGGTTCTAATAAGCTCCAGCATTGCTTTTAGTATCTGTTTGTGCGAGAATGGAGAGAGAATGAGAGTATGATCATGTATATTTCGCAGAAATGTGCTGATCTTGAGGCTAACATTGAGAGAAGAGATCGACTAATTCAAGAAGGGCAGTATTTTAGTCCATTTGATGATGTTGCTCCTGATGCGATTGAGTGCATGTTGGAGCAATGAGAGACCGAGATATCTTAGCTGCACTGGTTTGAGTTTTGGATTTAGCTTCGTGAAGGGAGGGTGAAAAGCAACGTCATGTAGGCATGTGAAAAAGAGCCTATGCTTACGGGGATATTTAAAATATGAAGTGTGAATGTTATTTTATTATAAACTAATTCTTTAGTGGTCAAAGTAATCAACAAAGCAGAATGGCAATCCATCCTAAGTGTGGTGGCGATGAGCGATGCTAATCCTACAATTGAACGGACATGTTAGTTTTTATTTTCGCCAAGCTTCAACAGAGGACATTGAAATAGCGCGAGAAATAAATACATTGTCTGTAAGATTAGGTGGTGTTATCGGTGAAAGGGTCCATTTCATTCAAGAGTTGGAAACCGTAGGCAACCTTTATGCGCAAAAATCTATCGAGCACTTAAAGGAACTTCAACAGAAAGATGGCAAAAAAGTTGATGAAATGATAATAATGGTAGATGCATTGGATTTAAGTGCTCGTGATAAGGATGTGTTTGCCATGAAGCTTAAGGGACTAATTGATTTCTAAATGTTAATGTGCACTGTCATATAATATGTATGTGTTTAATAAAGTTTTTGTTTCTGTTTGAGAAACATGCATGTGTAAATTTGTGTGATGAATAAAAGTGATAATAAAAGGTGTAATTTTAGCATGGATAAATTAAATCAAAAAACAGATTAAATAAACAGTAATGTATGTATCTACCTTTTGTTTTTTATTTGTTGCTTGCCTATTTAAGACAGCCAACCCACCTTGTTAGTGAACCATTTTATTTTTTAAGTTGTGATAAAGAAGTGAGATAAGAAAATGTCTAGATATCCTAGGTGTGATAAGCTTAGAGCTGATGCGAATTCTAACAAATGGCCTGATACGCTAGTGTTCTATTGCTACCAAGCCTCTGGCGAAGATATTGGGATGGCACAACAAATGAATGCGCTTGCGGGAAGATTGCTTCAAATCACTCAAGAAAGGCTCAACTTTATTCAAGAATTGGAGAGTGTTGGAAACACGCATGCTCAAAAAAAAATAGCGAGAATATTTTAGGGGTTCAAGGTAAAGATGATCAAAAGATCATGCGGATGCATATCACAGCACGGAGGCTGAGTTGAATGCTCGAACAATGACATCTTTATCCCAAAACTCAAGGGCTTGATGGATCTCTAAGTGTGTGACTGCTAAGTGTGCTCTCTGTTGTCGGTTGTTTTGCATTGTGTGTGCTAGTGATCTTATTATGAGTGTTGTTGTAGTACTTGTGTGTGACCCATGAAAATTGATTGTAAGATATTGCATTGAATAAAATGGGTTATTAAATTTGTAGGGCTAACCTTTTGTTTCTTCGCATCTTCATGCGATCACGAAATAATGCTCTTCTCACACTTTTTGAGTTGGCTGGTTTATGTTTTTGCTCTTCCAAATCCTCCACGGGTGTCATTGTCACATGTATAGCTGGTGTTTCTAGTGAGTCATAAACCAATATTCATTATTTGCATTCGCAAATGAGGCAGGCATGACACCTTTTATTTAATAAAATTGCGTATTAAAGTTGTGGCAGTCACCTTCTTGTTCCTTTGCTTCTGAAATGGCACTTTGCTCGACTTCTTTGTTGGTCGACATTTGTTGGTTTGTTGGTGTTAGATCCGTTGTTTATGCTCCTATGAATAAACAAACAAAATTAAATATTTGTGGCGGGAGTGGTTGCTCTAACTAAGATAGTTTGTTGATTTAAATGATGCTACATGGGATGCTTATATCATCTTCACGGTTCCTTCGTGTCTTTTGTTTTGTTAAAACTTTTCCAACAATAAAATCTCTGGCCTATCTCGATGTCTTTGAAATGGGTGGAAGACATTTTTGCCCTTGATGGCAAAAATCTCTTGAGTATTTCTTGGGTCTTCGCTTTATGCTTTGCCGTGATTCGAGCATGAATACCTGTAACATCTTCATTGTCGGTGAAGAAAGTGACCTCAAGCATCACGGATGGAGTGCATGATGAAGGCTTTGAAATTAAACATGCGTGTTTGATCAAGTGAAATGATAAGGATTTAATTTTGTGGCAAGTTCATTTTTAATATTATCTGGTGAGGCAAAAAATTATGTACTTATAGGATGGCTTTGGTTGTTTTCCATGGTTGAGACAGCGAAACATTCCTCCCTCTTCTTATACTTTCGAAGCACATTCGTTGCAAGACATGTAGAACCAATCTCTCTTGATGTTGATGCTTGTTACTGTTGCCTCAGTTGTGAAATGCAGCCCCTATAAATGTTTGCGCAAACAGTTAAGCATCATATTTGTTTTCATTTAACTTTTTTTCGGACGTGTAATTGAATGTTGGTTTGTTAAATTTTGTGTTACAGAAAACTCACCGAATAGGTTTCAGGATCTTGGTTTAGCAATGTCTTCAAGGGAAATCTATTTCGGCACTTTTCTTTTTCAACAGCTTCATATGGATTCTTTGTAATACGGAGGGGTGGTGTTTTCTGCTACTTTTCTTTGTGCCTATTTTGTGTCGTAAAATTAGAATCACCAAATTTTTATGCGACGATTGCGTGACCTTAAAATTTGCAAAATAAAATATTTTACCTCGCTCGTGCCTCATGAGCCTCAGGTATTTGTGGATTTAAGTAGTAACATGTTGCAGACGTTCTTTGTTAGGTTGTGTCTGTGATGGCATTGTTTGACAATTTGGTAAGAATTTGATGTTTAAGTTTGTATAATCTGTTAATGCAATACCTACGAATTTTGCAACTCGGCAGAGTGACACCAATTATAAGCGGGTGCTGCGTTGCTTAAAGTGAGCCTCTTCAAATTTCACGACCATGTCGTCCCATAGTGAACTCAACAACATTACCTTTGAAAAGATCACCAAGTCATCGGAGATGTGATAAACCTTCAGCGAGTTTATTTTTAGGCAAAAAATAAAATAAAAATCAACGCACCTCAAATTTTCGATATCCACTTTTCTGTAAATGGTTTCTTGTTGTGTCGCACCTATTTTGCGCACAACCTCTCCCACTGACCGTAAACATCCTATTTAATCTGCCACCAGTTAGGTGTTAGGATGGTTCTCTTGTGTTTGTTGCCAAAAAACTATGGTACAAACTTTACCTTTCAGAATTGGGTACTGCATTCTGCCCATTGCATCTTCTGTGGGAACCCTGTATTGAAGTTGGTTGTATGAAACAAACTCAAAGTAGTGCTGAGGGATGTCTGGTGCTGGTATAACATCAAACTTTGTTGCTTTTCCAAATTTCGAGGCTTGTTTTGTTGTCAATCATTTCTTTGGTAAGGATTGGTTGGTTCGCACATAAACTACGAAATCTGTAGACCTCCCAAGCTTGATTTTCGGGTTGAAATAGTCAAATTCTTTGATATTCATGTTACCTTGTATAACATTGCCACATTCATAATGATTTGCTATTATAGAAATACGAAATGGCAGGATGTTTTATGTGTGTTGGCTAAATTAATACATACCTCCCGATCTATGAGGATACAACAGAACCCTGTTTCTTTTTTTTCCAGGAACTCCAGCCACATCCTTTTTGCCAAAAGTCACTGAAGTCCATTTCCTGTAGACCCTTGCTTCTAGCACTTTGCTGTGAGATGTTGGTTTTAACTGCTGGATCGTCACAATCCCTGGTGAAGCGCTGATTTCAAGTCTCTTCTCTTGAGAGGCATGGTGCACCATAGCATTCTGAGTTTCTTCCATTGTGCTGGTAAGTCATAAAAAAGAAAGTTAGATACAGATAAATAGCTGAAAATGAAGAATGATATAGGGAATATGAATCAGAGCATTAAAATGATGAAACACAGCATATCAAATCGGCGTGCAGTAAATCTACCTGTGGCCAGACCTTTTAACGATACTTTTATAAAAGCAAAATATAGTAACATGTAATTATGCTGGCATTGTGTATAGAATAACAAACGAAGAAGTTGTTATAAAAAAAGATAAACACTGATTGTTATGTTTGCATTGGCAAAACAAAAAATTTTCTTTTCTTTTTTTAATCTTTATAAACGATATTTTTGTGACATTTGGTTTTGGTTTTCTTGTTGTTTCTAAGGACTTTTAATCCATGAGCGGATGTTGCTCTAGAAAAGCGACATCTGATTGCCCATGACCAAATCTTGGCTCGGAAGGTATACACCAATTTTGTTTAAAGATTCGCCTTGGCTTTTATTGATTGTCATAGCGTAACAGAGTTTAATTGGGAACTGAGTGCATTTGAAAATAAAAGGGAGGTTTGGATCTTTATGAATCAGCGGTATCCTATGAATGAAAACTTTTTCGCCGACTCTTATGCTTGTGATGATTTGCACTTCAATAAGCTTTGACATCAATTGTGTGACTATCATGCGTGTCCCGTTGCATAAACCGCCGGCTAAGTTTACATTCCTTAAAAGCATCACTGGTGATCCAACTTTGAGCTGCAGTTCATGCGGTGGGAAACCTGGTAGCTTAAATGTGTTTATATACTCAGGAGAATATAACATCTATGTTTCAGCACCGCTATTCCCCACCGGTGTGGCTATATCATAGATTGCATAAGTTGTTATTTCGCCATCAAGCATGTTTAAAACTTTTGAATTAATGGTTTCCGCTGTTTCATTCTTCGGACACATGATTGCCTTCTCTTGTAGAGTGATTGCTGAAGGGGTTTGAAGTGTAGGCTTATCATAGATGAAATCTATGAGATTCGAGAGGCCTTGTTCATCATCTTGTATGCAAAATTTAGAAGGAATTTCGACCCATGCTGAATCTCTAGGGTCTTCTTCATCAGGTTCACCAATTTGACCATCTCCAATATCGAGAAGCCATGACGCAAAGGCTTTGCTCTTCTAGAATCAAATCTGAGCGGAAAAGCCTCATGTTTTCTTTAAGTGTCATGACATGAAAACAAGGCCAGAGGTGTGATTCTGCAATTGATGATCTAGTATTTCCATTTTTGGAGCGCCTTTTTTGATTGGCAGTGTTTGCCGGAAATCACCGCCTAAAACCACTGTTTTTCCACCAAACAAAACATCTGGTGCATCCAATATGTCTCTAAGAGTCCTATCCAATGTTTCAAAGCATCGACGGTCATTCATTGGCGCTTCATCCCAGATAATGAGATCAACTTCTTTTAAAAGGTTTCCTATAAGAGTGTTTTTACATAGCGGAGGACTCATCCATCATTTCGAGTGTAAGTTTGAATCTTAAATGCGTGGTGCGACTGCTTTGGAAGAAGGGCGAAGCAATACCGAAGAAGCAACCGCTAACATAATCTTACCTTCACCCGTATAGTCTTGATTATTGCTTTCCAAAGAAATGTTTTGCCAGTTCCTCCATGACCATATACGAATATTAATTCTTGTCATATATAATTCTATAATAGTGTCATATATAATTTTTTGTTTGGTGTTGAGCCTTGGAATTGATTCATCTCTTTCTTGCGCTAGCATCTCTCTATTGTAGTTTTTTTCTTCCATTAATAGGCGGTTGTTTAATTGATCTAGAAGGTGTTTTGGAGGTGGTTCCAAACCATAGTTACGGGTGATTTTCCTACTGTTTAGTATTATTTCAATTAAGTATAATATGTACCCTTCCATTCGCATCATTCACATGGTAGTTGGGTATCGTACATGTTCCGAGACAATCGCTGGAATATCATGGCCCATTTCTCGCCAATATTTATCCCATAAGTACAAAGGGTTTGCAACCTCACAATGAGTAAGTAGCCTCGCAAAAATGAATCTTAGTTAGCGAGACAGAAGGCGACTGCGAGCTTCGCAAGACTGTGTCCCATTCTTTGTCATCGTCGAGCAAGCCAAGCGCATCACATGCAGCACGATACGTTGGATAGACAATTTCGTTTACCGACCTTAGTTCTGCGAAGTCTCTACATCCTTTTTGATGACACAATAACATTCTTAAGTAGAAAAGCTCACCCGAATTCGGGTGTATATATGCAAGGCGTCCAATAGAACATTTGTTGGTCTTTCTGCGTGACCAACATTTCCGATCTCCATACCATACAAACTCTAACGGAAACTGCAAGTAAGTCAAATGGCGTCCATCTTCGTTTTCAATGTTGTAAGTAAACCATTCTATCAGTGTTGTCAGCTTATAATCACGACGATTAACAACTGCGTCTAAGTTATCACCGTCTCTAAAATTTACGTGCTGCATGTTTTCTAGATAGTGAAACGATCTGAATCGTTGGCTCTCTGATATGTATTTCTAATTTGAGGATTCTCCAACATGCTTCGTGAGGACATATGAACTAGCCATCAAGTGTAATACATATTTCATCAATCGATGCTTGCGGTTGCCTTTGAAGAGGATGCTTCACCAATAGATCTTGTTACTTTGGCAATTACATCGGTTCCTTTTGATATATACTTAAGCAGGATATTTTATCAACATACTCCACCCACAAGTATTCCACATTGATATGAGCTTCAAATGCCAAGCACAAATCACGGTTATCGACACGACATACCCATTGTCAAGCTTTATCTGTCCTTTTGCTGCGAAACTATTTCCTTGTCTTCTTCGATAATGTGGATAGCCTTTGTCATCAAAGAAATTTTCATTATTGTATTGTTTGGGGAATTTTTTCGCATAGATCGCCTTTCATACATGGTGCATTCGGTGGCCGCCATCATCATTAAAGCCACAAGACAAACAATTTTATATAGTGCGGCGGATCGACATCGGGGATCGGGTAACTCAACTTGAAATGTACTAGTCAACATCACGAGCATTTTCTATTTTGGTTGATGAAGAAATCCAAACTGCTCCAACTCGGGGCAAAGATGAGAGAGGTAAAGATGGATATTTTGGATTTTTGGATAAACATTTTGTAAAAATAAGAAAGAAAATCTTTTGGTTTTTGTGTTTGTTGAAAACTTGAATAAAATAAAAAATGTTTTTGGATTTTGGATTTTTGTGACAATTTTGTTGGTAATTTCTCAAAACTTTTGAAACAAAGGACTAATTTTGACAACAGAGATGCCAACTCATACTATCTTTTTGATTACCAAACAATTGCCTTTATAAACTTGCGGGCTAGCCAACTCTTCACTTTTAAGGATATGGTGAGTGAATACCATACAATTTTGGGCAAATTGCAAGCCGTCAGCAGTTTGAGATATCTTTACCAAGAGCGTTTGCTCTGGATTAGGTTTATTAGACATGGCGGATGAGTAATGCATTTTCACTGTGACTCTCTCGATTGGGATATTTGGAAGCTTGGGTGTGATGGAATCTCAAGCTGCTGATATCATCGATGAATGAAGAAATCCAAGGAGAAGATTTTGAGGAAGTGGCTCGGTAGGTGGTGCACGATTCACTTGGTCTTGTAGAGGTTGGTCATGATACGAAGAGTCGTAATTGTTACAAGGAAATGGATTCCTTGTTTGACAATCGAGAGGTGAGGACCTCCACAATACTCAGCAGTCAAGATGTGGTATGAGTTGTATGTAGTCATAAGTTATCGGGAACTGCTCATGTTTCCGATTGACAATCGACGGAACCACCGATACTCTGCATCGGTTGTGTTATTTAGGGATCTTGGTTATAAACCAGACCCGTTTCCTAACTCCACCATGCTTACTAGGGGTTACCACCATTATAAGGACCACCACCATTGACAACCAAGAGGGTGAGGATAAGACATAGAAAGAATCAAATGTTTTCGAGGGTAGGGATGAAGAATCAAAGATGTGAGAGGTAAAGATGGATATTTTGGATTTTTGGGTAAAAATAAGAAAGAAAATCTTTTGGTTTTTGTGTTTGTTGAAAACTTGAATAAAATAAAAATGTTTTGGATTTTGGATTTTTATAAGAAAATATAAACATATGGATGGTATAAACAAGGATGAATATTCAAATCACTAAAGATAATCGACCCAAATCCGATCAAAGCCAGTCAGTTTTCTCACATTGGCTGGCCACTTGTGAATGGCCGACCGTAGAAACTTAAAGCAGTTTAAACACCAATGCAATGAAGATCGAGGAGTATAGTGTTTCCGGGTCGTTATGTCGGTATCTATCAGAATCACCAAACGAATAGTGATCGAGAGAGCGTGTGACAATGTGGGAGGCCACGCTTTTACACTAATGGTGACCACAGATACACGAGACAAGCATAATATGCAAATGGTTGAAATTGAAAAATGAAATACAAACTCACATAGGTCCGAATTATTTGCGAGGCTAAGATGTGACAACTCGTACTTTCGGGTCATTTCTCAAAACAATTCATGCTTCACAATTTCAACATTTATAAGTAAACTAGGTTTCGTGTTCCAAATCGCGTAACCTTTATGGTTTAGCGGCAATTCATGATCATATCATCACGAACATTTCATATGGACTAAGTTTAGTCTACATTTCATTAACATCAATTGCATCATATTAGCTCATTCATGACTTTGCATTTCACCATAAGCGCGTAAATTTTATATTAAATAAAGCGCTATCTCGTGAGTTATTATTTTGAATATTTAATCCGTTACTTCTAAAATGATCGAGATATTTTTATACTTACATTTAGTTTATAAAAACTATATTTTGAGTTTACCTAGTGTTCTAAATTTATTTTGTATATAAATCGTTAAAATTTATATTATTCGACATTTTCTTAAAACTACACTATAATTATTATATCACTCAAATTTCACAAGGAATGTATTTTACAATTTTATAATATCATTATACTCTATTTTGATCTATTAAAAATTTACTTGTACCTAAAAGCTACCAAAACCTTACAAGTTATTATTTACACATTTACTTACACTTTTCTTACAAGTATACAAGTATATACATAATGTATAAAAAAAAAAAAAAAGATATTTTGTTGACATATATCCCTAAAAACCGGCTAGGGGGCAATGCATTTAATGGTTTGGTAAAATTTTCAAATGTATAAGTCTACACTCAAACTCTTCCTCAATCATTCATCTCATTTTAATCAAGATAGCAAAGTGTTTTCCTCTTGTTCTTCTCTCCATAACCGGTTCTCACAAGGAGTAGAAGGATCACAAAATTTTTCTCAAGCTCAAGTATAAACAATCTAGATTACACTCTTAATAAGGTTTTGAAATAAAAACCTAGGGTGTTTAGGTTAAACCTTTGTTCTTTACCTCATCATATTAACTTGTAAGCATATCATTTCATTTTATATCTTTCCTTTTCATTTCATAAGTATTTTATCATTTTCATAGCAAGCATGCAAGACTTATGTTGATTTATACCATTTTACATGATTTTAGAGTTATATATATATAAAGGTCATCCTATAATTATTCCCTTGTTAGTTATTGGTCTTGATGATGTTTAGGAACCCATGACACCCTAAGAAGGTGTATGGTAGGATTAGATTAGCTTTGGAGTTGATTTGAAGGGATTGGAATAGGTTTAGTACGAGAAAAACTATTTTCGATAAGTATAAAAGTGTTCTGTCCTTATTTTGTTTTTCTGGAAAATCCGACAGCAGCACGAAATTTTGGCCTTGATATTTAGAAAATATACTTTAAAAGCGAATCCGTGGCGCTTGAGCGGATTAAAGCGGAGTTATAACGAAGAAGTTATGAATTTTTCAAGTTTGATGACGAAATATATATTTTTAAAATTTCAGCAAAGTGTTTTTGGTTTATACGAGTCAAAAACGAGCCTTAAGCTTCACAAATTATTTCGACTTATCAAAAATATACTAGTATACTTTGATACGAAGCTAAGGACATATAATATGTAGAAAAGCGGTTTGAAACACTAAGATATACGTTTTCATAAAATTGCCGTAACTATTATTTTTAGAAAAACTATATTATTTTTACGAGATAAGTGTTACGGTAACTAAAACGACCATGTTGACGGTTTGTTTTATCAATGATGTGGAACTTTTGTAACGAGATGTCTTCTAATGAAATTAAGATCACCAGCATATTTTCTAAAACGATCAACCGTTTGTATAGCGGAGTTGTAATAAATTATTTACGGATGCTTAAACTTTGCTGAAACTCACTTTTACACAACACTTGGACAAAATCACCATGTTTAACCTCTATTATCTTTATGTTCGAGACCCCTATGACGAAAACTCCTGAATGAAACTTCTAGATTTTGATACAAACTTTCCAAAACCGTCGAGTTCGTTTCCTAGTTCGACGTACACCATTTTACGACTAGTTTTGAAGCCATTTTGTCACTTTTATGAAATTTCCGACAACATTATTTTACTGTGAAAAGTGAAAATTTCATCATAAATCATTACGAAACCGTTGTAGGATGACATTTTGACGTAAATACTTGTAAAGTAATTTAAGAATGATCAAGACGTCAAAAGTATTTTTCGACAATAAGTATTATTTTCAAAACTCACAAATGGTATAAATAACATACGAAATGCATGCATAACATTACATTGCAACTCATTACATATCATATCATTCATAATAGGTCATTTTGAGATTCACGCTACATTTCGATTGTACTCACTTTTGTCATCGCCTCATTTTACCATGTGAGTTTCATAGCCCCTACTTTTACTTGTTTTCATAATCATTTTGGGAGATACATGCTCAACTATTTTTATGACTATCCGATTATTTGAAACTACATGCTTAATCGAACTTAATGTTTAGTCATATCCTATATCATAAATCATTGAATTTGAATGTCTTGGGATTATCATTGGTGAATGTCTTGGGATTATCATTGAATTTGAATGTCTTGGGATTATCATTGTGAATGTCTTGGGATTATCATTGACTGAATGTCTTGGGATTATCATTGGGCTGAATGTCTTGGGATTATCATTGAGCTGAATGTCTTGGGATTATCATTGAGCTGAATGTCTTGGGAATATCATTGAGCTGGATGTCTTGGGATTTTCATTGAACTGAATGTCTTGGTATAATTAGGTCAAGTATTTATTGCTACATTAAGTCATGCACTATAATGTGAATTCATTTGATATCATGCACTTGAACATAAATTATGCACCTTTTGGCAGTGGGTTGTGAACACACAGGTTGCAAGTTTTGTATGGTGGAACTTGGGCCGAGTGGATTCTGATGCCTTTGTCGCATAAACGATTTTGATAGTCTTTACATTTCATCACAAACTCTATGAACTCACTCAACCTTTGTGTTGACACTTTTAGCATGTTTTTATCTCGGTATCTAAGGCATACACTTCATGGCATGCATGTGGACACATCTTAGAGTCGCTGTGACGCGTCTCACGGGTTTTCATACTTTAAAACATCGTTTGAATTGTAACAAACTTATTTCCGCACAAGATGATTTTCATTTGGGACCTACACTTTGTAAACTCGATTGTTTTATTAAATCAAGCGATGTGTTTTCAAACGACACTTTAGGTCGTTCAATATATCAGAATGTGATGCTATGACGGTCAATCCCAGAATTCCATTCATTGCAAAAGTAATTTGGGGTGTGTGATTGGCATCGAGCTCGATTATAGAGAACTAGGTTGCATCATTGACCCTAGACTATAACTACATCATCATAGCATCTCATCATTTCATCACAAGTGCATATTAACTTTACATGCGGTTTATACGTATTTTTTTTCAAGTTATTTACTTTCATTTCAAAATCGATTGTCACATGGATGCCCTTAAATACACATCCCATCATACTCACATCAGACT
The DNA here is from genome assembly GCA_022545495.1 of Chrysanthemum lavandulifolium. NCBI lineage: Eukaryota > Viridiplantae > Streptophyta > Magnoliopsida > Asterales > Asteraceae > Chrysanthemum > Chrysanthemum lavandulifolium. Next base: position 167,898,106 of record CM040242.1, read on the forward strand.
CCAATGTGGTGAATGCCCTGTCATTCCCTATAAAAAAAATTTTTTTTTCTTCACCAAGTTGACTTAACACCAAACATCATATGAGTCGATTAGTCCAAGCATTGCATAGTTACTCCTAAATTATACATAGCCTGATCACCTATGTCTAATCGGGAAGAATCATGCAATGAAGGGAGTAGTAGAGCTTATATGTAACAATTCTATGATCGAGCCAAATTTTCAAAGACCCGTTACTCGAACCGATTTAGCCTAATCTCATGACGGTTCTTGTTTGATGAGTTGTGAGATTAACTAAAAATCGGTTACCAAAAGTCTTTTGAGGGTTTTGCTTCGAGAATGGGAAGGCTTGCCTCATCAAACCCTAACCTGAGAGACCAACACGAACCGAATTCAGGGGCCGAATTCCTTTGGATGGGCGAATGTGACCTTCGTGCTTCGTGTCATTTCTCAAAACAATTCATGCTTCACAATTTCAACATTTATCGTAAACTAGGTTTGCGTGTTCCAAATTCGCGTAACCTTTATGGTTTAGCGGCGAATTCATGATCATATCATCACGAACATTTCATATGGACTAAGTTTAGTCTACATTTCATTAACATCAATTGCATCATATTAGCTCATTCATGACTTTGCATTTCACCATAAACGCGTAAATTTTATATTAAATAAACGCTATCGCGTGAGTTATTATTTTGAATATTTAATCCGTTACTTCTAAAAATGATCCCGAGATATTTTTATACTTACATTTAGTTTATAAAAACTATATTTTGAGTTTACCTAGTGTTCTAAATTTATTTTGTATATAAATCGTTAAAATTTATATTATTACGACATTTTCTTAAAAACTACACTATAATTATTATATCACTCAAATTTCACAAGGAATGTATTTTTACAATTTTATAATATCATTATACTCTATTTTGATCTATTAAAATTTACTTGTACCTAAAAGCTACCAAAACCTTACAAGTTATTATTATTTACATTTACTTACACTTTTCTTACAAGTATACAAGTATATACATAATGTATAAAAAAAAAAAAAAGATATTTTGTTGACATATATCCCTAAAAACCGGTGGGGGCAATGCATTTAATGGTTTGGTAAAAATTTCAAATGTATAAGTCTACACTCAAACTCTTTCCTCAATCATTCATCTCATTTTAATCAAGATAGCAAAGTGTTTTCCTCTTGTTCTTCTCTCCATAACCGGTTCACAAGGAGTAAGAAGGATCACAAAAATTTTCTCAAGCTCAAGTATAAACAATCTAGATTACACTCTTAATAAGGTTTTGAAATAAAAACCTAGGGTGTTTAGGTTAAACCTTTGTTCTTTGCACCTCATCATATTAACTTGTAAGCATATCACTTCATTTTATATCTTTCCTTTTCATTTCATAAGTATTTTATCATTTTCATAGCAAGCATGCAAGACTTATGTTGATTTATACCATTTTTACATGATTTTTAGAGTTATATATATATAAAGGTCATCCTATAATTATTCCCTTGTTAGTTATTGGTCTTGATGATGTTTAGGAACCCATGACACCCTAAGAAGGTGTATGGTAGGATTAGAATAGCTTTGGAGTTGATTTGAAGGGATTGGAATAGGTTTAGTACGAGAAAAACTATTTTCGATAAGTATAAAAGTGTTCTGTCCTTATTTTGTTTTTCTGGAAAATCCGACAGCGACCACGAAATTTTGGCCTTGATATTTAGAAATATACTTTAAAAGCGAATCCGTGGCAGCTGAACGGATTAAAGCGGAGTTATACTTGAAGAAGTTATGAATTTTTCAAGTTTGACGACGAAATATATATTTTTCGAAAATTTCAACAAAGTGTTTTTGGTTTGTACGAGTCAAAAGCAGGCCTTAAGCTTCACAAATTATTTCGACTTATCAAAAATATACTAGTATACTTTGATACGAGCTAAGGACATATAATATGTAGAAAGCGGATTTGAAACGACTAAGATATACGTTTTCATAAAATTGCCGTAACTATTATTTTTAGAAAAACTATATTATTTTTACGAGATAAGTGTTACGGTAACTAAAACGACCATGTTGACTGTTGTGTTTTATCAATGATGTGGAACTTTTTGTAACGAGATGTCTTCTAATGAAATTAAGATCACCAAGCATATTTTCTAAAACGATCAACCGTTTGTATAGCGGAGTTGTAATAAATTATTTACGGATGCTTAAACTTTGCCGAAACTCACTTTTTACACAACACTTGGACAAAATCACCATGTTTAACCTCTATTATCTTTATGTTCGAGACCCCTATGACGAAAACTCCTGAACTGAAACTTCTAGATTTTGATACAAACTTTCCAAAACCGTCGAGTTCGTTTCCTAACGTTCGACGTACACCATTCACGACTAGTTTTTGAAGCCATTTTGTCACTTTTATGAAATTTCCGACAACATTATTTCTGACGAAAAGTGAAAATTTCATCATAAATCATTCTGAAACCGTTGTAGGATGACATTTTGGCGTAAATACTTGTAAAGTAATTTAAGAATGATCAAGGCGTCAAAGAGTATTTTTCGACAATAAGTATTATTTTTCAAAACTCACAAATGGTATAAATAACATACGAAATGCATGCATAACATTACATTGCAACTCATTACATATCATATCATTCATAATAGGTCAGAGATTCACGCTACATTTCGATTGTACTCACTTTTGTCATCGCCTCATTTTACCATGTGAAGTTTCATAGCCCTACTTTTACTTGTTTTCATAAGCTGTTTTGGGGAGATACATGCTCAACTATTTTTATGACTATCCGATTATTTGAAACTACATGTTATCGAACTTAATGTTTAGTCATATCCTATATCATAAATCATTGAGTGAATGTCTTGGGATTATCATTGAAATTGAATGTCTTGGGATTATCATTGAAATGAATGTCTTGGGATTATCATTGGGCTGAATGTCTTGGGATTATCATTGGGCTGAATGTCTTGGGATTATCATTGGGCTTTAATGTCTTGGGATTATCATTGAAATTTGAATGTCTTGGGATTATCATTGAGTGAATGTCTTGGGAATATCATTAATTTGGATGTCTTGGGATTTTCATTGAGCTGAATGTCTTGGTATAATTAGGTCAGTATTTATTGCTACATTAAGTCATGCACTATAATGTGAATTCATTTGATATCATGCACTTGAACATAAATTATGCACCTTTTGGCGGTGGGTTGTGAACACAAGTTGCAAGTTTTGTATGGGCGGAACTTGGGCCGGGTGGATTCTGATGCCTTTCTTTGCATCGCAGATTTTGATAGTCTTTACATTTCATCACAAACTCTATGAACTCACTCAACCTTTGTGTTGACACTTTTTAGCATGTTTTATCTCGGTATCTAAGGCATACACTTCATGGCATGCATGTGGACACATCTTAGAGTCGCGGTGACGGACGTCTCACACAGGTTTTCATACTTTAAAACATCGTTTGAATTGTAACAAACTTATTTCCGCACAAGATGATTTTCATTTGGGACCTACACTTTGTAAACTACATTGTTTTATTAAATCAAGCGATGTGTTTTCCAAAGCGACACTTTAGGTCGTTCAATATCTGTAACTATGATGCTATAACGATTGATCCCGTGAATTCCATTCATTTGCCAAAACGGTAATTTGGGGTGTGACATAAGACCGAACAAAACTACTCTAACCTAGTCTATTTCACCCCATCCAATGCTCGCATCACCCAAATATCATCACCATTCCCATTGAGCCTCGGTTTGACTTTTGTTGACGGAGAATGAAACTTGCTTAAAATGACCGATAAGCTTAACAAAAGCTTTAATAGTTGAAATAAACTTGTTTGAACTAGAGATAAGCTATTAGAAGCTTTAACATAAGATTTTGAAACTCAATTCTTCAACGGTGAATATGTAAGCATGGGCCCGAAATGAAACTTTGAATTAGGACTTTAAAAGCAGTTACAATGATAAAATCACTTGAGTTGATATCAAAGAAACAAAAGATTACATTTTAAAACATAAACTAAAACATTTATCTTAAAAGCGACATACAAGAAAATATAAAACTAACTACCCTTTTACTCTCTTTCTTCTTGCTTCTTTTATACCCAAAAGGACTTCTCTCACTACTACGAGTGTTTCCACCATCTTTCATGACCATTGGATGAGTTGAGTGAATCTTGGCCCTGATTGCATTTTGGCGGAAATTGGTTAATGCCGGTTGGGGTTGAGTGCAAAGGAGGAGGGACATTAAATGCTATTTGGAAGGTTGTTGAGGATGAGGGGACATGGAGGAGTAAAGGTGAGAGGGGGATGGGAAGGGCGATGTTGCGAGCTAGTTGTTGGGAAAAACAGGAAAAGGCGGGTAGGGGCTAGTTTGACTAGTGGTTTGACGGGGTTAAATATTATAAGGAAAGGTCCAAATTGGAAGGGGTCACAATGGTTGCGGGGTCCAGGGGTATTGGCGGGGTCCAAATGGTATAAAGGTATTAATTAATCAAGGACCTCTTTTGTAATTTACGAAAATGCAAGGACCAATTACGCCAATTTCACAAAGTTGTCACAAGGACAAAAAGCTGACAAGTTCAATAGTATAAGGACCAAACTTGACATTTCCAATTTCAAGGACCATTTTGCCAATTTTAAACTTGGAGGACCAAAATTGTAATTTCTCAAAACTTTTGATATTTTCACCAAAGGACTAATTTTGACAACTTATGATTTTAGCACGAAACTCGATGGTGTACAACACTGCATGGGAAAAAAATATGAACAAATAAAATTAGGATAACACATCAGCAAACCACATTATGCAAGCATCTATAGGAAAACTAAGACTGAAAAATCAAACATAAATCTTTACTCCTAAAAGAAAATAGCCATACCTCCTGTGACATAACCAAATGTCTGCCTTTCCTTCATAAACTTGACAAGTGATTTGACTTTTTGCTCAAAAACTCTGCATACTATATCCGCCCTATCCTCTGTTGTCAAATGAGGAAAGTGTGCCATGTATCTTTGTATTTCAGGCCACTTTACATTACACGTAAACGTTATAAAAAATCGTGGATTACCAAGCACCCTGCAAATCGCCAATGCATCCAAATAATGACTATACATATACCTCGGACCTCCAGTAAACAATGAAGGCAATATAATGCGAGAACCCACCTACGACCCATCATGCTCTCCCCTTTAAATCGCATCATAAAGGCCTGACAAAAAATCCCCTCGAATTTCGCTCTGGTGCGTCCTATAAAAATCCATCCGATTCTATTCTTTGCAACAGTATACGCCAACAACGTACTGTTGTAAAAGCCTTCCAGTGCGAAAGAGCAGATTATAACTGTCATGCCTTGGGTGTAGTTGGTATGCATAGAATGCATTCATCGACACCCGTTTTGGCTCTATGTTTAGATCCGATGTTCTTAACTCCAGCTTTGTATGATACCCTGGCTGACCATATATGCATATCAGTGGAAACTGCAACGACATGTACGACTTATGGATCTTGTTGATTCTTTTTAGCGGGCCATTCCTATACTCCAGTATAACATCGTAATTCGATTCACTTTCAGGCCCACAGTCAAAGACAATAGCGCCGAGGTTATTTGACAATGGAGCTTCATAACCGCGTGGAGCTTCACCGCTGTAAAGCTTTATCTTAAATTCTGGGACATCATGGTTGACACATTTGTCACGCGCGGTCTTGAATATCTGTACCAGTTCGTTGTGAGCATCTAAGAATTGAATGATCCCTTGCACTATATCTGGGTTCAAATCATGGCCATCTGAGGTTGAAAAATGGCTCAACCTATGTTGGACTTCATCCTGCGTATCATAGATGTAGAGCTGCAAAAACTTTATATCATCATTAACCAGGAAAAGTGAACCAATCCGATGGTATATTTGGCCAGAGACTTTAAAAACATATGGCCCTCCACCATTGTTGATCGCATTGTCAACTGTGGCACCGAATGATGTCATTGCAATCATCTGGTTGTATGTTCGTATTTTTTCCATAAAGGGACGTTGGCCAAGCAACTCTTTGATATACTAAGGCGGTTCTGTGTCAGGCTGCATAAAAACTTTACCACCTCAGCAACATGTATGGTATTTAGTTGAAGCATCTGCAAGACGATGGCACCGCAATTGCTCGCCAAACCAAAAACAACATCACAATAACAACATTGCTCGGTACAATCTCCTAGATCATCATACTCGTGGTCAATGCACGCATTGATCGAGAAACCATAATCAAGTTAAAGACGACAATATATGTTTGGGAAAAGATGAGTCATGGTAAAAAAAAAAAAAAAAAAAAAAAAAAACGTGGACACCTTGCATCGTAGAAGGAGATGCCTCTCAGAACGGAGACTGCTAATGAGAGCACGCCACCACACAGTCCTCTTATGAGGCTGTCCCATACGCCTATCTCTTTTCCGGCGCTGTGATTCACGGCCAACATTTTCCGTGACACCTGGTTGACTATCAGCATGTACCCTGGCTATTGGTAACAAAAGAAACAACCACAATAAATTAAAGGTAATGTTGGATGCAGAGCATGCGGCTAAAAACTAAAAACACAAAAAAAAAAAAAAAAAAAAAAAAAAAAAACTTACTTTCAGTTGCATTAGGAGTATACGGTTCACCGGTGCTGTGACCACCGCTGTCTGCACCCAATCGATGCATAGATGTTGTGGAGGCCTGAGATGGTTGTCTGTTTTTGGGAAAGCTGTTCCGCAAATAAAAACTATCAGATGCAACATCAGCGGGAACACCACCATCAACAGCAGTGTTCTTTGGAAAAGCGAACAGTTGAAATTCAAAGCGAAAACTACATGCGAACGGGCCGTTTTTTTAAATGGCACGAGATGAAGATAACACCATGACCTTTGTGCACATGCAAAGGTAGCGGCCAACATCTTCACGCACACCATGACGTGTGTCGGGGTCATGCACACGAGGTCTAACAACATCATCCGACATTTTTTTTCCTTTTCTACTTTGTTCGAAGCATGGGCATTGCATGTAGGAAACCTTATTGATGATAAAAACGATGCGAAACATTAACTCAACATTCTATAAGAAGCAATAAGCGGACACTGCGGATCCGAACAGAGGATAGGTAACCCCACCTTCCATTGTATTAGGATTCATTAGCTGACCACCAAGATGCACGCACCCAGATGATTCACACAGGTCAGCTGGCCTTTGGCGCTCCTGTTTAGATGGCGTAGCTATTTTTATAAGATTGTGCGCAGACGGGGCATCATCAACACGTAACCCTATCCCAACAAAAAAATACACCATGCCAATGTGGGTGACCAATGACAAACTGGAATACAAAAACAAATTCCAGAAATTTAACAAACCGCATTTCAATAGAGGTGAGCAGCACTCACCGCCCATTATATTATTAACCATTGGCTGATTAACGGTGTGCAAATAATCAATTGGGTTAGACACGGTGATGGCCGTCTGCCTCCTCGGCCTCCTTCTTTTTCTAAAATGCAAAGAGCCTGTTCAAAAAAAAAAAAAAAAAAAAAAAAGCCTGAAGATGTGATTTATGCATAAGAAAGCGGCACACAAAAACAAACCAACAAAATTTAACAAACCACGGTGAAAATAGAGAAGCGCACTCACCTCCATCTATATCAAGAGCCATGGTGACCTCCAACTTCTTTGCGAAGATGCCGCGCGCATGATCTTGTGAGTCGAGACGGGTTGTTGGCGGTCTGCATTTTCTTGGCCTCCTTCTTTTCTACTTGCAAAGGGGTGGCCCATCATCCAAATCACGAGACTGTTCCAATAAAAATAAGATTATACCATGAAGCAATGATATATTGGAATGTAAAAAAGAAACCCAAGAAATTTAACAAAACGCATTCGAAAAGAGATGAGCAGCACTCACCGCCCATGACATTATGAACCATTGGTTGATTAACGGTGTGCAGATAATCAGTTGGGTTAGACATCGGCTGACCTCCAACCTGCTGCGAAGATGCACCGGTGTGCACATGATCTTGTGGGTCAGACGGGTTGTTGGCAGTCTGTTTTCTCGGCCTCCTTGTTTTTCTACACTGCAAAGGGGGTGGCGCATCATCCAAATGCAGACATGTTCCAATAAAAATAAGATTATACCATGAAGTGATGACAGATTGGAATGTAAAAAGAAACCCAATAAATTTAACAAAACGCATCCGAAAAGAGATGAGCAGCACTCACCGCCCATGACATTATGAACCATTGGCTGATTATGGGTGTGCATATAATCAATTGGGTTAGCCACTGATAAGGTTTTAAAATGTACCTTTTTTAGGGGTCGTTTAAGCCCTTATTTGATCACTTTTGTATCCGTTATTACTTAATATCGTTCCTTTTCACTTTTAGGTCTCTTGAAGGCAAATTCTTTGGAATGGCACTTATTTGGACGAAAAGGCGGATATACAAAGAAAATGGCCAAAGTCAAGAATCGAGACACTCAGTGCGGAAATACAAGGGGCGGCATCGGTGTTAATTGAGGCGCCGTCGAGCACTTCTGCTGACGGGACGGTAGCCAAATTGCTTATTTTCAAGTGATGGTGTCGGGGCTTTAAAAGAGTAGGCCGTCGCAACTCGGGCGGCCTAGATTTGATCCGACGGCATCGAGGCGAAGGGGACGGCGTCACAAATCATAAGGTGACGCCGTCGCGATTGTAATCTTATATATAGAATCCGAAATTTTTAGTTTTCGTGTGTAGTCTTTTGGGTAAAAACCTAAACCGAACCAAGGTGTCTTGTATAGCATTTTAGGGTTCAAACCCTATCTTACAACAAGATAAGTGTTTTACTTCATTAATTCAATTATGTCTTCAATTATTTGTGTGTATGCTTGCATGTTCTCCATGTCCGGCTAATTTACTTGTGTGTTTGCTTAGGGAATATGAAACTTGATTATTGAATATTGATTGATTGTCTCTTATCTTAATTGTTAATGATCTTGTAATGTGATAGGTCATTCATTGTGTAGTTAATGCTTGATTAATCTTTGTGAACCTTAGGCTATCACACCTAGAGTAGTTGTAGGCTAAACCATCCAAAGAGTACCTTAGAGTTAGAGTTTATAATTCCTAGAGATTTTGTAGACAAGACCCTTTGGTAGTTTCAAAGAGTTAGGGATAAGCGCATACCTACGACTTTAGACACACACGCGATTAAGAATAAGGGCGTGACAATTCAACCATCAATAGGAGATAATTAAGGAGTAATAAAACCTAAGTAAACACATTTTAAACTATCATACAGTACATAATAATTAGACATAGACTACATACACCTTAGACTATATAATTAGACAAGTAGAGTAATCGGTAGAAATACCAACCCCAAATCCAAACCCCGAGATTCGTACCTTTCTAATTCCTAAAAACATAAAAGATAAAAAAAATCTTCCTCAACCCCAACCTTAGCGTAGTAACTTCTCACTAGCATTCCTATTCCCCAGAGAACGATATCAATACCGTGGCTTACCCTAATACTACACTACAATGATTAGGTTCATTGCCTAGGGTGTTATAAAACTTGCTCGAAGAAAAGGAAGTTCCTTTGACCCCGACAGCGGCTGCGTAAGCGTATCAAGTTTTTGGCTCCCTTTGCCGGGAATAGAATAGCTAGTTAGTAGTCCACCTCGTTTAGGTTTCTTTGCTTGATTCCTATCAAGTAAATTTTTCTCATTTTTAGCTTCCTCATAGTCTATCCCCCTTCTTCGTGACCTTTGTTCGTAAACCCCATCACTTTTCATCATGGAAAGTGATAACCAACCACCATTCATCAACCTACCACCAAATGACCCGCCAAGAGCCCGTACTCTTGGTGAATACTCGAGACCAAGCCACCTGGGCTATAGGAACACCATTGAGCTTCTTGATCAAGCCCAAACTACGGCCCTGTGATCCGACACCATCCGGTTGGTGCAAAACGGATGTGCATTTCATGGACTTCGTTAGAAGATCCGTCGACATCTAAGGGATTTCCTCAAAATTGTCGATTCCATCGACCTTGATGCTACCACTCGGGAGACCACGCGTCGCGTCTCTTCCAATTCTCTCACGGGACCAAGCTAGTAATTGGCTTGAGCGACTTCCATGGCTCTATCTCAAGTTGGGATGATCTCACCTCTCGCTTCCTTGCTCAATTTTTCCCACGGGAGAACCACTAAACTTAGGCGAGACATCTTAACATTTCAAAAACTTCAAGGTGAGTCTCTCTACAAAGCATGGACTCGATTCAAGGACCTACTCCATAAACTCCCTCATCACGGCATTGATCTTTGGCTTCAAGTCCAAATCTTCTACAATCATGTCAATTTCCCCACTAAGCGATCCATTGACCAAGCGGCCGGTGGAAAACTTAGTGATCTCACCGCGGAAGAATCATGGGGTATAATAGAGGACCTTGCTCTTTATGACAAGGAAAGTTGGAATGACCCCCGTGAGTTGCCCAATACCGTTAAGGCAATCTCCTTGCCTCCAATTGACTCACAATCTTCCGACCGTAGGATGATCGAGCTTGAAGATCAAGTAAAATTCCTAATGAGTTCCTACGAAAATCCTAAGTCTTCACGCCACGTGAACAAAGTTTCTTCCTCGTGTGAGCCGTGTAGTGATCCTCATAACACGCGCACTTGCACTTGATTCCCCAAACATGCTTCCGCTGACTACGCATCCTCGCGTATTAATGGAACGGGAGGAAGAATCCCTACAATACCCGGACCTAGGAATTTCAATGAAACCAGAGAGGCATGGAAGGGCAAGCCCGATTTCTACTGGGGACAAACCAAAGAATTCACCTCTAATGATTTCTCATGGCCCCCATCTCACGGTCCTAACCAACAAAGCATTGAAGGGATGTTGCAAAACCTAGTCGCATCCCAAGAAGCCCAAATAGCTAAGCTCTCGGACCGCTTTAACCAACAACAAGCCAAAATGGATAGGAAGATAGATAACCTTTTGAAAGCCATGACCAATAGTGATAGGAAGGTTAATGCTATCTCAACTCTCGAGCCTTCCGGTGTAGAGATTAAGGACCCAAGTAAGTTAGCTAAGCACGTTCAATTCGTCAATACCATCGCCTTAGTGAAACCTAATAGAACAAATGACGAAGCGAACCATGAGATGATACTTGAGGTTAAGGAAACACCGACGAATAAAACAACCGGAGAAGTGAATGAAGTAGACAATGACTATTTCAATAAGTTTCCTATGAAAGAAGAACTATCTCGCCACCCTCACTTTGTGCGTGACCTCCGTCACATGTATGTTAGGAAAAGCCCTAAGATCAAGTTTGGAAACCCTTGGAATCTTAACATACCATGTTGCATAGGACACCTTTTTGTGGCAAAGGCCTACATTATTCGCAAGTCCCCAATCAACATAATGACTAGCACCTACAACAATTGTGTAATGAAGAAGCCTATTCCAACTAGGCAAGATCCCGATAATCCTAGTGTTAGTTGCAATTTTCTTGGTAGAATTAAGAGATTGCCCGTTTATGTAGGTAGTTTCACATTTCCTACGGACTTCATAATTGTGGATGATATTAGCGACCATAGATCCTAGCTTATCCCATGTTATTCTAGGAAAACCTTTCATAGAAAACAAGGATGACTTATGATCCCTCATTAGGAATAGTGCGATTCAAGGATGAGACCAACGACATAGCTTACCAAATGCCGTTTAAGATTGAGAAGTTTTCATCACTCTCTAATGATGAAAAGGAACTTAAAGCCGTCGGTCTATTATAGGAATAATGAGGATAAGGAAAAAGAGTAGATTATGTTATGGCTAAGATTTTCGGATTCTATAAGGATTGCTTGAACTTAGGACCGAATATAGAAATGAGTGGGGAGAGGACGAACTCTTAGAGGTGTATCATAGGGCACTTCTACAACATGGAACCAACCACTAGAGACCGTCATAAGGAAGGAGATGGCGGTAATGAAGTTACGTAGAAGCACGACTACGAGTCTAGCTACAAGACTCATAAATAAAGAAAAGCGCTTCGTGGGAGGCAACCCATGCTTAATTGTTTGCTTGTTAGTGTCATATATCCTTTATTGATTGTTTATTCTCATGTTTAAATATGTAAAATGCTTTATTTTGTTTTTAACCTCGTCTTAATTGCATATAAAGGTATTTTACATAAATGATAAGTGTAGGGAGGATTACACACGTTTTCAAAAGAAATGTGAACATGAGAATAACAATTAATTAATAGATATATATGTGTGTTTGTTCGATTCAAATGCTTGTATCGAGTCATAATGGATGTTTTGCGAAATTTTTCTAGATCCTAAAGATGTAAATTTTCGAATTTTTTCGAGAAAATCGCAGACCGGTTTTTGTCGGGATAACTTTGACGGCGTCAGATCGCAACTGACGGTGTCGGGAAGGACTAAAACAACATATTACTTTTTTCTCATTTTCTGAGCTACTTATAAAATTTTGGAATTTTCCAGGTCTTAATTTTCTAGAAATTCTGTAAACATTCATTCCACAACAGAAGATTTTACGTGAAGGTTTCGTTTGTTTTCTTCAAGTGTGCAGGTTTTATTTATCAAGAAGAAGAAACAAAAGATTGGAAGGAGCTTTTCACGCATACATTTTTCTTGGAAAGGATTTAACCACTAATTCACACACGGATCCTACCGAGCTAATCGGGGAGTATTAGTTTCTTTCGTTTTCATTACCCTCTATTATCATAACTTTGATACTTTCGGGGAACATTGGGGACAATGTTCGGTTTAAGTGTAAGGAGGGAAAATAAAGCGGAACTTTGAAACTATGCTTATCCTTGATTATTTGCTTTAATCCAATTGTATTTGTGTAATAAACCATGAGAAAATGTCGGTTAGGGTAATTTTGGCACCAAATTTAAAATTTTTCATGACATGTAGGAGTGGGCCATTAGTCTTAACAAAAGCGTCTCACGGATAGGAAGTTGCATGACTAGCACAAAAACCCTTTACCACCTAAATTCCACCCAAAAATGTGAGGATCGCCCTTAGATTAGTAGGAATTAAAGCATTCATCTTTAATGCTTATAGTGTGAACCGGTAGTATAATAGATTCTAGAACTTGTTTTGTGATGCATCCCGAGATCGCTAGTAAGACTACACTTGTTTAAGGTTTAGGAGTGATTCCAAGGTTTAGGAGTGATTCCAACAATCTCCCCCTCAAGTGCTAGTGATGAATGAAATGAGTGATGAATGAAATGAGTAATAACGTTGTAGGTGCTGATGTAATAGTAGCTTTGACGTCTTCTGACATTCTTCTTTCTTGTGAGAAGAGATGTCTTGATTGAACAATCTCCCTAGTGTAGAGAAATTGTTTCCTTTGAAGTATTACGCTTTGGCGTCTTCATTTTCTTTGTTCTTTTGTTCTTTGTTCTTTGAAAGTGATAGTATGGTGTGGTAGTGCGCATCAGTGCGCTTTCTTTGCTCGGTGTCTCCACGTCTTTCTCCAACATGCTCACACGCTCTTTAACGTTGGATTATAGTTGATGAAGTTCTATAAGTCTTTAAACTTTGTAGATTCTTTGTTGAGGAATCATTCGACTTTGTGTTGCCTTTGTTGTGAGAGAACTTCCATAAGTGATGTTGTTGGTATGAGCATGTGGAGAATCTGCACGATCATTCCGCTCCATAGCTTCCATAAAAGTAAACATAAGAAAGGTTAGTAATAAGCGGTTCCGCACTTACAAGTTTGAACTTGAGAGTGTTATGACATAGTGTGAAAACACAACTCTAATTCTCACAAAGGCCGTTCTCGAACCGAGTCCCACAAGTGAGATAACACGATGCAAAGTACACCTATGATTCGAGATGAGTCATTGAGGTATACCAAGCATCACCTCATATTGTAGACCGTTTGAGACCACTAAGAGTAATCCACGGGGAGTTACAGGCGACTGCTGTCGGCATTTGATGTTGACCTGGCGGGGAGTTTCCATTCAATCACCGAGGATCGCATATGTGAACCCCTCATAAATGTTCTCGATAGATTGCTAAGATGCGTGTAGGACTCGATAACTTACCGCGATGTTCTTATTGTTGAACAACAAGTGATGAAATGTCAAGTGTACCTAAGAGATCTTTTGATGAATCTCGTGGCTCTAGACTCAATAGTGCGTTTTGGTTTTCTGGCGGAGACTAGGGAGAGGGTCTCCTTCTTCAATACCGCAATCTCTAAGAGAAAGGCCGATAGTTTACGTGGGGTTCCTGTGAGAATGAAACAAGCTTCTTTTGAGAGAAACTTGAGTGGTTAAGAAGGTTTAATGCATGCATCCTTTGGGTCCATGATGACTTTTAATCTTCAATACCGGCGTCATCAAGTGACAACCGGTAGTATATGAATTGAACCCGATTATGCGCCTAAGTTGAATAATGCGGAGGGCTATTTCTTTTCACCCTTTTCTTTGCATTTCTTTTAATTCTTCAACTCCTTCTTTCTCCGATTCTCATTTTCTCCTTTTATGATCATTCCTAAGGACTTCTAATTCTAACTATTGGTAGTGTCCTTGGGTAGATCCCTCTGGCTCTGGCGATCATAGGACGGTTATTCCTAACCTTAGTCACCTTATAACTCCATTGTCATAAAACCATTTTCATGAAAATCTCTCAAGTGTTTGTAAATGAAAAACATGTTTGAACACTTCAAAATTTTAGATTTTCGAAATACTCCCCTCAACATGTGCTTAAGAGTTTTGTGTAAATCGCACGGTGAGGAAAGAGCGCGCACTTTAGAATTGATCGACTCAAGATAGACAAGTCCTTGCGAGACACGATTCGTTGTATAGTTAAAGAGTTACATTGTCGACTTTTAGGTGAAAACTAGCTCTAATAACTATCTTGAAGATGTGACAACCCGAAAGGTTGTCAAACCCGTCGAGTTCATGTCTATCAAGAGCTTCTCGAATGGGTGCAGTTTACTTGGATAAGTCTTGGAAGGCGAATATTTTCAATGTATGACTATTCGGTTCCGTCAATTCATGGGTTGAAGTCTTTTCACCACGAGAATTCATATAGCAAAACATAACATATTTCTTATCACGTATTTTCTCCCCTCAAAATGGCATATAAATGTTATTTTGAAGAAATGTTGATATCAAATATGACCATTTTGAGTTTGTGGGAAAAGTACCACGAGAACAATTTTGTGAACAAAGATTTTAGTCAAATACTCCCCATAACAAGTGATATAAGCGGTTGAGGTTTTGAAAATCATAAGGAGAAGTACTTGTCCTTTTGAGCAAAACCTTTGAAAATGAAAGGTTTGATAGGTTTTACTCAAAAGTAAGAAGCTTTCACTCCTTTTATAGGATTGTGGCAGGCGTACCATAGGATCCTTTAATTACAAGAGCGGGTTGTACAACGATATGTGCACAAGCCATTGTCAATAATCAAACAAGCAAAATCACAATCAAGAGAGTACCCAATGATTACAGACGATCGACTACTTTATGAGGATGTTGGAAAGTCGAATCGGAAAGTTTGGTCATCCTCCACATAGCTCTCCAAGCTGTTGCATCCGATCCCGATGAATCAAACATTCATCAATCCTAGTGATAAATCAACGAACATCCTTGCGATCCTTTAAATTCCATTTCTTAAATCACGAATTATACCCAACTCAATATCCTTCAATCGATATGTCAATCCATCTCGAACCATCTCCGTGGTGGCGTCATAGAACTTAGTGAATTTCATCGAAAGCCATGAAGCAAGTATGATGATTTTCACTTTGGTAGACAAACCCAAACTTTTGTTTATGAACGATTTTGTCTTGAGGTTCTTGATTGATTTCTATGAAGTGTAGAATTTAGGTAAGATTCGACCCAGGTGGAGAACTTCAACACGCTCTTTTATTTGAAGCGTATGAAAACAAGGAGTGCGAGAATGTACTTGATCTAAATATCGGTTGAGGTTCGGTTGGGGCTCGGTATGTCGTGATCCTCACCACGGTGTATGTAAAGTGATCAGCGGTTTTCTCCATTGGTGGTGTGGTTTACGAATCCTTGGTTGATCGGATGGTGGTGGTTGTGTAGCTTGTTGTGTAGTGGTGATAACCCGCTTAACCATTTGATGAATCATTGGATGGAGTTGCCTTCTTATGATTTTGTTGTTGACATAGTTGTTTCTTTTGAGGATGGAGGTGATGATAGAGATGATGATTTGGGCTTGGTGGAAGTGTCAATAGGTGGCTCGAGAAGGCTCGTTGAGGTTTGTGTATTGGATTGTCAACTATGTGGTTGTCGATTCCTTCTTTAACTTTTCCTCTTGACTCTAACGACTTCTTGACCTCTTTTCGCATCATTTCCTCTTGACCACCAAATTATCATCATCGGTGACTCTTTCATCCTTATCATGATCGTAATCTCCTTCTTCATATATTTCCACATCTTTACCATGATTTTCTTCTTGCGGATGTTTTAGTTGTTGTGGTGGTTGCTTCATTTCAGCGATTGTGGTGACGGTGACACCACGATCCTTACCGGGTTGATTAACCGGATCGGATGGGGTAAGAGATGTTTGCAATGGATCTTCCATAAGTGGAGGACTACGACTTGACCCTCACCCCCACCGGGTTGATTAACCGGAAGGTTGAAGCATGGTATTCCATCCTTTTACGCTTTAATGACTTATGAAATTGTATTTCCTCATCCATAGAATCATACTTATTATTAGTATGACTTTGTGAGCATGAATTTGAATGGATGTTGCAGATGGATGCCCACAGCAATTATGCAAGATGATTATGAACATATGAAGTTGTTGAAGATGACATGGAGATTGTTCTTGCCAATTGTTATGTCGTATCCATTTGGAATGTGTTTGCCATCAAGAGCTCTGTTTGGGGCATTGATGATTGCTTGATTTGCGACCATTTTGTGATCCGAAATTCATTAGACAAAGAGACAGACATATGGAAACACAATGTGTTTGTTTTAGTCGATTTATTATCTAATTACTTGTATGATGGTAACATGTTTATGTTAGTTACAAGTCCTAAGTCACACTAGTCCAAATGTATGAAGTTGATATGATAAGTTACGTGAACATGTTAATTTTGAAATTTCAAAGACTAATAATTCATAACACCCAACATATTAACTTTTGTAAGCTTATATGAAACGTCAGATATTTGTGACCTATGCGTAACATTTAACAAGTAACATATGCGTAACGGGGCCAAAATGTAGTGAACAGTGGGTTATGTGTAACAAGGATCCTTATGCGTAAAGAAGGAGCTTATTCGTAGGAGTATACTAAAGCGTAAGACCATGCTTAGGCGTAGAGTTTCTTCTGCGTAAGACAAGTTCAAGGCTTTAAGCTTACAGCGTAGGAATAAGCAAGATGTTCTGCGTAAAGTTTACGTAAGAGTAAAGCTTATGCGTAGCAAGCCTTGTTCTGAATATTTTTCCAAGATACGTGTAATCACATGTAGACCCCTTATGCGTAAAAGCTACGCGTAAGATTTCTCTTAGGCGTAACCTTCACGCATAAAGTATTCCTTAAGCGTAACGGTTTGAACACCTAAAGATTCGACATTACGAATAATTAATCTGTTAAATATAAACATAAAAACTTGGTAGCGATTAACTCCAAACATCTTTTAGATCACAAAACAAGCATAAGAACATATCGGATACACACGAGAAAGACTTAGGCGTAAAATTACTTAAACCCTAAACCCTTAATCTCGTGTAAGGGATATAGCCACATAAATCAAACAAGAATGTTTACGGGTGTCCTAGATGTCATATGAGTGCAATGGAACAAGATTTAACACATTTCCACCACGTAATCGGAAGATTCATGGGAGATGAACCATAAAACCTAAAACTTAAATTCTTACAGTTTAGATGTTTACAGGCTAATTTAAGGTTCAAAAACATGCATATAAACTTATTCTAACACTTTCTTGACTACCTAATAACATGTCACGAGAATAGAAAAACCTAGATGAGCGCAAGAACCTAGAATTCAAATTAATGAAATTTAAGATTCGAGGATGGTTTTGGACGATTGAAACAAGTTTAATAGACACTAAGAAAGGTTTAACACAACTCATTTCAATCCAAACACTTTTATGCATAAATACCCAATTCGTTCGAGAGAACAATTTTCCAAAATCGGTTTAAAGAGTTTTAAGCTGTTGGATTTAAAATATTTTTGAAATCCTTGTTTAGAATCTTGATCAAAACAATTTAGAACTTACAGATTATGAGCGACTTGAGCGGTTTAGAAGATTTGATTTGGGCCGTTTGATCTTGGTGGTTTAGGAGTAAATGATTTTGTTAAAATTAATTTGCCAAATTGACACATTCGGTCCCTCAACCTTCAGAGGTTCCAACCAAGATCCTTTAACCTCATTTAGGTTAGACAAAACACATGTAAGGCAAGAAACTTAGCGATATTCCCCATCGACTTTTGAAATAATGAAATTTTAAAACATTTGAGTCCAGGAGAGTAATTGACAAGAAGCGTATCCACCATTTTAGAAGAAACAATATATTTTTGGAAACATGCAAGTACAAGGTTTTATGAAACCGAAAAATATTTACTTTCTCCCCTCAACACTTGTTCGGGAAAAATAGTGAAAGATTTGATAGAACAAAGTGTTGAGTGAAGATTGTACTTGCGATGTTTGAAAGAATTTAGATAGAAGAATATTTTTGTTGTTTTGTCGATTTTATAATTTGTATTTTGTTTTTGATTTTATATTTTTGTTATTTTGTTAGGATCGTTTCTATGGTAGATTTGGTGAATCGGGAGGTCTTGGAAGATGGAAGAAAGCCATCTTCAAGTTAGAGAGAGAAAGTAGAGAGAAGGAAACTAGTATGTGTTTATTGATAAGGAAAGGTGAATTACACAAATGAGTCTCACCCTCCATGGAAGTATGGAGGGTATATAGCTAAACACTTACAACTATGGCTATATGACATAACAAGCCCATGTGTTTTAGCTAACAAGGAAAGAAATTGTAATCCGTCAATGTCGTTCCATTAACGAGTTAGGGCGATTCAACAATCTTCCCCAATGGGACGACATAAGGGACTTACAACATTTACTACAAATATAGAAAACAAATAAAGAAAGGTCTTCATAAGCTCTTCAAGTCTTTGAGGATGATGAAAGTTCGCTCTTTGTCTTCTTACGGTACCTTGACTTGAGAACCGTTTTCTTCAATTGTAGGCAAATGATGTAATATGCATAAATTGGATTAACTTCCCCAATTCATGCCGCATGTCTTTAGCGACTTCTCCAGTACACTCCTTTTGGCGAAGTTTCGAATCGGCTTCCCCAATGACAAGCGTCTTCATGATTCAAACTTTGATGTAGTAAACATTCCTCTAACTTTTGAAGTTTTCGATCTGCAGCTGAATTTGTAGATGAGCGATAAACC
The DNA here is from genome assembly GCA_022545495.1 of Chrysanthemum lavandulifolium. Classification (NCBI taxonomy): domain Eukaryota; kingdom Viridiplantae; phylum Streptophyta; class Magnoliopsida; order Asterales; family Asteraceae; genus Chrysanthemum; species Chrysanthemum lavandulifolium. The sequence continues at coordinate 167,917,586 of CM040242.1, forward strand.
ACACAAGGTAAATCGACTTGTTTTCGGAAAATCCGTTCGGGGTAACATGCAAAATTCAACAAGATCTTCTCGCGTATATAGATGCTTCACACCAAACAAACCACGAAGGCGAAATGAAACGACTTCCCACGAATGTTGCGGTCTATCGAATAATAGTTACCGTGAATCGCAATTACTCGATAAAATGACCGTGTGTGAGGCATCACAACATCATATTTAGGTAACTTCACACACGATAACTCGTGAAAGTGAGACGTTTGAACCACGGATCGTCTCATTTCTTCCCCTTATTGAAGAAATTCATGAAAGGAGAGGGTTTTCGCAAAAAATTCAAAAACATCAAAGGCAGACACCACCTATACTCTCTTCCCCGATGTTTTCAATGAATCGAATCATACACCACATATGTTGATGATGAATTGGAGCAATGAAACCATGTATGTCCAAGTAATCGAACAATTGTGAAGTACCATAAATATCATGTGAGAATCAATTCTTGATAAGACTCTCTACTCGTGTATACTCTTCTCATTAACTCTTTACTGACCCATTATCATTCGACGACTTTTTGTAGTGACTACGATGGAGAAAACCCAATCTGACGAACTTGAGGCCAAGTAGTATAACCCGAACTTGTGACTTAAACTTGCACTATTGTCGAGACGAAGAACCCTTTTCTTAACTCCATCGAAAAAGGTAAACTTAAAGTTTCTCAAATTATCCACACCTTAGTGTGACACTTGAGCACAACAACGTAACTCGTAAAAGTGATAGTTATAAGTCGTGAGCACAACAATGTAACTCCTTACATCGAGTTCAACTAGATAACTCAAGTCTTTGTCATTGAAGCGGTTAAAGCTCGAACAAGGATCTCGAAGAATCATGCATCCAACCAACCCCGATATCTTGGATACTAAGTACACGCACCGTGAAATCCACTTCAACCTCGAACAAATAATAGTGAATTCACGTCGTAGTCGCATCTTGCGGTTAAATTCCCAAATCTAGCCTTTGTTAAGCTGTTTAAAATGAACTTGATAATGGTTCCCGATCTTGTCAAAAATTTATGTATCCGTGATAATTTGTGATGACCAAAATACCGCTCTCTTAGCCAAAGATTAGACCAAACAATACATTTGATAGAAGATAGTTAGATCATGTGTTAATTGGTTTTAGGTCCACTCTGAGCTCAATCCAAATCCTACAATTGAAATACACGTGTCCAATATTAGATTAAGTATGTTATATCATTTTAAGCCCACGTGAGTAGTTATGAACCCAGAACCAATCCATTTGAAATATTCGGTCTTATAAAAAGCGAGTACCTAAATGTACTCATTCCATTTGCAATGACCTAAAATCACAGAGACTCAAGATAAGTCATTACCAAACATTTTCTCTCCATCAAGATATCATCTCTCAACTCTCATCTCAATCATACCACCTCCTTTAATCTTATTGAAACAACAACTAACTCAAAACTCGTAGTCATCAAAACCCCACACAAGCACCGGTCATCTTCAAGGTTTTATAGAATTGTACGAGCACAAGGCGTGGCTTCAAGATCTCATGTAAGAGGTCTAAGGTAGGTATAGATGTTGTGTTGTGGTAGTAACTTGTGTTTCAATTTTAAGCGAGCGAAAGGACATATGTAAACCTTAGGGTTCTTGTATGTACCTTTAGTGGTTCGAAGATTAAAAAGTTCATTTTCAACATAGATAGATCTATGATGAGTTTATCTCTATGGCTTGAGTACCAAGAAAAGGAGATAACTACTGAGATCAAATTTATAATTACTTTTAATGCGTGAGTTTTGATGTGAGATGAAAAAAAGCGTGAGATAGGATAAATATTTGATGGGATTGGTTGAAGTTGATGTTGGGTCAAGTCTTTAACAATTGAAATTGTGACATGGGTGATGAGGTTTTAAGCAGAGGTCGAGAGTTTATTTGGTATGTTTGGTTGTGGTCAAGGTATAAGTAGTCTCTTCTTCATCTTTATCTCGGTCTTACGCGTAAACCAACCCTTATCCGTAAACTAGGTCTTCTGGCGTAAATCATCGCGTCAAGGCTTATGCGTAAAGATTGCGTAAAGCTTATGCGTAAGGTTTATCGCGTAAAGCTTATCGTAAAAACCTTACAGCGTGTTGTTCTCGCATAACTTCACAGTTATGCGTAACTATCTCTGAAGATGGATCCTTATGCGTAAGAATAGGGTTTTGAGCCTTTGTTGACTTTTACCGGCGACATTTTCCGACCACTTTTACAGTTCAGCTTCATAGTACCCAGAAAATATGATGTAAAACGCTTTATGACCCATTTAGACCATTGTGATAGACCATTTTGATGGTGACTATTTTGACCAAAAAACAGTTTCACGAATATGGTATCAACAAAATTATATGAGTAAACAAACTGCATAAAAATTGTGAGACCAAAACCATAACGGACACATTAAAAAACTTGTAAAAAATCTGATAAACATAAAAGTATATTGGAAAGATTAAAACTTTGTTAAAAACAGATTTTACAAAATGGATTTTGACAAGATAAATCACCAAAAAATCAACCATAACTAAAACCGACACGGCTCTTGATACCAATGTTAGGATCGTTTCTATGGTAGATTTGGTGAATCGGAGGTCTTGAAAGATGGAAGAAAGCCATCTTCAAGTTAGAGAGAAGTAGTAGAGAGAGGAAACTAGTATGTGTTTATTGATAAAGAAAGGTGAATTACACAAATGAGTCTCACCCTCCATGGAAGTATGGAGGGTATATATAACTAAGCAGCTTACAACTATGGCTATATGACATAACAAGCCCATGTGTTTTAGCTAACAAGAAAAGAAATTGTAATCCCGTCAATGTCGTTCCATTTACGAGTTAGGAGCGATTCCAACATTTGCGTTGTACTCATTTTTAGTACACGATAACCCTAGTTAACCCCTCAAAGCCTATCCTTTTCGCAGTTCTCGTGATGTTTCGGTTTTTCCGGAATATCAATGAAGAGCATTGTTTACACCCTACCCCCAAATGTACACCCAAATCGCCTTAGCCTACCTTGTATGCACTCACTTTTAGTGCATTATTGTTATCACCCTAAACCCTTAGTTCAATTATCTAGTTGCTTGCATGAGTTTCTAAGTCGAGTCATATCCTTTGTATACAGTTTTGGGACGATTGGGACTCATGGGAAAAGTTAGAGTTTATGAAATGAATGGAAGGGAACGCTAAATTTCCTTATTTGCGTAATAACGTACCCCTAGTGTTTTGATCTTTTCAATTCGGGTTAAATTAGTGTTAGAGTAATAAAAAACTCAAGTGTAGGGATGTGCCTATAAATCCCTATCATTTTGATGTTCTTGTAGAGGATGGTAGAGTAAAGTGTGTGAGGAAAAAAAAAAAAAAAATCAAAAAAAATAGAAAAGAAAAAAAAAAAAAAAATTAGAGTGTTCAATTAAAAAAAATACGGGCTACCATCCTACATCTATCTTTAAATTTATGTTTGTTTGTTTGGTTATCTAGAGTTTAGAGTATCGAGTCTTGGCTTAGCAACGCCATTCTTCATATGCTTGTAACATAAAGATTTTTGACTTGCCACCACTAAATAGCTTATCCCACCAAACCCTTTGTTTCCCTACAGTAAGCCTAACATTACAACCCTTTAAAGACCTCTTTGATAGTCTTTCCTAGGTGCTTCGCCAAAGCAATGGAGGTTTGATCTATTCTCAAGCCTATGGTAATCTATGTACTAGGACCGGTTAATGAGTGTTTATCTTCCATTTCTAACTTGTTATATTTCATATACACGAGAGATGTGAGTATCCAAACACCCCATGCAAGGTGCTAGTATGTAATTCCGTGCTTGTTATGACTTTTCTTGGGCTTATATGTGTTGTGGATTGTTCTAAACTAATGCTTCATGACCCCAACTTATAAATTAAGCGGCTAAAAGCACATTTGCTTGAGGACAAGCAAATACCAAGTGTAGGGATATTTGATAAGGTTTTAAAATGTACCTTTTGAGGGTCGTTTAAGCCCTTATTTGATCACTTTTGTATCCGTTATTACTTAATATCGTTCCTTTTCACTTTTAGGTCTTTTGAAGGCAAATTCTTTGGAATGGCACTTATTTGGACGAAAAGGCGCGGATATCTGAAAATGGCCAAAGTCAAGAATCGAGACACTCAGTCTTTGAAATACAAGGGGCGCGTCGGTGTTAATTGCGGCGCGTCGGACCACTGCTGATGGGACGGTAGCCAAATTGCTTATTTTCAAGTGACGGTGTCGGGCATTAAAAGAGTAGGCCGTCGCAACTCGGACGACCTAGATTTGATCGAACGGCGTCGGTGAAGGGACGGACGTCACAAGCATAAGGTGACGCTGTCGCAAGACTAACGTGGCCAAGACGAAACTCTAATGGCGGCGACCCGGCGTCACAAATCATAAGGTGACGCCGTCGCGATTGTAATCTTATATATAGAATCCGAATTTTCGGTTTTCGATGTGTAGTCTTTTGGAGTAAAAACCTAAACCGAACCAAGGTGTCTTGTACAGATTTTAGGGTTCAAACCCTATCTTACAACAAGATAAGTGTTTTACTTCATTAATTCAATTATGTCTGCAATTATTTGTGTGTATGCTTGCATGTTCTCCATGTCCGGCTAATTTACTTGTGTGTTTGCTTAGGGAATATGATTGAATATTGATTGGTTGTCTCTTATCTTAATTGTTAATGATCTAGTAATGCGATAGGTCATTCGTTGTGTAGTTAATGCTTGATTAATCTTTGTGAACCTTAGGCTATAACACCTAGAGTAGTTGTAGGCTAAACCATCCAAAGAGTACCTTAGAGTTAGAGTTTATAATTCCTAGAGATTTTGTAGGCGAGACCATTTGGTAGTTTCAAAGAGTTGGGATAGCGCATACCCTACGACTTTAGACACAACGCGATTAAGAATAAGGGCGTGACAATTCAACCATCAATAGGAGATAATTAAGGAGTAATAAAACCTAAGTAAACACATCTTTAAACTATCATACGAGCACACAATAATTAGACATAGACTAAATACACCTTAGACTAGATAATTAGACAAGTAGAGTAATCGGTGAAATAACAACCCCAAATCCAAACCCGAGATTAGTACCTTTCTAATTCCTAAAAACATAAAAGATAAAAAAATAATATTCCTCAACCCCAACCTTAGCGTAGTAACTTCTCACTAGCATTCCTATTCCCTAGAAGATATCAATACCCGTGGCTTACCCTAATACTACACTACAACGATTAGGTTCACTTGCCTGGGTGTTATAAAACTTGCTCGAAGAAAAGGAAGTTCCTTTGACCCCGAATGCGCTGCGTAAGCGTATCAGCCACGTTGATGGTCGTCTGTTTCCTCGATTTCCCTCTCTTTCTAAACTGCAAAGACCCTATTCAAAAAAAAGGAAGCATGAAGATGTGATTTATGCATGACAAAGCGGCACACAAAAACAAAGCAACAAAATTTAAGAAACCACATTTGGAAATAGAAGATGACTCACCTTCCATCATATCGAGGAGCCATCGGTGACCTCAACTTCTTGCGAAGACGCACCATCACACATAGGCAAGGCGGATGAAGGTGTTCTTGTTGCACTCTGCACACTCTCCTTTCCAACAACATCTACCCCAAAAAAAACAACATTATCACGAACATGTTTCAACGGAAAAAACGACAATAAGTGTGGGCACAAGGAAATTGAGCAACAAAAAAGAACACCTAACCTGTAGCATCACGAATCTCTGATACAGCAAACAGCGATGACACATATGGTTCACAGGCACACACGGATGGCGTAATGGTGTTACACATTTGGCACCCAGAACCACCATGTGTATTTGGAACATTGTTTTGTATCAGGTTTTAAAGGAGTGGTCGTGAATACTTTTTGAGCCAGTTATCGGTTTTGAAGTCATAATTATAAACAATAATAGAAAGTCCAATTATCAAAGCAATAAACAACAGACAAACCAAAACGACTAACATATTCGAAACAGTTAATGTGAGCAACAAAAGCATTATCAGTTGAGGATTTGCAAAGAGAGCATGCGCAAAAAAAAGCCAAACAAAAAAATTAAAAAAGTCGGTGACCATCATTTAAAAAAGGTATAACAAAAATAAAATGAAATAGAAAGCAAGACCCCAAAAAGCATATATATATATATATATATATATATATATATATATATATATATATATATATATATATATATATATATATATATATATATATATATATATATATATATATATATATATATATATATATATATATATTCTTTGCACAACATTAAATATGGAGCACATTCAATTGCACAGCTATAATAGTAAACCCCAAACAAAACCAAAAACTCATTTACTCACCCCAACACCTAACTATGAGTAACATTTCAATGACCATGAGCAACATCTAACCACTCTAGCGCGCTTGGTACGTAGCGGTATACCCCAAACCAAACAACAAAACTCGCTTACTCAACCCAAAATGTAACCATAAGCGACATTTCAACGAGCATAAGCAACGCAACCTCTTGAAGCCCTAAATATAAGAAAGGCACAATAAATAAACCTAAAATAACGCACAAACCAACCTAAACACAACATACAATAACCACATAAAGACCAACAAAATAAACCATAAAGAAAGGAAAAAATATCAAAAATAAAAGTGGTAATCAATTGGGTACTCAAGACAAGAGTGGTAATGGATTTGCCGAGGCCTCTTTGGACGGTCTTAACTGGATAACCAAGGTGTGAGTCGCATAGACTCCTCTAATAAGGAGAGCCCATCGCTTCAATCGTCGGATGTTTTGAAGCCATCAACTTATATTGGATTGGCTAGTGGCTCTCAACATGTTCACACCCAAGGTACTCATTCTATTCCTGCTAAAGGTAATCTAACTTCGTGCTTAAAGTTGATAATATGTTTAATGGTGTTGGCGCGTGTCATTCCCCTAAGGTGGTACAAAATATTAGCTCTAAATTGATAACACCTGTATGGATACTTCATTGGTAGCGTATTGCATTTCTGTGGTTGAGTATTTTGCACGTAACAAGCGGGCTAAGTATGGTTTAAAACGGATCCAAAGCTTCTTTTTCTTTAACCGTGGATGATTAAGAATAGATTCTTAAAAAGTGGACCATGAGTACTATGAAAGAGGAGTTAACTCGCATTCGGTATGGGTTAAACTTCATGATGTTCCGTTCTGGTATTTTACGAAGATGGCATTAGACACATATTGGTATGCCTATCATGCTTGATTCTTATACTAAATGGGGTTCCAGTTGGTAAAATATGATATAGACCAAAGTTGTTAATACTCCTTCTACTAGCAAACCTCCTCGAGGAGTTGCTAGTACTAGTATCAGGTCCTTCACCAATCGGTAGGTAATTTTGTTTCACCTAATAAATCTACATCTAATGACTCTACGATGTGTCTAATAAGGGTAGTCAACTCTGCTCATGCTTCACCTGTATCATTGTGCCTTTGGTCCAACTTTGTTTGCCATCTTGGTTTATCGTAGTAGGCCTGGGTTTTGTTGGGTGATTTTAATGCGGCTCTGAATGGAGGATCATTCATGTGGTGGTTATGCTCCGACATTGCTATGCGTGAATTCAAAGATTGTGTTCAAGGCTCTTTTAGTACGTTGAAGAAAATTGATAGGGTGATGGGGAAATTTTCTACTCGTTTCCAGTGTTCGTTTCTATATTTCAACCTATATCGTATTTCATATCATTCTCCGGTATGTTCTGCGGTAACTAAGCCTAAGCCTAAACCGTTCAAATTCTCTAACTTCTTGGTTCATAAAGATGGGTTTAGTGATACGAGTTCTTGCAGGATGGAATCTTAATGTTCATGGTTGTGCTATGTATCGTGTGGTTCAACGCTTAAAGGCTGAAATCTCCTTTTCGTAAGCTTTTGCAGAGTCAAGGTAATCTGCATGACCGGGTGGTTAGTATTCGGAAGGAGTTAGATGAGGTCCAAAAGGCAATTGACACAGATCCGTCTAATTCAGATTTACGGGAAGATCATGCTCACTATCTTCTTGCTTATAAGGAGGCTACGTTAGATAAAGAACGGTTTTTAAAGCTGAAATCTAAAGTTTAATGGCTTCATGCAGGTGATTCTAATACGGCCTATTTTCAATATTGTTAAAAGCAAATGTGCCCGTAATCAAATTGAATTGGTTAGAGATGCAAACAATGTCTTGTATGAGGGTTCAAAGTTCTTCCGTGCTTTGTCGCTCACTATGAGCAGTTTCTTGGTATGGAAGGTAATTGTACTCTATTTGATGATTATGGTATATTCTCTAATGTTCTTCCTCATCAATTGGTGGTGGATGGTTCGGCATATTACGGGATCGGAGATTAAGGATGCTATATTTTCTATGGGGGATGATAAAGCTCTTGGTCCCGATGGTTACATTTGCTTTCTTTAAGAAAGCATGGGATATTATGGGTGCCGAGGTAATGATCGTTGTTCGTGATTTTTCATTAATGGTAAGCTTCTCAAGGAGATTAATCATACCATTATATCTTTGATTCCTAAAGTGTCTACCCCATCTAAGATTAATGACTATAGGCCTATTTCTTCTTTGTAATGTCATGTATAAATGCATTAAAAATCCTTGCTAATCGTATTAAAGAGGGCCTTGGTCGGTTGGTTAGTATTAATCAATCTGCATTTGTTCTGTCGTCGTATATCGATAATATATTACTTACCCAAGAGCTTATCCGGAATTATCATAGGAGAGGTCCTCCTAGATGCGTTTAAGGTTGATATTTAGAAGGCATGTAATCACGGTTGATTGGACTTTTCTTAGGCTATTCGATTGGTTTGGTTTTTCATTCCAAAATGGTTGGATTGGATCATGGTATGTATCTCATCTACGTCTTATTCCATATGTGTTAATGGGGATCTTCATGGCTGGTTTAAAGGTAAGCGGGGCCTTAGACAAGGTGACCCGTTATCTCCATACTTGTTTATCTTGGTTATGGAAGTGCTAACACTTATATTTAAAAAGGTTTGAATCACGGTTCATTTCGGTTTCATCATTTGTGTGAACAACGAGAATTATTAACCTTTGTTTTGCAGATGACCTCTTCTTGTTCGCTAGAGCCATCGAATTAATGTCATTAAACTTTTCGGGTCTTGTCCCAAGTATCCCTAAAAAACTGACTTTCTTTGTACCAAACATGCCGTTTGGAAGGTTCTCTCACATCGGTACCTTGGGGTCCCCTTATATCTTACTTCTTTATAGGGATTGCAAGGTGCTTGTTGAAAAATGGAAGGTCGTGTGAATGATTGGCGAGTTCTTATCTCTGGGGTAGGCTTAGTTGGTGAGGTATGTTTTATCTTGATGCATTTATATTGGGCATCGGTCTTTATCCTTCATACCGTATTATCCATGAGTTAGAAGCAGCTTATGAGGAGTTTCCTTTGGTGTCAAGGAGAAATGATAAGGGGCTAAGGTTGCTTGGGATCCACTTGGTATTCGCTGTTTGGAGGATAAAAATTTGTTTGGAATATTTTCCATATGGGTTCAATGCGAATCAATGTAAGTGGGTTTGGCGCCTCTGCCATTAGACCCAAGGTTCGTCACTTTATCGGCATAAGATCATGGAAAGGACACTTGGGTTTGGTTTGAACATGCCCGATTCGTGATTTACTTCTGCTAGAGATATTGTCGGGTTTAATTTATCGACTTCGATTTATGATCGATTCAGCTCGATGGCGATGGCCGTTGATTTGACTTGGTTACCAAACAAAGCAGATATAAGGACCAAAAGAAAGTTACCACTGTAGGCAAAACCATGTGGCCAACGGAGATCCACAAGGATAAAAATATTGTTTCCATGGTACGAATCAATGTAACCCTCTCACCAACCAACATACGAACACGCAAAGATGTCTACTTGAATCAAGGCACGGGAGGTTTTTTCCCCGGAAATATACCCAGGCGGATCTAAGATGAAAAGGAGGGATGTGAGTAGGGATGAATAGAACGGGCGGGTTTACCAAATGGGGCTCCAACCAAAAGAACAGGAAAAAAAGCCACGTCACATTTTTTTTCTCTCTCTACACTGTAGAAAGATATCCCAACAAATGTAAGATAGTATAACTAGGATGAAAATTCAATCAAAAGACATTTTCATTTATGCAATTGTTTGTTTCGTTGTTGTTTTTATATATTTTATATATATTTTAGTAAATCAAGGATTACATTAAAATGAGAGGATAGTTTGATGAATTTAGTGTTATCGGCTATTTTAGGTAATTACGATTTACTAGAGATTAATGGGATTTCATATATATACTCTGATGCGAGTTAGGGAAGTGTGGAATGCACACTTGTTTTACTTAATTTTCTTGTGCCTATATTCTAAGTGTTCTTCTTAAATTATCACAATAAAAAATTTCGTGATAACCATGTATTTAAAGGACGAAATACTCAACCGAAAAGTAAACATAAACTATTTGAAAAAATATCTAAGATTATCATCATAACCTTAACCTCAATTTTTAACACGAACATCGTTATCTTTTTCACTGTTTGCCGATCGGGATCATATACAAGGGCATCAAATCTCAAGACATCTAACATAATATCAGGAAGAATCTTATATATCATTGTATATGACATATATGAATTGACTGGTTTAAGATGAAAGTTCGATATGCAAAAGTTAAATAAATAACTAGCGTTTTGTCAATTGTCCATGTGATACTGATTTGATTGTTCCACGTGTTGAAATTCTAGACCTATATGAGAAGGTCACTTGAGAAAGTTTTCTCTATGATTCCGACCAACTTCTTTGTGCCCTCATAAGTTGGTATAGTGGTCCAACCCATTCATAAGCTCTACACAAAAAGAAATAAAAACAAACAATGAATTATATGTATGTGTGAATAAAATACGGATATAAGCATAAAAGCGTGTATAGTTATAAACTCGTAAAAACATAGAAAAAACATAAACACATAACCCAAAAGATATATGAATAAGAGCCTATGAACATATGTAATTCTATGTACAAGGAGTGTGACATGCAAGAAGGAAAATAAAAAACATAAAAACATATATGAGCATATATTGTATAAGTGTACGCATACAAGCATAAAGACAATAAAGCAAATAAGAATAAATGGGTCTACGAACATATATACACTTACGTACTATAACATATATGAATAAGAGCATATGTTGCTATGAGTCTTTGCAGGTAAAAGTTGGGGCAAATATTTACACGTTAGGCTGCTAAGATCGCCCTGAAAACGTAGAAGAAACTAGCTATGAGGATCTATAGTATAAAACGCAGAGGCAAATATGTATACACGAGGTTATTGAGATCCTCAAAAAAAGTCTAGAAGAAACTAGCTTTAAATATACCTTCATACTGTTTTATATAAAGAATTTCTCTCAAAATATAAGTCTAAATATGTATACATGAGGTTACTGAGATCGTCTAAGAAAGTTTAAAAGAAACTAGATTTAAATCTGAACACCTTCGTATGGTTTTTTATACAGAATTTCTCTCAAAATAAAAGATAGTACAGAAATATATAACCCAAAAGATGTAGTTAGGTTATTGAAACACGACTTTCTAATATTAGGAAGAATCCTAATTCATGTCCCCAGAAGCAGATGTTTGCACTTTGTATCGTTATAAGATTACATAGTCCCATCAGTATGTGATTTCAAAAATGACAACAAATAATTTGATTCATATGTATAAATATATTATATGATATAATTCAATAAAATAAAATCGAAAACAATCATATAACGGAAATTAAAGTGTATGTTGAGTAATGAGAAACTAGTGAAACTCAAGCAGGAACTTAACGAGCCGAAGATATGAAGTAGTAGGGATGACATGTCATAAAATGAAAATAAATTTTGAATTTGAGTGACCAAAGTGTATAAAATTATGTTCAAGGCCTCAAGGGACATATGCATGTAGAACTTTGGTCAAACTTTGTTGATATTCAGCAACCTTTAACTTGTTTAAATCCACATTCATAGAATTGTCTTGATTTTCAAACAAAAACTGAAATTAGTTTTCGTTATTAGTAAGTAACTAGATTTGACAACTCCTTGTTTTCTCGAGTCGATTACGAAAATTATGTCCACGAGTCTCGTCATTTATCAATCATAAAAACACCAAATCTACCGAACATGAGACACTAAGTAAGATGTCTAATCCGCTTCATTTTATATTTGGTACGGTTTCTTCTCTAACTGTATCATAAGAAGAAAACGTTTTCTGTAGTAGTGAACATGTATATACTTCTCGTATAAATAGCTAACCATCCAAAATGGTAGTAATTAGTTGGTGATGAACATTATCTTTGCACAACTTTTTAAAGTCAATCCTTCGATGGTTCAACAACCATGCAACAGTAACATGCATCACATTCTTTAACCTCGACTAGATCTTTAACTACTTATATGACTAATCAACCAATACCAACATTGCCCACATGCCAAAGGAGATATTGATAATCCATTTTCCCTAGCATCCCATGGATCTATTAATACCTTTTCAGTTAACATATATAAGTTGATTTAGTTTGAACTAGTTCAAGACTCTAAGTGCGCGCAATTAATATAATAAAAAAAAAGTTTGAATCAAATGTACGAATACATGTACAATCTCGAGTATATATGCATTCCAAGTGAAACACCAATGCATTAGTTACGTACGAACATTTGAATCAAAAGGTATACACGTTATGATTGAAGCAAACATAAACTTAATTAATCTGCTAGGTATGCCTATACGTATAAATATAATCAATACACTACAAAGATGCTCCTACACCTAAAGATAACATAATTCAACACGACAAAAAAATATAGTTTATATATGTTGTTAGTCAAAACCTACACAACTTATCCAAGATACTTTAAGTATAATTATATACCAAATGACATAATCATGGCATGATGTTTGCCAACTATGCACTTACCACTCTTCTATTATAAGGATGCCCGCAACCATCTATAAATACTATAACCTCATACAACATCTCTCCCATCTCTCCTTAATCCGTGTGTTATACATGTATCTATAAATTCATAGAGTATATATAGTACGCACTTATATTAAAAGTGACGGATTCAGGACAAAATTCACAAGAGGGCATCTATCGTCGTAACCTATGGCAGAACTTGATCACTATCAAGCTAAACCTGCCAATACTTCAACAAACAATATAAAACTTTTGGTTTCAATGTACATGAAGATGAAGGATGGAGGCCCCGAAAAGATTATCAGTCGCGTCCGACGGACGTAATCGAGTGCCAATACTGCTTTCGTGAGTTTGCAAACTCACAGGCTCTGGGCGGTCACCAGAACGCCCATAAGAAAGAACGACAACAGTTAAAGCGAGCTCAAATTCAAGCGAGTCGAAAAGTTTACATTCAAAAGCCTATCATTTCTGCCAGTCAACTACCTAATATTCTCCCACACGGAGGTCGGATGATACTTCCATCCACAAATTTTACCTATCCGCCTTGGCTCTATGCTCCTCGTGCTCCTGCCGCTTTTCATGTGTCACACATCTTACCATCTTCTTCATTGTTGGCAAGCGGCAGCATTCAGGAGTCATTGACTCATATTAGCAACCAAATGCATCATGGGTCTACCGTCAATGAAACTGATGGTGGACCTGGCTTTGATGATGCGTTTGGACCTGACTTACATTTGAGACTTTAGTCGTGCCACGTGTCAGCTAGTTTTGAGTTTTCACCGGCGCCTATTATCTTGTAAATCGAATTTTATTATTTCATAATGATATAAAGCTCAGAATAGCCTAATCACGTTCGGTATAGTAATCACTATAGTATTACATAATTCAAATATAAATATGCTTTGTTTGGCGCAAGTCGTACAGGGGCTTAAAGGTAGACGTGTCGAAAAAACTCGAGAAACCGACAAACCTTGATGAACCGCTTAATACAAAATCGAAGAACCTAAAATTAATGTTTTGGAACCCGGGTCGACCCGGTCGGTTAACCGGTCGGACCGGTTTCTGAGAAAAAAACGGGTCAAAAAAACCCGGATTTTCTAAAACCGGGTTAACCGGTTAGACCCGCCGGGTTTTGAGTGACCCGGGACAACCCGGTTCTCAAAACCCGGTCGGGTTTGTTTTTTTTCAAATTTTTTTTATAAAAACTGGGTTGACCGGGTTAACCCGGTGGTCGAACCGGTTGGCCCGGTTATTTTTTAATTTTTATTTTTTATTTTTAAATGAATAACCGGGTTGACCCGGCGGTTGAACCGGTCGACCCGGTGACCAGTGACTCGACCGGGTCGATTATAAACCCGGTCAACAAAAATGAAGGAATCAAAACCGTAAAAACCCGGCTTATCACTTGTTAGTTTCGGTTTTTATTTTCGGATTTTCGCTGTTAACCGAACTAAACCGTGTATAATATACATGCATGTTTTTAACTAAATATTCAAATAATTATAGAAGACTTGATTTTATTATTACACCCTTTTATTGTATAACGATTTTTTGTATTCCTAATGTAAATATTCGCTAAATATCTATGTGTGATACTTGTTTAAATGTTATCGTAACTTATAAATGTCAAACAAATATTTTTTTGATAATATGTTATATATGCTTAATTAAATGTAATTATTATGATCGAATAGCTTTAATATGACTTTAATGTTATTTAATTTTCCTAAATTGGCATTTTAAGTTCTAGATAATGGGTTATTATTCTTATGTTAAACTCGATTAAGGGTCAAGAATGGTCAACTGTGATCCGAATCGCGGGTAACTGCTTATTTCGAGTGCCCACTTGTTCAGTTACTCATCTAGTATGATTTAGTTTCAGGCAGTAAAATTATACCCCCCCCCCTGCGCGCGCTCTCTCGCTTAGGATAATAAAAAAAATCAACTAACCGAACCGAACCTCCCCATGAAGATCTCTACATAAAGGGGCTTGAGCTTTTAAAATAAGTTTGCTTATAAAATATATTTTGTTTGTCACACGTGCTTATGGAAGTTTTTATAAGACATACGGCTTCATAAGCCCAAGCCAGTTGAAACAGGCTTATGAAGGCCTATAGTTAGTCAAAATACTTAAATATCCTTCAAAATATAATGGATTATCACGCAAGATCTGAAAATATATTTGGCATAATTTGATGTATTTTCATGCGATTTTACACTAATAAGCTTCAGCTCCAACTAATTCACTAGAAAAATTTATAAAACTATAAGCTGCAGCTTCCAGCTTATAATATAAGTTTATGCCTCAGCCCCAGCTTGAGCCCATTTCGTAAAACACACCCTTATACTGATATACAACATTTAGGGCTATGATCAAGTCGCTTAAAATTTTATACATAAAAAGAATGAGGTTTTCCTTTTCAGGTTGCCCGGGGAGGGCTCTTAAAAACTCAAATGTACATGGTATAGCTGGGATATCCCGTGACAATGTTTCTGACCCTTCCCTAGCCATCCCAAATATTGTCTCACATTTACATTTTTACACCCCAAAACCGATTATATAGTTTGACTATAATATTTTATATTGTATGTTTGAAAATATATGAGTAGAATGAAATGTGATTGATTAGTCAATGAATCTAGTTTTAAAAGTCAAAATCGAGAGTCAAATATACAAGTCAAAGGACTATAAATGATATGGCTAATGGACTTGGGGTACAAAGTGTCATAAACTGAAACTAGAGAGACTAATTATGTAAATCAATATAAAAGTAGATTTTATAGGCTAGTTCCATGTGTTCTTTCATTTTCTAGAAACTAAAAGAAGTATTATGTGTGTATGCACTAGTACAGATCTGGTCTTTTGTCACACATGTTGTATTTTGAACGGCCACATAGTAATATATTTATGTGACTAAATGTACTAGAATAAAAAATTTCGTCACACTTGATCCGACTTGTGTGACCATTTCGGAATTTCATTGTCACAAATTTGACTATTTATGTGACTAGAGATAACTGGTAATTTTCTTTTTTTGATTATTAGGCACTTATAATTTGGGACGTGTGACAGATACAAATAAGTTTGAAACATTAGTCACACTATATATATACATATGTGACACATATATGTCACACAATTGAACAGTGTGACCAAAATCCATATATGGTCATATGAAGTAATTATGTATGTGGCTAAATCATATAGTCAAGTTTGTCACACATTATTTAAAAGTACTATTTTTTTTTTCGAATATTTAGCCACATATGATTTAAAATTTTTGACAACTGAAAAGTAAGTTTGAAGCATTGGTCATGATATGCATTTAAATGTGACAAATATATGCCACACACTTAAACAGTGTGACCAAATGTCATATATGGTCACACTAAACCATAGACATGCATGATTAAGTGTAATCAAAATTCGATACATATGGTCACGTAAGTTAAAGTGTCTAAAGTTTAGTGTGTGTTTGATTGCCAAAACCTAATGTGTAGTCACATTTAAGTGTAGCACGATCATGTGACTATAGGCTTTACAATAATATCACCATATCACAAATGTGTATCTAAATTATATTTATGGCCACATTATAAGGGTATTATATGTGACCAATACATTCAAAATAGTCATATTATGAAATATTCATGTGACTATTATTTATAGCAAAATGTGAACTCATTTATCATTAACCTTGATATTAGTCACATTGAGTTTTTGTGTAACTAAATTAAATATGTTATATATGGTTACATGAAGTACTTATTTAGGTGTCTAAATCATAGAGTCATATTTTGTCACACATGATTTAAGTGTAGTCACAATTCGAAACATGTGGTCACACATTTCTGATAACTTATGTAATTTTAAGGGGTTAGATATCTAGTTTGAGTCTAATTTGATATTCAATGAATTGAGTTCAAACTATTAGTCATCACTCTTCATTTGCCCCATTACAATGCTGAGATTTTATAGTCTATCTACTTTAATGCAGTAGTAAAACAAGTAGTCACATGCATGACTGCACATTTACTACTTTTTCAACCACTGTTTTTTTTTTCAAAAATTGCCTGCATTGAGAATCTTTCATAGTTGCTACTGTTTTTTTCAAACAAATGCATGCAATTAAGAATCTTTCATACCACACACTGTTTTTTTTCCAACCAAATGCATGCACTATATAAACGCATAACCGCATACATGAAAAATGCATATACAAGAAAACTGTAACAAAAAACAACAATTGAAACAATGAGCAACAAACAAGGTATTCAACATTGTGTTTTTCAAGTCATTTCTGTTATCTGTAACACACTATTCATATATTTTCCTTTTTTTGTGTGTGTGTATGCAGAAATCATTAACATTTCCCGCAGTAGTGAAAGTTCTGATGGTGGTTGGTCAGACTATTTTCCAAAGGTTCAACATTCTGGTTCAAGCTAAAAAAAGGGTGATGCTAGCAAGAATCCAATACCCAAACAATATGAAAAAAAGGCTTTTGCTGAGAGGGTTAAGGTTGTAGCCCTTTCTAATGAGGAAACTTGTGAACTGATTGGTATCAAGCCCTTTGTTGCCAAAATTTCCAAAGATGTAAGGGATGGTTCAAAAGGGAAGGGGAAAAAAGAGTTTGATTTAGTTGTGTGGCTTAAATGCCCCATCATAAAACTTTGTAACCCTTAGGAAATATATTACTTGACTTTCTAAAGTTAATTTTCAACTTTAATGAAGTAACATGTTACTAAAGTTCCTGCAAGTGTATATACATGATAAATGGAAACTGAAAATACAATAAAGCTTGACTGCAAGTGGATATACTAGTGAAAACTACAAATTTTATCATTGTCATAGAAAATCTTGACTTTTTGGAGTCAAAATCCATTACAATAGGCTAAATTACACAAACAACTATTTAATAGTAAAACTGCTAATCATCTAACAGTACTAACTTAACAATAGCAGCAGTAACCTTGCACTTAGCCTTGAGCAGCATTAACTTTAAGCCCAGCAGTAGTAATTTTTGTACTAGCAACACTAACTACTTAGGTGTATTTCCTTTGAAGTTCACCAGTAGTCTTAACTTCAACCAGCAGTCTTAACTATTACACTAGCAGTCTTTAACTTAAACAGAGTGTGACAACTTGAGCATAACATGCTTCACTTGGATTTTCGTATAACAATACCTTCACAGTCGGTTCGATAGTAGTCATTTCATGATTCATTACCAAGTCACATTTATTTACACGTGGCAATATGTTATCATTATGCTCATGAATGACTGTACTAAATTCCTCATCGACGTCGTCATATGTATCTTTGTAATTCTTGGTAGGTGTTTTAAAGACAATAGACAATTTTTTATCTATCTGGTCTTTCACATAAAACACTTGTCGTGCTTGTGAGGCTAATATGAACGGATCACCCTTGTGGCCTAAACTATTCAGGTCTACCAATGTATAACCAAGAGTATCGTGTTTGACTCCACCATTTTTTTATCAACCCAATCACATTTGAAAAGAGGAATTTTCCGGAAATGGTAATCTAGTACTCATATCTTTTGTAAAACCCCATAATAAAATGCTTTTCTTGTGGTTGCAACTTCTTTGGATATGTGAACATCTACTGCCTCAACACTAACCCCACTGTTCTGGTAAACTATGCCATATGTATCATATGTATCAACCCCTGTCTCGAATAAGGTATGCAGATCATCAACCAACGGTTATAAAAATACGTCGATATCATTTCCCGAGTATCCTAATATTAATACCAAAAACATGATAAACTTTCTTTTCATACACAACCATAGAGGAAGGTTGTATATGATGATAAAACCGCCATACACGTGATGCCTAGTTCCCGAGTTGGCCAACCCCATCACCGATATTCCTAGTAGATTTATCGGATCTTTAGCAATTTCGAGGAATTTTTTATCTATGGTACGTCATGCCTGTGAATACGCGGGGTGACGTAAAACACCATCTTTTATCCTCCTTGTTGCGTGTCATCTTAGATCTTCTGAAATAATTTCTAACTTAAAGAGTCGTTGCAGTCTTGGTATAATTGGAAAGTACTACATTACCTTTGCCGGAATTTTTTCGTACACTTTATGTGTCTTATTATCCACCTTCCATCTTGATATCCTACAAGTTGGACAAACAGTTAGCTCTTTGTTATCCTTCTAGTAAAGAATGCAGTTTTTGCTACATACATGTATCTTTTTGTATCCTGATCCCATCATTCTCATTAGTTTTTTGGCTTCATAAGTTTTTTCAACCATTTCGTTACCAACAGGTAGCATCTTTTTTGATAATCCTAGTAATTCAGTAAAGAACTTATCAGAAGCTCCATACTTACCCTTCAAGTTGAGTAGTTTAACTATTGCAGACAACTTTGTGAATTCAGGACATCCTTTGTAAAGTGGCTTCTCCGCGTCTAATAATAGTTCTTGAAACTTGGCAAGGTCAGCCTCATCAAAACTTTCTTTTCTAGCATTAACCATTTCTATTGTTGCTGAGCCATCCTTTGGAATTTCTGAACCAAAATCCATGTCAAAATTCGTGTTGTCAACAAACTCTATTGTATCATTAACAGGTATTTAGGCAGTTGTTGCTTGCTCATCCTTTTCTTCATGTTTATCTCATTTTGTGTACCTTAGATCAATCTTGTAGTAGAATAAATGGAACTCCACTTCCTCCACTTGATGCTATATGTGGTTTAAACATGTGGTACACGGACATGGCATCTTAAGCTGTTGTTTATTAACTCGTGGGTCGATGTTCCTCATCTTCTTCAAGTTGTGTATTGCATACTTAATAAACGCTTCTACTCCATCAATATATTGTTTCTTGGTCCTACTAGTTCTCATCCAAGACTTGTCCATGCTATTGTTGAGGTTAAATGGTAACGTACATATCCTACAAGTAACAAATTAAACCAATATAAGCTTCAAAGAATTTGTGTATAATTACAACTGCTAGTGGAAGTTAGTACTGCTAGTACAAAATTTACTACTGCTAGTAGTTAGTATTGCTAGATCATAGTTACGCTTTATATATATATATATATATATATATATATATATATATATATATATATATATATATATATATATATATATATATATATATATATATATATATATATATATATATATATTGGGTTATTATGAAAAGTTTCTTAGAATGAAAAGAATGAGAAGGCATGTGGAGGTGACATGTGTCACCTTTGCCACATCATCATGCCACATCACCATACCCCACCCCCACCCACCCACCCCACCGCCCCCACCCCACCCCCACTTTAGAAAAAAAATTTCCCGCCAAAATTTTTTTTTTCCATAAAATTTCCATAAAAATTTTTATCGCATCACGATTATAAAGTTCTTGCATCACAAATCATAATTTTAGTGCATTAAGGTTATAAATTCGCATCACGCTTATAAAGTTATCGCATCACGCTTATAAAGTTCTCGCATCACAATCATGATTTTAGTGCATTAATGTTATAACATTGATTTTAGTGCATCATAGTTGATGAACTTAACTATTAATTCATGATGCAAGAACTTATAATAAAGATGCATCAAGACTTATTAGTGCATTAAGGTTATAAGTTCTTTGCGTCACAATTATGATTTTAGTGCATTAAGGGGTGGCAACACCCTCGGTATAACTTGCGGTTTGGCTAGGCATCATGCGGCATCCCATTGCCACCCTAGCGGCATCATGAATTCGGTATGGTTTGCGGCATCTTTCTTAGTAGCGGCATGGAGGAATTCAAGAGGAGCGTGTGTTTCATTTTCAAAATTAAGGAAAATACAAATATTGGAATCGATAAGCGGAGCAAAGGTCTACAAAGGATGGCTTGGCGAAAAATTGTTGTCGGCCCAAATCCGTAATATTGAAGAAAAGGCTTATCATCGAGACATCGAGGTTCTATAACCAACCTCACGATCACATAATTGATCCGAGAATGCAGAGATCACGATTGCCAAAAGCGTGAGTATGCGAGCAATATGGATGGCCGACGGATATTTAGATGCGTATTTTTTAGTATTATGCAATTTTTTAAGTATTATGTAATTTGTTTTTATTATTAATGAAATATTATGTTTTTATTTAATTGTTTGATTTAATTATGAATTTAAAAAGAAAAAAAAGTGAGGTATGGAATGACCATTGCCACTAAAAAACTATCTTGAGGTATGTGATTAGGTGGAATGAAATTATTGGTGGGTTGTGAGGTATGGTGAGGTATTGAATCAAAGTGTTGCCACCCCTAAGGTTATAAATTCTCGCATCACAGTTATAAAGTTATTGCATCACAATCATGATTTTAGTGCATTTAAGGTTATAACCTTGATTTTAGTGCATAACTATTAACTTATAATAAAGATGCACCAAAACTTATTAGTGCATTAAGGTTATAAGTTCTTGCATCACGGTTATAAATTTCTCGCATCATAATCATGATTTTAGTGCATTAAGGTTATAAATTCGCATCACAATTATAATTGTGATGCGGTATTTTATAACCGTGATGCGATAATAAATTTTAGCGGAAATTTTGGCGGGAAAAAAAAATTTTGGCCCAAAAAATTGTTTTAGCGGGAAAAAAAATTTTTTTTGGGGGTAGGTGGGTGGGGTGGGGGTGGGGTGACACATGTCACATGATATGGCATGATGATGTGGCAAAGGTGACACATGTCACCTCCACATGCCTTCTCATTCTTTTCATTATAAGCTTTTCATTTTAACCCTACCCTATATATATATATATATATATATATATATATATATATATATATATATATATATATATATACATTAGTATTGCCCACCAATGGTGAGCATGACTTATAATTATTTGTTTGTTGTTTTCGTTAGCGTAAATATGTTTTAAAAAATTGTCATGGAATATTATAAGACGATTGGTCGGGCATTTTTTTTAATCATTTGTTTGTTGTTTTTTTTTTAATTTTGATGGTGTTAGTAAACGGAAAATTATTTTTAACGAAGGCGAGCTTGTTGTATAATGTTCATTGTGAACAAAATGAAACTGCTTAACAATACAAATGTGATAACTTTTTAGTTTTACTATTTGATGACTTGTTGGATGCTTGGATGGTTTTATAAAGACGACGTGATATCAGATACAGACAAAAGATGACGAAAACATATCTCCAAAAGACCTAAAGATTGCCATTTTCAAAAAGCTACATGTTCCACAAAACTTTCATGTGTCAATGGTTTTCTAGTTTTAGTAATATTGTACCACGGATACTTCTCGCTCAGCTTTTGGAGGGCTGAAGGGCAAGCCACAACAGATACCTACATGAATCGCCAACCTTTAGTTATATGCAATATGTAAAAATTAATAAATTTTGTTCAAAAATTAGTAACGTAGAAAAGAAATAACTAAATAAAAACTTTCAAATATCCAAAATATAATTAGTGACCCATGACAATAGCAAAGAGTAAGAAACTGATGGTAATGGGCAATATGTAACTTAGCAATATTGCGAGCATAAAAACATAGAGCATAATACAAATGGATAATGAAATTACTGAAACATCATAAGATTTTGGAAGGAAATTATAGGCGAAATAAGAAATGGAATGATGCATGTTTGAATTTTGGAAACTCCCTTTTTACATTCATAAATCCGTATATGCGTGAGTGTATGCAAGAGATGATCAACTATTTAGTGACTATATACGTGAGTGTATGCTTAGAAAGATACATCGAGAAGAAGTAGAGTGTGAAACTCTATGCAGACCCCATTGTAGACATTTCACTTGACGCACAGTTGGGTTATACAAACTTTTGCTTAAAAAATATCTAAAAAACTTTAAGAATTATTCATTCAAGGTTTTTTACCTCTTCTAGACTTGAGAACCTTGGGGAGAATCTAAATGTAAATGGTATCTTTAAAAGAGCCCAGCACCAGGATCTTGACACTATACTAAATAATAACATAAAGACATTATGCACCGAAAGTCATGAGGCCAAATTTATCTGTTACACAATATTTATTTGGATGAAAATGAATCATTGTTGCATCTTCGATAGTATCTAAAGCGGGTCAAATGGGTAACTAAAAAGTATCGAAATTAAAAGGGTCAAAGTAATAAATAACTTTGCTATGAGTAGAGGTCGACATGTTGCCCGCTTACTTATAGTTTTAAATTTTTCTCTAGAACTTATCACGATACATATAACGTAAATTTAGAATTCCTAATTTGTTATAAAATAAGTATCGATCTCATGTTCTTTCCTTCTCATTATCCTTCCATAGGATTCAAGTGGAATTGTAAAGAATACATTTTTTGGATCAAAATAATTACTTTATTCTGTATTACATTGTTCTTGCACATTTCTAAAAATACATATAATCACTTCCCTAAAAACCTCATTCAAAAAAAGAATAAATTATTTCTAATTTCAGAGTCATGATTGAAGTCGACAGTCGCTTCATGATCTCTATCTAACTCCTCGTCACTTGGCCTTCTTTCATCGACTCTTCCGTCTTTGGTACGAAATCGGTTGTCTCATTATGGCGAGTGTGTAAATACTCATCATTTTGGTCAATCTGAACCGCAAAACATTTAAAACACTCAAATGCATCAAAATCTGAAAATATCCCAAAATTGTATTTTATATGTTTCGATGCAAAATGTTTAAAATCGGATGAAAACGAGCTAAGTTTGCATAATTGGCGCTTTCAATCCTCGACTTTCAAATCTTGACAAAATCGGTCCACGAGCATTTGTTTTGAAATAAAAGTCAACCCAAGTCCTTTCAAAATCAAAATTTATCAAAAATGATCATTGGGTAAAGAGTTTGGAGAATTTACAAGTTTGGTCCTTCAAGTTTCAAAATTGGCAAAATAGTCCTCGAAGTTTAAAATGGAAAATTATCTTTTATGGTCCTTGTACTAATGAAACTTGGCATGTTTGGCCCTTTTGAGAAGTTTGGGAAAGTTACAATTTCAGGTCCTCAAAATCAGAATTACAAGAATGGTCCTTGTAATTAAAATACCAAACCCTCGACCTTGAACCCCCACTTCCACTTGAGCCCTACCACATTCCTGTGAACCCTACCTTTTCCCATTGAATCCTCTCATTTGACCCATCACCCACAAATAAAACGCCCAAACGACCCCCTTTTTTCCCTCCATCCTTTTTCTCCTTTATCTGCTTCCCAGAAACCAGTTACAACCTTTTACCCAAATCCTCACAACCAAGAACACTCCACCTCCAACCTTCTCTATTACCCAGCTTCACCAAAACCTAACTCACCCTTAATCCCTTTTACCCAGTTATACCCAATTCCCAAACCCACTATCCTCATCTCTCTCTCCTTTCCATGGCTGCCACCATGGCAATCCATGTCAAAAAGACCAATCAATGGCTTGGATTTACCCATATTGGTACCTACTTATTGGACGGTCTGGATTGATTAGAAGAAAGCACAACTTTGGTTTTTGGCTGATTTGTCTCACATTAGAAGCACAACAGTGAAAGATGAAGACTTGGCTTTTTAGTATAAATAGACCTTTGTATGCCATGTTATAAGGCAGTCTAGTCTAGGTGTTTATTTTTTCAAAACATTTTTTTGTAATCTTTCCAACTCGTATTTGTTTTAATGCAATGAAGTATTTTAGTAATCAATGTCTTTTTTTTAGTTCGAAGAAATAAGCACTTTAGTGCTTATTTCATGGTTGTTTATCATCGTTCAATTTTTTATTGTTGCAACCTTATATTAGTTGTTATAACCGGTTTTAACAAAGAATTCCTAAGTGTCGCTTTGAGAAATCGGTTTTGAGTAGAACTCCATTTAAAAGAGTGTTTGGTTTAAACTAGTTTTAAGGTAAAATTGCACTTTTACCCACTTTGATGTGATAAGTCAATTGTATTCAAGTCCCAATAGTCACTGTTTTGAGTTGGAAAGAATTAATATAGTTTAACTGAGTTTTGAGTCTCATCTGTTTCAAAGAAAAGGAAAAAGAAAAAAAAAATGAATTTCCTCAATTTTTTGCATAGCAGTTAAGTGGAATTTTGGTCAAGTTAAAAAATTATAAAAAAATAAAAATCACAAGTTCATTAGCTTATCTTACTTGTGTCAAAAGGAAAAAATTCAAAAAAATGGTTTAAGGGGTCTGCCTATGGGTCAAAGTGGGTCATTTGGCCATAATGATGTTCTGTGCACATGAAATTCAGTCCAACTCCAAGCTTTTTCTCAGCTTATTTATAAGCCGAATCAGCTTATATTGGGCTAGAAAGTGGGGGCAAAAGGGAGCCAGCTGGGTTGACTTCAAGTGCCTTCAAGCTCAGAAGCCACCTCACACTCTAGCTTATCCAAAATAAGCTCCCAAGTAAGCCCTTTGGCTGCTTTTAGTGCAACACCACAACAAGTGACTTACTTCTTTTTTTGTTTATAGTGCTTGTTAGTTTTCCCTATTGCTTATTCATTCTTTCTAGGATCCAGAGGTGCCTTAGTTTAGGTCTATTACTATTTAGTTTGATTTGCTTATGTAGTGCTTATTGTAGCCTCGCTTTTGCTTATTCTCGCTTAGTTTTAGTTTAGGGCCCCCTTAGTGTAGCAATTATTCCAACCGCTATCCCTTTTATTGTAGCTTATCTCGCTTAGTTCTAGCTTGCTTCTGTCTTGATTGCCTGTTTGACCAATTGTTCGACATAACCGATTTTTACGTGGCTTATTTTGTGCTAAAATTGTTAAAGGTGTGTTTGGTTAGGTTCGTCTAAAAAAGATCAATAAGTATTCATCTGACTTATTTGGCTGGGTTTTATTAAAACAGTTTTCACAAAATGCCCATTTTGTTTCTAACTTTGATTCCCAAAGAAAATTTTGAAAAAAATAAAATAAAATAAGTTTTCAAAAAGTGGGAGCCAGATTCAACCTTGGTCTCCACACTCACGCACCAACACCTCACAACATCACTCCATCACCAATCGCCTTGGGACTTGTCTCATTATTTCTTTGCACAATCAAATATAAAAAGCAGTTTTAGGTAGTTGAAGCTTTTAAGCTTTTAGCTTATTCTCAGAGCTTATTTCCAAAACAAATTCTTGTTTTCTTAATTTTCTTAGATCAAGCATTAATCAAAGTACTTTCTGTGAATTTTTCAGATTTTTCCTAAACCGTTTATTAATTGATTAGATTAAAATAGTTTTTAATTCGTAGTAATTACTTTAAAAGTCAAAAAAATTCCCGGCTTTTTTCTAAAATTATTTTTAGTCAAATAGAACGTAGGAAAATTGATTTCACCCGTAGCCCTTAAATTGCAAAAGTTTTACGCTTATGGCTCGGGTGGTTCCTGCTTTTATGCTTTTTAGTTTTAGCACCCTAGGACTTAGTTTAGCCTCGCTTTATCATTTCTTAGGCTTAGTAGTAGTTAATTTGTAGTTTATTAGGTTCCTTGCCTTAATTACTTTCCCATTAATTAATTTGTAGAAAACGTAATTCAAATCAAACAAATCATTAAAACCAATTCAAGTTCAAATCACGAAACTCAACGAATCCTTCCATTCACACCTCGTTGGGACACGACCGAAATCACTTTTCCGGTATCACTTTATCACACCCGTAAGGTTTGGTACGTTAACCCTTTTCCTAAAAGGTTAATTTGTCAATTTACGGTTAATTTGATATATATTGATATTGTGTTTTTCACCACTCACTTTACACGAATCACATTATCAAGAAACCAAAATTTTAAGGTATCACCCGAGTAAAATATGATATAACCGTGCTTGTAGTAAGTATACACTATATGTACATCTGATGCTATTCATGTATTGATTAAAAAAAAAGGCTCATTTTTTGTGCCATTTAACTACTTGGTGGAGGCCAAAAAACAAACAGGTTTGGCCGGGTAAATCAACGGGCCAAAATAGGTCTGGGTTGGAACTCGCTTATGCACTTTTTTTTCCTTTTTTTCTTGTTCAAATTTCATGATATAACTAAGAGTCCAAGATTTCCATACAATAAAGTAATGGAAGCTATAACCCTAGCCACAAAATACTTTGTAACATTGTGCAGCCTAACAAATACAAGACATAAAACATGTAAAGGTACATGATAGAGAAGAAAAACGGGCCTAATGTGCTTATCAGTAGCTTATGACCATTATTTTACATTGATCTAAAACTTATTAGTCGGTCCGTGATTCGACATCTAGTGGCGAAAGCGTAAGAATCACGTTGTCGGGGAAACAAACCCCAAACAGGATCGATTTTAGGTAATGGTTGGTTCCAGAGACGAGAGTAAAACTTGGAGATGTTATGAGAGATAACCGGTGTTTAGATATGGATTTGAAAAGATAAAGTGAGATTAAAGGTAGTCAAGTAAGATTTCGATTAATACGTCGTTAGGTATAAAATCCGACGAAGACATACTTCCCGTTATTGAAACGTTACTAACCGACAACGCTCAATTTGAGCTCTTAATCGTAATCAACTAACATAAACGCACTTACTTCAAAAAGCTTAATTAACATACAAACAGTTAATTAAATAGAATTAGTGAAATCAGTTAAATAAACAACATCACATTAACTTTTAAGTTCTGAAATCAGCTCATTATTCACATAACCATAACGCGCTAACAAAACATTCACAGCAGGCAACGCTTAGTCGCTTACCGAGACACTTCACTGTAATCAACTAAATAACATAAACATACTTATTTCAAACAGTTACGTATAAATATCTAATTACAATCAACAACATCACATGAAATTTTAAGTCCATAAATCCGGGTTGCGATATTCTTTCCAATTGGGCACTTCTGAATTAAAGCTTCTCACGCTTCCTTTTCAAAGATCGAAACTTGATGATATTTTCTTGCAATTCATCAAAGACACTTTTTCATTAGTGGTGGAGGAGAAACATGTCCAAGGATCCATTTCATACATCCATCTTTCACAATATTAATGGCTTCTTCAAGGCTACAAATTCGATTCACTTACTTTATAGTTCATTGCATCATATTGTAACTCGATGACCGAGGAGTTGATTTCTGCTTAGTGTTAATAGTTTTACAGTTCCTAGTGGTGTTCCATTTACAGTTTGAAGCTTTGTGCCAAACATTACATGACTTATTGCTGATATTTCCCCTTCCTCCAGTTAAGACAACAATGCAGCCTCATCATACCCGTAATCAACAATTATTAAAGTTCCTTTCCTACCTCTATTTGGCTCTGCACCACTCAATTATTAAGGTGGAGGTGATGTTAAATGATCTATAGTAACCGGCGTCCTATTGTCATTAGCTTCATTACTATTTCCATAACCATAGTTTTTTATTATCGACTACTTTATCATCTTCGTCCATATCTGCAGCCTTTACTCCCACTCACTTCACCGCTCTTTATTCTCCATCTGTAACAACTTTGTTTCCACTATCATCTTGTTCCATAGCATTGTCGTCTTCATCTCCGTACATAGAGAGGAAGCACTGATCGTTTTAGGTGGCCGACTTCACATGAATACGAACAATAAGAACTATGAC